>CM065481.1:27467450-27940383 GCA_032873175.1 Leptopilina drosophilae
GAAGACGTAAATATCCGGGATCCCACATCATTTTGAAACCAGGTATATCCTTATTACAAGGATAATTACTGATGATGAAGTGTTACTAAATCTTGTGCGTACACTACTATCACTGTAATATACACAGTAAAAACAAAGTCTTTTTTTACCCCCCCCCCTTAACCTCAAGATTTGCCTTCTTTCCCTAGATGTAAATGAAAGTAGACCAAATGCGATTAAGTTCAGTATGGGAAATAAACTTTTTAAAACAATCTAAGCACAATTCTGGAAATAAGCAGCTACGTGGTGCTGAAAAGTAACTATTAGAACGACAGATAGGCTGAATTTTAACTGTTGATTGAGCTGATTATTTCATGAGTCGCTATATGGGCTGAAAATTCAGTCGCAAAATCGTTTTCAAATAAACTATAGTCGTACCTGAATTCATAAAATATATATTATACTTATACTATCAACACTATCATTTTCCTCGTTATAAGACTCATCTTCAAAATCTTCATGCGAAAGAGAAAAGCCTTTATTTTCCTTTGAAGATGGTTACCATTTAGTTAAAGAAGAAACAAAAGTTCTTCGAATTATTATTTTTTTTTTTTTTTTTTTGTCATTTTTTAATTCTCTATTCTTTGTTTAACTCTGTTTCTCATTAACATTTTTTATGCATTACAATTTATTTTTTTTATTTTCTCTTCATTTTTCGAACTTTCATCGTTGCACATTAAATTTTCAATTTTTTGTTTTATTGCTGGTTTTCTTTTTTATTTTACCTGTTTTCTTGAGATCAACTTTTTATCTGTAATTTTTTAATTTTCACTTTTCTTTGTTCCTTTATATACATCCATTAACCCATTGACAGTCCATGGCCCATATGTGGCCACAAAAAGTCGTGCCACCTTTACTTCTGTGGCCATATACGTCCATCTCAAAAATAAATTACAGAAAAAACATAATTCGATTTGAATGACCAAGTGCCTACTAAAGTTTTTTGGGGTCGCTGAATCCGAATTTTAAATCAGATTTTCAAAATTCAAAATGGTGGACCTAAAATGGCGACTATGAAGATTTAAAAATTTATCAAATACGCATGAAACTCGTTACCTGGGTGTTTTCGAGGTCACTGATTACGAGTATGATGACAGATTTACAAAATTAAAATGGTGAATCCAATATGGCGGATAATTTCAAGATTACAATGCAATTTGATTCGAAATTTAGGTCCGCAAATTTTGGCTTTCAAAATCTGACATAAGATTCGTAATCACCGACCCCAAAAACCCCCGATTAACAAGTTTTAAACAAATCATTGTGAATTTTTTATTTTATCAACTGCCATATTAGATCCGCCATTTTGAATTTTAAAAATCTGACATTAGATTCGTAACTCAGAGACTCCGAAAACCACCGAGTAACCAGTTTCAAGCATATCTGATAAAAGTTTCAATTTTTGAATTCGCTATTTTGGGTCCGCCATTTTGGATCCGCCATTTTAAATTTTGAAAAACTGACATCAAATTCGAATTTTTCGCGACTCCTAAAAAAAACCCTAATTACAATAAAATCAGTTTTCTTTTTAGAACCTTCTTTTCTTGGACCTTTTTTCGACCACAAGCGATTTTTAGCTGGTCGGCCATGGGGTTAATTTTGTTCTCTTCATTTTTTTTATCATCCATTTCTTTTTGGATCTTTTACATTACATTCATTTTTTACATTCATATTTCTCTTTTACTTTTCGGAGCTCTTTTCTGTTTCTATTTCAGCTTGTGATATCAACACCTGCAGTGACTAATTTTCCTGTCTTTTTTTTCACATGCGTCATTCCTTGCAACATTTTTTAAATTTAAACCTTCCTTGATCAATTTGAAGATGGATTGGATATTCTCCCTCTTTAAGTTATAAGTTTTTGGATGATTTCTAAATTTATACTTTTAACTTTCACTGCTTTCAATATTGGAAACACTTACTTTATTCGTATCTAATGAATTATCATCACATTCCTCTTTACGCAAGAGGCTGTTTGACCTCTTCTTTAATGTTTATTAACATTATCTATCCCCCATATTCTTTTAAAGCTCACTACGAATACCTCTTTCCTTAAAAAAGGCCTCTTCTTTCTCTGACAAACCTATTAAAAAGGATGTACAAATTTTTAAACGTTTAACTAAAATTAAACTTTTTACATATTCCCTAATTTAAAATAAATATTTAATCCAAGTGAAATATGATACCATGAGTGCCAAACACAGTGTTATTAATAGGTAAGGATTCATATTTGTATGCTTTTCTCCTTTTTTAAATCACCATTTTATTTTAAATATTTGTATTTCTAATTTTCGGTGTAATATAGTACTTGGAAATCCAGGGACTTTCAAACCGAAAAACTCATGTCATGGCTCGTGTCGTACCTAGGCACTACACGAAGTTTCGCTTCGTGATACCCCCTCCCCCCCCCCCCCCCTCGTGCCGAGCCAATTGCACGACACGGGCACTGACACAAAATTTTCGTGTTCGTGTTAAGTCCCTGCTTGAAGATTTTCTTACCTAAAGGTCAAGAATTGACCTGTAGTTTCTCCCCTCAGAATTTAGGTCAATTCAGTATTTGGTGAAAGTACAATATGTTATTGATCAAATCCAATATTTTACTTATCCGAAGTACCAAAAGGGATTGAAATCAAGAATATTATAGTCATAAGCGAAATAGTAAAGTATTGTCTGGAGAAACCGTTTTATCTTAAATCAAATCATTTCATTCATTTAATTTGAAATTTTTTTTTCCTTAACACAATGGCCGGTGTTTTAGATCCCAGAAAATATTTCTCTTCCCAAATGGATGTGCAACTTAAATAGCAGTTTTTGAAAACTGTCTATTGAGGCTTGGATGGCATAGTGGTAAACGGTACAGCTTCTGAAGCGTGCAACCCGGTTTCAATTCGTCCGACCGTGGAAAATTTTCTTTCAAGGTATATGTTGTTGTATTTGTCTTAAGTATTAATTAAATGTAAAATATATATGTAAAATAAACAATTATTTAATTATTCAAATAAAATATTTAAATGTTAATTAATTAAATAATAAAAATGTTTGACCTAAGTATTAGAAATGATTGGATGGGTTAAGGGGGGGGGGGGGAATTCAACGTAAATAATTTACTTGAATTGAGAAAATATTTTTTTGCTTGAAATCTACTAATTTTCTTAAATCAAGAAAACATTTTCCTTGATTTGATACACAAATGTTCTATGAATTTAATAAAATCTGCATTTCCTTTCATGTAAACTTAATTTCTTGACTGAATTCCATATTTTCTTGAATCAAAGAACCATATACTCTTCTACCAAGTATAACTATGCCAAGAAAATCATTTTCTTGATCCAATCGCATAATTAGATTGACCCTATGCAATCCCGACATTTACCTTGAAACCAATTGAAAGGCTCGGATCAAAGAACCGACGCTTGTAAAACGCACAAAACATTGCGAAGCGTCGGTTCTTCGATCCGAGCCCCTCAATTCAAATTTTCTTGATTCAATTACATTTTTTATTCAGTGTAGGTATAAAGAAGGTATCTGTAAGTTCACCATAACATCATAATTATGTCCCTGAAGTAAAATTCTTTTTAAGTGCTTTCTTTTAATATCTGCCTGATATAATTTACTTTAATCTAACTTATTGCTATGCATCTCATATTAATAATAGAACGTCCAACGTCCTACCTGGAGGACCAAAAAAGACTCAGTGTGAGTCCCGTCCGAAATCGCTAAATAAAACTAACATGGATTGACATAAACAAAAAGTAATATAAATCGTTGGATAAGGTGATGAAACAAGCTTTCATCGCATGTAAATGTCGAGCTTGTAAGTTCAAACCGAAGAGCAGGGTAGCTTAAAGAGAGTTGAATTTTCCAAAAATTCCATATAATTTTTAGTCACAAAATGATGAAACCCGGTCCGGCCGGCAGGACGCTTTTCGCTTTGTTTAATAGGCTACCAATCCCTACACGGAGAGAAATATGTTTGGGAATATTGCATGTGTAACGGTTAGGAATATAGCATAAACACTTACTAGCGAAAAGTATAGGTGGCCGCCTAAATATTAGGCGGACGTCGAACTGATATTCCAGGAGGACCTCTTATAGTTTTCGCTAGTAAGTGTTTATGCTATATTCCTAACCTCTACTCCAAGCAATATTCCCAACAGATTTTTTCTCCGTGTATGCATATAAATTTATAAACTTGATATTTACATCATTGGAAAGCTTGTTTCATTATCTTTCCAATGTTATATTCCGTTTTTGTATTTATCTGCTTCCCATATTCATTTTATAAAGCAAATTTAAAGAGAGTTTTTATTAAATTGACACGCAATTTTTGCTGATTAACATTAGAAATGAAATTTTTTAAAATTAAACAAATAGGTTTCATTCTTTGGACGTTTCTGATGAAAAAGAGACTGGATCAGCAAAATAAATATATTGCTTTTTGTGGATTTTACATTAAATTTAACGAAAAAATGTTTTTTTTTTTTACTTTTTTAGATACAGCAAGTTTGAGAACTTAAAAAAAAAACATGGTTTAATATTAATATTTTAAAAGTTTAAATTTCTGGATTTTTTTTATCTTTTCTCCTACTTTAATCCCAAGGAGTTCCGGAAAAAAAATTGAATTCCCTTCTTTTTAAAGCCTTATTTGTTTCGGAACATCCTTCTGGCAGCACGGGCGCTTGCAAACGTTCTACATTAACCCTTCAAGGACGGGAAGGACAGATTTTTTATCGAAGATTTAAGGTCGTGGTTATATAACAAGTAAAATAATAAAAATAATAATATATATATATAATAACTAATAATAATAAAGATTATATAATAATAATAATAAGTATAATAACAAGTAAGTCCTTATATTCACGTATGACAAAAATTTGTCAGGCAAACCATTCCTTAAGTATTCTTTTGTGCCCTCTTTCAGAATCCGTCATTGACACTGCAAAAAAAACTAAGTTAAAAAAAGTTGTCGGCCATTTGTTTACACAAAAACACGAAAATTTTAAAAAGTTTTTTTGTCAAAAAATTTTTTTTTCATAGACTTAATGTTAAAATATAAGCTGCTTACCTAAAAATATCGCGTCTGCAGTACCCAAGCTTTACCAATGTGAAACGCGTTTAAAAAAATTTTAAGATGGCGGTTTTAAAATGGCGGTAGAAGAAAATTTTTCAAATAATAATATAAGTTTACTTTCCAAAAACAAAAAAAATTTTTTTAATTTTTTTGATACTTATTAACCAAATGTTTTTGGGTCGCTGATTAACCGAATATGATGTCAGTTTTAAAAAATTCATAATGGCGGATCCAATATGGCGGAGAAAATTTTTGAAAATTTGTCGTAGTCACTTAAAACTTGTCACTCGGGGGTTTTTGGGGCCTCTGATGAACGAATATGATTTTCATATTTAAAAAATTTTAAAATGGCTTATCCAATATTGGCGGACAAAAATTTTGAAAATTTGTCGTAGTCATCTTAAAATTCATCACTCGAGGGTTTTTGGGGTCGCTGATTAAGAATCTGATGTCAGTTTTTAAAAATTCAATTTGGCCGGATCCAATATGGATCCAATATCCAACCCCCTAACTTTTGAAAATACAAAATTAAAATAAATATAAAAGAATAATTAGGGGGGTAGGCGCGCGAAAAGCGCCCAGGAGATGCGAGGCCCCCTTACGTTTTAAATTTTTAATCTCAAATTATAATTCTCATAATATGTAATGCCCTAGTAATAAGTATAGAGTAAGATTATAGTAAATTAACCCGTAGCTTAACAACGGCCCTTAAAATTGACCTACATTTTGAGGGCAGCGGAAATTGTTTATCTAATTTTGACTGCTTAGTTCAAAACTGCCCTCAAAATTGACTTCAATTTTGAGGGTACTAAAATTTGTTAGTACCATAACTAATTGAGGGGCAAGATCTGACCTGTAGGTAAAACACAGATCCAATTATTGACGTAATGTGATGGCTCACATTAAGGGCCCCCATTTGAAAGCCGTAGTTACAAAAAATAGGCAAAATTAAACTTGAATTTTGACATAATGTTAAGACCTACACGGGGACCACTTTTTGAGATATTGGTCAAAAATAGTTCAAATGAAACATGGATTTTTGATGTAATGTTATTTATTCTCTTTATGACCTATAGGAAAAAAATAGGTCTATTTTAACATAACTTGTGACTTATGTTTTTGACCTATAGGTCAAAAAATAGGTCAATTATGACATAAGTTTTTGACGGACCCGTTGTGATAGGGTGCCCTTACAGAATCCTTGAAACAGCGGCGGCGGCGTTGGCGGCCGATTACTTTTTATAAGAGTATATATGTCGTAAAGCAAATAGAAAAATCCGTCATATTAGCTAAACGCCTATGCAGTTAGCTAAACGGGGCCGAATAGACACACGAGCATAAAAAAACCTTATTACTGTACTTCTTCCTATTCGCCTGAAAGAATTAGGCAATTAGCTAACTGGCTAGGCATTTAGCTATTCGACAAACGCAGTTTAGGCCAATAGAACAAACTGATTTATTGAAATAATATTTTCATTTATTGAAATATTGGATACGTCTTGATTGCAGTATTTTCCGTTAAATATCGGAGCTATAAATTGTAAACAGAAGAATTGAAAGAATATAAATTTTAATATTTTAATAAATTTTACAAAAATACACATCGTGATAAATTTGTAAACAACAATCTAAACAAAATAAATTTAATAGCTTAATTAAATGTTAGAGAGGAACATGTAAGAAACGAAATTTTTATTTAGTATAATAATACTTCACTTACTCTCTACATCAAAATTTAAGTTTTATAATTTTATCATGAGTGTAAAACGAAATTGAATTTGAGGAAAAAATATAATTGTTTTAGAGTTATTAAACATAAAAGAAATAGAACTGTTTGGGACAAAAACGCGAACAAGAAGTTATAAAAGTGCTGTCGGAATTTGAATGTGCAAAGTCAAATGAGAACGAGTTTCTATTAACATTGTTCTATTACTTTTCTGTTTACTATAAAACAATTTTCATTTTTTCCTCAAATTCAGTTTCGTTTACACTCATGATAAAATTATCAAACTTAAATTTTGATGTAGAGAGTAAGAGAAGTATTATTATACTAAATATAATTTCGTTCATACATATTCCTCTCTACACATTTAGTTAAGCTATTAAATAATTTTGTTTAGATTATTGTTTACATATTTATCACGATGTTGTATTTTTGTAACATTTATTAAAATATTAAATTTATTTTCTCTATCAATCTTCTGTTTACAATTTATATGCTCCCATTTTTCTATTTGCCTACCGACATATATATATAAATCATTTCAATGGCCAATTAATGAACATCTTTGACAACAATTTTGACTCTGATATACAATAAATATATCCCAGTCCACTATATATATAAATCATTTTAACTTTGATTATGGTATCAGAAATCGCATCTCATTTACTTTTTATTTAAGTAACTACATACTAATCTAGAAGGCCGAATCGAAAACAGTATAATTAGATGATTAAACAAAACATACATGTGAAGTTAAATTCTGATTATACAAATAGTTTTGTTTGAATAGAATCATTTATAACTTTAAAAGCTAATGACGGAGGTTTGTACAAGGTAACACAAGATAAGAACTCAGTAAATTTTCCTTTTGATTCTTTGAAATTGTGGTGCAAAACAGTGGAATGCAGTGGTACTACATAAGGAACAAACCCCTGTAAAAAAAAAAGTATTGGGAGAACGAACGGATTCCGCATTGCAAGTGCCTACCTGTCAATGCGGTATTTCGCGAAATAGCGCATTGGGTGTCGTGGTGAATGCGGTATTCAAGGGGTCCCAATGCGTTGCAAGTTTTAAGCTAAAACAAAAAAGAAAATACGTGACAGGATGAAAATAATATAGTGTCAGTGGGATTCAAAATACGAATAAAAGGAATGAAAAAAATACTAATAGTGAGTGACGAAAAATAAAGTTTAAAGAAAATAAGGTAAGATCAAATGTTAAATGTACATTCCAATGCGGCATAGGCTTTTTTCAATGCGGCGCATAATCGGTATACAGTTCGCGCAGGTGCAGCGGCGCTCTCTTTTTTACCTAAAGCGGATTTCCTTTCTAATCAAATGGTAATTTTGAAAATAATGAAAAAAAATATTAACTAAAAAAAGTTGCTAATGTATTTCAATCAATTAAAAAAATGTTAAGAGCGTTCGACGGTCTCTAAAATTTTGTAGGTTATTTGCTACATACAGTTATCCGCAAAGAAAAACGATGACACTGACTGTTTTGAAATTACGTGAAATTAGGTAAACAACCTGTTTTCGAACTAGTGTTTCTCCTGCACACAAGCACTTTTTACAGGATCTTACAACGTCCCATTTGTCAAAAATGTTTTTTAATTATCTGAATTGAGAAAAGATTTTGTTAAACCATACAGAAACACGGTTGCAGCATTGGAATTAACAAAAGTAATGTAATGACAGGCCGGCAAGGCTTGTGTTACTGCCATTTTGCCATTAGAGGGCCGAAGCAAAGCATGGAGCGTAAAGGATCAGCTGTCAAAATGATTCGCATTACATTACTTTTGTAATTCCAATGCTGCAACCGTGTTTCTGTATGGATTAACAAAATCTTTTCAATTCAAATAATTAAAAACATTTTTGACGCAATGGACGTTGTCAGATTTTGTAAAAATTGCTTGTGTGCAGAGAAACACTAGTTCGAAAACGTTTGTTTACTAATTTCACGTAATTTCAAACAGTCAGTGTCCATCGTTTTTCTTTGGCGATAACTGAAAGTCGCAAATAACCAACAAATTTTAGATACCGTCCCGAAACACTCTTAACATTTTGTTATTGATTGAAATACATTATCAACTTTTAGTTAAAATTATTATTCATTATTTTCAAAATTACCATTTAAATAGAAAGAATCCGCTTTAGGGTAACAGAAGAGGATCGCCGCTTGCAACTGTGCGCGAACTGTATAACCATTTATGCGCCGCATTGAAAAAAGTCCTATAGCCGCATTGGACTTACATTTAACAGTATGATCTTACCTTATTTTCTTTAAACTTTATTTTCACACTCACTATTAGTATTTTTTCATTCCTATCATTCGTATTATGATCCATCTGACATTAATTATTTACTCCTGTCACGTATTTTCTATTTTTTTTTTTTTGAAGCTTAAAACTTGCAACCAGCAATTGGGGAACCCCTTGAATACAGCATTCACCACGACAACCAATGCGCGATTATCGCGAATAACCGCATTGAACAGGTAGGCACTTGCAATGCGGTATCCACCGTACCTCCCAATTACTTTTTTTTTACGAGGGGAGCTTATTTTGAAGAAACGGATTCGTATTTACTATGATTAAACTTTACTAGTAAGTTCGTTTAATTTCCTTTAGTCAATATAATTAGAGTATAAGAAACAACATATCAATACATGGCGTTATTAATATCGGAAAAAATTCCATTTAAAAATTCATACATTTTGAAACATTTTACTTAATAATGAAAACAAACTTACTTTTAATTTAACCTTACATTTAAAACAAAATTATCCATTAAATGGTCTAAGCACAATTAGAGTCTTGTACGGGATATGTAAACATGTACATACGTTTTGAGTTAAGCGCGAGTTGTGCATATAAAGCCTTAAAGCTGATAACGGTCAAGCTGTTTTAACGACAGTATTAGGTACAATTTTTGTGTGGGTCCAAATTCTAGTGCCATGGTTTGATCTGACGTTTTTTGAAAACTGTATAAAAACAAAGGAGTCGATTAAAATTTCGTAATTGACCAAAACTTGGGTCGATCGAAATTCATATCTAGAGAGTCAAAAAGAAAGGAAGGATAGATAGGGATAACTGCCCTTCCTTAACTTTAGGGGGTGGGAAGTTGATGGTCCAAAAAATTGGTACTAGTCGTAATTAAAGTAATTACAAGGATCAAATATTGGACTTAAACATTATTTTAAAACGACACATCAACATCAAAAACTCAAGTTGTAATTGTAAAACTATATGTAAATAACCATAAATCTCGTTATGAGACAAAAACATGTGGATAAATTTCTACTTGAAATTTTTCCACATACTCAGTTAGACAAAATATTCAAAGTAGAAAATACTAAAAACTCATCATAAAACTAAGTCACGCTATTCCTGCACTATTTTTCAAAATCCCTGCCCTTACGGGTCCATAAATTTTACAATGCATTGGCGACATTTTTTTTCTGATGGAACATATAAATTATATTACCAGTTAAGATGAAATAGACTTACATTTGAAACAAATATTTAGAATAAGTGTTCAAACACGTTCCAAGCGACAATCGAGGAAAATGAAAACTCTATTACATGCGCTCCCGTCACCAATTGAGCGATTAGTCGATGAAAATAAAATCTAAATTTTCTCGCGCTCCTGTGAACCGATTTAGCGACAGTCGCGGAAAATTGTAAAGAATCAACTTGCCACAATCTTGATACTTAACACTAATACGCATTATAAATAATAATTCAGCTAAACTTATTTTCTGTTCTTCGTAGGTATGGACGAAAAAAAAAAAATCCTCGTACCTTCTTTCGAAAATTTCTTTGAAAATCGAAGAGATAGGGTTAGGTAAATTCAAGTGCTTACAGAACATTTTGGGTTAATTTATTCAATTTGCAAACTATGGGGTTTTCCTTCCAGCATTTATTCTAGAGTAATTTCCAGTAGGAGAGCACAGTTAAATTGTTCTAACAGTAACTTTTGAAACTTTACATATTGCGTTGGAATATGCTAGTGTGGACAAAAAAATAAAAAAAATCTCTTTAAACTGCCAATTACAAAAAGGGTTTACCCCAATTTGGACCCCACTCTTCCCTATTATATAAAACGCCCTTAAATTATTTGATTATATCCGAGAATCTTTGATTAGTCGGCCTTTGCATAAAGCACTGAGAATAACTGGTTAACTAAAATTTGTTGATATTTTCGAAAATAAAATTGAAATTTTTATCTCAGCAATAACTCTTGGTTCTTATTAAAATCTTATTATAATTCTTATTCATAAATGTACAATTATATAAAAATTATCCACTCACTGGTGAAATGTTAAATGCAATTAGTAAAAGCTATTTGAATTTAATAATTAAAAATTTAGATTATATTTACTTTATTTCAATTTTTTATTTCTCTTAGGGGGAATTTGGGAAATCTTGCCTACAGATACCTTAGATTTCCCGCACTCCAAGTTTATGTGGGGTTGGGTATAGATAAAACAAATCAATATAAAGGAAAACTAAAGAAAAAAATAAATATAAGTTTAGTAAATTCTAGAATACTGGCGACCTACTGCCAGCCCGACCCAACTCCCGACCTCACTAAAACTTTTTTGTAACCCTTCTTTTGGTAAGCCCTTTACCACCTCCCTCGGAACGTGTCGTAAGACATTTGAGCCTTCGAGGGGTGGCGCTCCAACCTCTGTTCGCTGGCTGTGCGACTCTTGTTTTTTACCTGCGGTTTCTCCTGCGTCAATAGTTAAAAAATCTTTAAAACCATTTCTAATACTAAAAAGCGGAATAACGATTCTAAATTATAATATGCTTTGAAATATAAAAAAAAAATATATTAAATTCGAACCTTTCGCGGCTTACTTTCGAAAAATAAAAAAAAGAATAAATTCTTTTACATTTCTTCTTCTTACTTAATTTATAGCAATTAAATAAAAACCAAGGTACTAAGAAAATCCTGATGAAATTGCTTGGATCTTTTTTTTTCTTTTTATTTGTATATTACAAAAAATAAAATAATGAAATCTATTTATGTTTTAATTTATTTAAATGAACCTTTTAAGCCTACTTACTCGAATTTACAATAAAATTTATCTTAGAATCATATTTTTTTTTATTATTGAAAAACAACACAGACAATAATAATTAGCGAGACGAATTTTCATAGAATTTTTTATACACTTCTAGGATAGATCGAAAATATCAAGAAATACAGAAAACATTCAATATTTATTGGAATATATTACAAAAAATGTATTAAATAATCGAACCTGAGCAAATCGTGTCAATCGATTAATATTTTCTCAAAATTATGTTTTTTTTTACATTTTGTTTATTATTTTAGATTGACATAAACAACACAGAAAATTACATTATTACATAAAATATTAAATTATTATATAGATTATAATACATATTATTATAGTTCTTATAATAAAAAAAATATAGTTTTAATACATATTTCTTAACCTTCTTTAACTAAATTTACATCAACCTCGATAATTTTTTAAATCAATGTGTGGACGGAGCTTTCTTCTACATGAGTCATAGCAATTAATGAAGCCTATTAACAGACGTCGTGCGTTTCTTTTGCAATCATGTTTTAGATTGTGTAGTTTCAAACAGTCAAATTACAATAGCTTCAGAAATATTTAATATATTAAATTTTCCATTCATTTTAGAATTGTTTACTTCTGAATAGCAATCTGTTTTTTTATAAAACTTCAAACCCTTACAAAAACAAAGGTTAAAATAAAAATTAAAAAATGCAATGAAACACTACTTGTGCCAACTTTACCAGTAAACAATGTGTATAACGAAGATGATAAAAAACTTTAACAAACCAAAGAAAAATTTAATTTCAAACCAGGAAAAAAAAAAAATTTATTTAGAATTTTATTTGTGATAAATATAGCGTATAGGAATTCGATAGTTAATTCCGCACCGTAAAGTTTAATATAAATTATTTAAAAATTTTTTAAATTTAATAAATTTTTTTTTATAATAACTAGAGGACCACGTTTTCCTGAATAGAATTTCGCAATAATATTTAACTGTGCGATTTTACCAAACAAATTTTTTTGAAAAAAACTTTTGCTAGGAATTCGAATTATTGTAACAATAATTTAGTACATGATCAGAATTTATTTTTAATAAATGAACAGCAAAAATTACATTACGAAATTGCTATCAAAATTCGCTATAACGAAATTTTGAAAAAAAT
Source organism: Leptopilina drosophilae (assembly GCA_032873175.1). Lineage (NCBI taxonomy): Eukaryota > Metazoa > Arthropoda > Insecta > Hymenoptera > Figitidae > Leptopilina > Leptopilina drosophilae. The sequence goes on from CM065481.1 coordinate 27,480,511, forward strand.
TGCGGCTTGATGTTAGATAAATATTAGTTTCTACCCAAGATACAAATGTATGCCCAATTTAAATCCCTAACCTGATTCTTGGAATAATACAAATTAAAAAAGGAAAATACATGTGAAAGTATTGAATAGCAAAGACGATTTTTAAATAGATGAACTGAAACATTTGATTGATGGAGATAACAAGGTGGTTGCCAGACAGGCCGGACGCGCAAACGGACCCCCACTTTTCCTGGTCGCGGCAAACTTACTTCCTTCCATATGAACCACCTCACGAACAAAACGGCACGACCCACGTTTTAGCTTCTCGTCGGGTTGGAGACATTATTTTTCGTTTATTTCTCGATTTACACTGATCGCGCGAGAGACTATGCGTACGTTTACCTACCCAGGTAGGCTAATGAATTGCGGCGGCGAAATTTTATAATTCGCATAAAATAAAAAAGATGTTACTTATTAATTAAATATGTGGACCGTTTGCCGCGGAGCAAATGGGACCTTAGCTCCCAATAGTGAATTTTGCAGGGAAAGGGCGATTTGAAAGTAGAGCGTTCTCTGATTTGGTGGTAGACGTTTTCTACTAGAATTCAGCCCCACTACTCCACAACCTACACCATTGATATTTGTCCGCGTTTACACGAAGTCGCACGAATTGTATGTATTAATGACCAGTGTAGTATATTGTATTGGGAAAGTTAGAATGGTGATGCTTTTCTGAAACAACCACGTGTAAAACACTCAACACAAGCTCATTTATTAAACATTAATAACAAAAAAATCTATCAGTAAAACGTAATTTTTTGACGCTTTGTATGTGGAAAAGAAGCAACTCAAATAAATATTGTAATGATATACATAACTCGGGAAATTAATTTTTTCCAGAGCTAAGGTCCCTTTTGTCGGCGAGCAACGTCACCCATATGTGTTTTTTTATGGTCGGTAAATTTAAAAAAATTTATATAATTCATTTATTTAATAATGTATTTATTAAATAAATTGTATTCTATGGTTTTTTTTCCTTATTCTCATTAAAAGTAATAAATAATTAAAAATCAGTGAACTTGATTTTTTAACGATATTTTCACAATTCTTATTTCCACTTGTTACACTAAAAATACAAATTACACAGCTTTTATGATGAAAATTATAAATTCGTTTTAATAAAACTCTTTAATATTAATAAATGTTAATTTATTAATAATATTAATAAATGCCAATATAAATTATATTTATATTGCAATTAAAAATAATTATTATTTTAATTGAATAAAAGCAATTAATTTAGAAAAAAATTAATTGACAATTCATCATTAATTTATAATTATTATTAAAACTGAAAAAATAGTACAAAATATTTATTATGCATTATTAAACTCGTTTCCTCACCACCAAGAGGTAGAGTTTACGGCGCGTTTTTTATCCTTTTAAGGACTAAGGAAACTTGAAAACATATTTTTTTTAAATTACATAGATATTTAAATATATACCATTATTAATGAAATCAAACTAAAGTTTAAAAATTTGATTAAAATGACACTCCAGTCCTTAAAAAAGTTTTCTCTTTCAAGCGAAACAACTCTTTTAAAAGGAGTATAGCAGGAACATAGCTGTGAAAGAGCACATTTTCAAACGATGTCTTGAATTAATATAGCGTAAAATACCAGCTATTAATATTGAACTAAAAGAAAATCTTAGTTAGAAAAAATAACTAAAATCAAGACACTGTTTTTCCTGTGGTCGTGGTTTCCCCAATCACTACAAAAAGCGTGCTACACTGAAAAATATTTTAGTCGAAGACAGATTTTCTGAACGTTAAAAATAATGTTTTTTGTCTCTAAAGTACGAAATACATTCTTAATATTAAAATACAAAATTTTAAAGTAAACTGTAAAAAAAACTATTAAATGTCTTTAAAATTACAGGCGTCTTCATATAAAGCACTTGCTTTGGTAGTGCCTAGGCCTATTCCACCCAAAAAATTTAAATTAAATAAAATATTTTAAAATGATAAACAGTAGTTTTCAAACAAGCATGCAATAAAATTTTTGTATAATGTAAAATTAAATAAGTTATTTTAAATAAACTTATAACATTTCAACAAATAGTAATATATATTTTTATAGTCAGTCTTAAGTCAAGTAATTAAATAAAACTTGTAATTTTTTAACAAATTTGTAATAAAAAGTTTCTTATAATTTAGAAACAAAGAAGCAAATGATTTCAAATTAAATAACTTAAAAATTAAAAAAGCTTTTTAATATAAAATTGAATAAATTTTTGAAAATAAAACAATTTTTAAACCATTTTCGGCCGTTTGTTTTGGCTTTGGATGTCTAACAAAGTTAGATGAAGAAAAACCTAATAACTATTCCTCCGTAGCCGCGAATAACTGGACTTTTTCTTGTCGAGCAATGACTGTTTTAAATTTATAAATGTCTTGTTTTCATCAATGCCAAATGAGTCTTCGATACCTCCATTGTTCTTGCTGTTTCATTCCGAGATTTCAATGCAGATCGAATAACTAAAATGGAATTGAGAGTCGCGTTCCCTAGACGATTGCGCTTGGTTGTTTTCGCATCTTTTAACATGGAGAAAGACCTTTCAGCTTCAGCATTTTGAGTGAGGAAGCGTCCGAACTAAACTCAAAACAGTTGTCAAATTTGGGAATTTAATTTTGCCATCAGCCGTCAAAGAAAGGCAAATTTTTACACACATATCATCAAAAGATAACCTAGCTAAATCTTCTTTTTCCTCTAAAAGAAAGTTCATACAAAGCATTCCACTCCATGTATAATTCATTCATGTCTAACTGAATTTTTAGATCTGTACAAACTTTTAAAACTTTTGCAAACCGTTTTCCCTCTGTCACTATGAAGTGACTCTTGTGCCCTGAAAACTGACACGCAAGAAAGAAACGTATCTTTCAAAAGGCAGTCGCTTTTTAATTTCGTAACTTGGCAGTTACATAAAAATCTAAAACTTTCGCATAAAACTTATTCATCTGTGCCTCTTGCACTACTCCATTTGCAATTTGTAAATTTAAAAACTCGCGCGTCTCAGCACCTATGTCATACTTTCGACTGCCCTTTGATTGCAAGACTTTTCAAACTTTGTACCCCTCGCTGTCTGAAAGAATAGAACATCAGTTTGAAGAAATCCCCTTTTTAAATACTTTTCTAATACCCAGAATAAAAGACCGGCTGATTGAGGTTGCAGTTCTTGAGTCATTGTTTTCGCGCTTTTGAAAAGTAGCATTATACACATTGAAAATATTTAACGAGAACTTCAAGAACAGAAAATAAACCAAAGTCAGCGGATCTTGAATCAGTTCTCTCAAACTTTTGGCTTTCTGAGTATTATCTTCTAACTCTACAACCATCAAAAAATTAACAATCAGATCCCAATTTTTTTACAATAACTACAATACACTGAATGTCGAACAAGCCACCGAGTATCTGAATGACTGGGGATTTTTTGAAACTTTTCTCCTAATTCTTCTACAATTTCTCGATAAATCGCTGTTCTTTTTGAACTCGTGTTCAGAAAGGCTGGTAGCGCTAAAAGTAATTTATCAACAACAGGAATCTTAGAACTTGCATGTTGAGCAACAAGGTTAACTGAATGGTCCAACGCAAGGAAGAAATTTAGAAGAAGGACTTCTTTCTTTTAATCTACTTTGAAATGAATTATATTGACCCGTCATGACTGATGCGTTGTCAGTTGCTAAACCCACAATATTTTTTAGAGGGATTTCTTTTTGTCCCAAAGCTTTTTCAAAAGTATAAACCATAGCTAAAGAAGAGCAATTAGATGCATCTAAATGAATTTGTTTGCAGTAACTCTACTCTAAATTTTAAATGTGAACGGTTCTACATATCGAACTAAGATTGGTAACCACTTTTCATGGCTTATATCACTAGCCTCGTCTACATACACTGAAAAGGGAGTCTTTTTTAATACCTCAGAAATTCGATTTTCTTCAACTGGTGGAAAGAACGTTGTTTGCGATCGCTGTCATTTTTGTCCGACCTAATTTAACTGACTGTAAAACAATTGGATCTATGTCCTTAAAAAGTTGAATTATTTCCGAAGACACATTAAATGGATTATTATGCTCTACAAATAGAGCTGTGATTCTAATTTCAGACATTTTTACTTTTTCATCAAAAGTCAAGGAGGTAGAAGAATTTTCCAATGGCGCTACTTTCTGACATATGCGAATTTTCATTTATTACTAAATCTGAATTATTCTGATCAGTTACTGCAACATTTTCATCAACCTCACAATGATTAGTTAGAGTTGCCGACTCATTTTCATTTAAATCAATGCCGAAATATTTCGATTTTTGAAATAATTTCAAACCTTTTTGATGAGAGAAAGAAGATTCATGTCTTATAATTTGTGATTTTCCACAAATCATTGTCTTGTTACAAACTTTACACTGAAATTTTGTTTCATCGGCTACTCTAATTAACCATTCTCGCCATGAAGGAAATTCGTCAAACCAAGATTCCTGAAAACACGTAGGTGGTTTCTTGATTTTTTTTGGCGGCTCTTCTTCATTTTGCGGCAAAAAGTGTCACGATCTGTGAACGCCGCGCGTCTCATTAAAATCCATATTTTAATGTGGAAAATTAGCGATAACAATTGGAAATATATTTAAAAAACTCACCTAAAAAAAGACAACACTACATGGAATGACCTGCTGAATTTCTAAGAAACCAGGAAAAATGGCAGCTCTACACAACACTAGTCTTCACGCATACAAAAACACTATCAAATCAGAAATTATCACGACAAATTTTACACCCAATAACACTAAAAAATTCTAGAAGAATTTTAGAACGAATAAACGTTTTAAAATATCAATTCTGTCAACAGCGAAATATCAATTTTCAATAGCGATCGCGTTTCCGTCTGTTTTCTTTCTCAAAGGCCAAAACAAACGCCGGCCGGCGGTCCGTGCAAATCATATGAGTGCAAATATAGGTGCATGCATACTCGTAGAGTAGAATTTCTATAATGCGTAGCTTTGGCAATAAATTTTTTCCCATTTTTTAGAATTATATACTATAAATATGAGTTTAAAAAAAAATTTACAATAATAATAATAGTAATATTAAAATTAATCAAAATAAGAATGGTATTTCTAGCAATTAAAAAATAACTATTGTTTAAATAAACCAAAAAATTCTTTTTTGTCATGACTATCTTTTCCCCAATTAATTTAACTGGACAATAAAATTTTAAAAAATTACTCAAAAAATTTTTATAAAAAAAATTTTGTGGAAAAACATTATGAATTATTAATTTACTTATTTTAAAATTAATTGCTTTTATTTTATTAAAATATATTTTGTATTTATCATTACGATATTAATATAGTAAATAATAAAAGGAGTTTAATAATGCATAATAAATATTTTGTACTATTTTTTCAGTTTTAATAATAATTATAAATTAATGATGAATTGTCAATTAATTTTTTTCTAAATTAATTGCTTTTATTCAATTAAAATAATAATTATTTTTAATTGCAATATAAATATAATTTATATTGGCATTTATTAATATTATTAATAAATTGACATTTATTAATATTAAAGAGTTTTATTAAAACGAATTTATCATAAAACTGTGTAATTTGTATTTTTAGTGTACAAGTGAAATAAGAATTGTGAAAATATCGTTAAAATCAAGTTAACTGATTTTAATTATTTATTACTTTTAATGAGAATAAGGAAAAAAAAACCATAAATACAATTATTTAATAATACATTATTAAATAAATGAATTATATAAATTTTTTAAATTTACCGACCATAAAAAACACATATTTAATTAATAAGTAACTCTTTTTTATTTTAATGCGAAATTTAAAATTTCGCGCCGCATTCTTAGCCTACTGTCGGTAAACGTACGCATAGTCTCTCGCGCGATCAGTTGTAAATCGAGAAAAACGAAAAATAAGTCTCACCGACGAGAGCTAAAACGTGGCGTGCTTGCGTTTGTGTGAGTGGTCATATGGAAGGAGTAAGTTTGCCGCGGAGAGTGGGGGACCGTTTGCGTCCGCCATCTGGCAACCACTGGATGAGTATAGTACCCATACAGTGCCCGTTTCACTACCATGGGATCACTATTTTATAATTATTAAAGGTGTGCAAACAGCACGAAGCTTAATCGAGCGATTTCAAACCGAGACTAATGTGCTCGAGAGTAGTTCCAGTCGAGACGAGCAGTATAAGAAATAGTACAATTTCAAGAAAAAATATATTAACAAATAATTTTTAAAAAAAAATTAACTTACCTTTCAAAACGAAAACACATATACCTTAAAAGAGATTTAATTAAGTGTGATGCACATAGCTATGAATACAAAAAGTTAATAAATATTAATTTTAAAGATAATAAATACACACACCTGATAAACAGTTAAAAAACACTCAATTAGCAATTTCACATGTTATTTCTTACCGTTTAGTTTGTAAAAAATTACATTTTTGCAACAAATTCGTTGAACACTTTCTTGAAAGCTAGATCAACAATGTAACCAATATTAATAGACCCTAAAAAATGTTATTTACCATTTGAAAGAAGAAGAAATTAAAAATTCGATGTGTCTTTTTTAACCCCTTGGCGCAACCCTTGATATTAGGATCAAAACATTTTCTGACTCCTTGTTTTAAGGCTCTTTCAAATAGTAGTAGTTAAAAAGGGAACAAATTTTAATGTAGACTAGTAAAACGATAGTTAAACTTTGAAAAACTTGAAATTACTACTTCAATTCAACTTTTTGACCCTTTCCGCCGGCCTTAATGTTCTGACAGGAATATTTTCTAATTTTTATATTATAAATATAATATTATATATAATATAATATAAATATAATATAATATAAATATAATATTATTAATATTTTCTATTTCCCTTTTTTCACGCTCTTTCGAATAGTAGTAGTTAAAAAGGAAAAAATTTTAATGTAGAGTAGTAATACGATAGTTAAACTTTAAAAAATCTTGAAATTACTACTTTTCAATTCAACTTTTTGACCCTTTCCGCCGCCCTTAATGTTCTACCAAGAATATTTTCTGACTCCTTTTTGACGCTCTTTCGAATGGTAGTAGTTAAAAAGGGGACAAATTTTAATGTAGACTAGTAAAACGATCGTTAGGCTTTGAAAAACTTGAAATTACTACTTCAATTCATCTTTTTGACCCTTTCCGACGCCTTTAATGTTCTGACAGGAATGTTTTCTGACTCCTTTTTTGACGCTCTTTCGAATGGTAGTAGTTAAAAAGGGAACATATTTGAACGGGCTCTGATAATCGCCTTTTTATTTTCGTTAAGGTTTTAACGTTACGTTCTTTAACTCAATAAGGAATTTAACATTCAAAAATTATGAAGGAAAAAAAAAGTATTTTTAACGTTTTGAGGAATTATTTTTTGTTCATTTACACGGAGAGAAAAATCAAGCGTTTAAAACAGCAGTTGTTTTTAAAAACAGCATATAAACAACACGGTGCTGTTTACACTCGATTTGTAGAAATCTATGCTAAAAAAGTATAGATTTCTACTCTTTCACCTTATATTTTTGTGAATGGAATGCGGAAACTTTCCGGCAGTTTGCCGGAAACCATTTCCGGAAAATTGCCGCAAAATTTCCAGAAATTTTTTCTCTTCCGAAAGTTTCCGCAAAATTTCCGGAAAATTTTTCTCTTCCGAAAGGTAATTTCTTCCGGAAAGGTTCCGGAAAATTTCCGGAAATCTAATTTGTGTTTACAGGAAATAAAACCACAAATCCTGAAATATTGCGTACGCATTCCCAATCACTTTAAATTATGTATTTGTTTCTAAGTAATAGTTAAGAAAAACAATCTTTAAAACTTTGTTGATACTTTACAAAAGTAACATTTAAAGGTTAAATTATCCATCTTTAAAAAAAATAATTTTCAAGGTTTAATTATCTTGAAATAATTACTTATTAAAATAAAAATAACTATTTCCGTAGATTGTAATATCTTTCCATGCTCGGAAAAAATCCTATTTTTTAAAATTGTGTCATATTCCAGAAAATTTAAAAATTATTTTTAAAATCGGTGAATTATTTATAAGAATTTTTTGTAATGGTTATCAATAGAAAAAGATTAACTTACCTTTAGACAAGATGATTTTATATCTTAATAGCTGCCTATAAGAATCAATTTCCACAATGAGTTTAATTACTTTACAAAATTTTATCACTTGAGTTTGATTTTCGCAAAATAAAAAAATTCATGACTATCAGATAATATTAACTACAAGTGTCACTGAAATCTGACTGATTTTTTTAAAAAATAGATTTTCGGAAAAATTCCCGATGTTTTCCGTAAAATAAAATTAATTTTGCAAAAAGATTCTGGATGATTACCGTTAAAAATAAATTTCCGGAAGATTTCCGTACAAAAAAAATAAATTTCCGCAAGATTTCTAGATGATTTCCGCAAAACAAAATAAATTTCCAGAAATTGTCCGGAAGATTTTCGTAGAAAAAAAATAAATTTCAGAAAATTTTGCGGAAGAATGCAGTAAAAAAAAAAAATTTCCGGAGATTTTCTGGATGATTTCTGCAAAAAAAATTAATTTTTGGAAATTTTACGGAAGATTTCCGGATGATTTCCGTAAAAAAATAAATTTCCAGAAATATTCCGGAAGATTTTCCCGGATGATTTCCGTACAAAAAAAATAAATTTCCGGAAGATTTCCGAATAATTTCTGTACAAAAAAAAAATTTGCCGAAAATTTCCGGAAAGTTTCCGCAATTCCTTACACATGGGATGAATAACAAAGAACCCCGCACCGCATATATGGGAATTTGGGGTCCGGTGAAATTTCTTGTCACTTTGCAGTTTTGTAGTTTTTGACCTCCTGAACAAAAAATGTTAATGCCAAAATTCAAAAAAATGGACAAATTTTTTGTTATTTAAGCTTACAGTTTAAACAAATACATTGTAAGACATTGAAAAGTTGAAGCATATTTTAGACCAATAAAAAAATAAATAAACTCCTCCTACTTTTAAAATCAATTTTTCTATTTGTTGGTAGATTTCAACAAAATGGAGAAAAAAGTTATATTTAAAAAATAAATAATATAATTCCAACCCTCAAAAGAAATAATGGATGATTTAGACCAATAAAAAAAATAAACAAACTCCTCCTTCTTTTAAAATCAATTTTTCTATTTGTTGGTAGATTTAAGCAAAATGAAGAAAAAAATTATATTTGAAAAATAAATCATATAATTCTAAACCCCCAAAAGAAAAATGGATATTTTAGACCAATAAAAAAATAAACAAACTCCTCCGACTTTTAAAATCAATTTTTCTACTTGTTGGTAGATTTAAACAAAATGGAGAAAAAAGTTATATTTAAAAAATAAAACATATAATTCCAACCCTCTAAAAAATAATGGATGATTTAGACCAATAAAAATAAAGCTGAAACTCCTCCTTCATTAAGAAAGTTTTTTTAAATTTATTTTTCAAATATAATTTTCTTCTTCATTTTGTTTAAATCTACCAACAAGTAGAAAAATTGATTTTAAAAGTAGGAGGAGTTTGTTTATTTTTTTATTGATCTAAAATATCCATTTTTCTTTTGGGGGTTGGAATTATATGATTTATTTTTCAAATATAATTTTTTTCTTCATTTTGTTTAAATCTCCCAACAAATAGAAAAATTGATTTTAAAAGTAGGAGTTTATTTATTTTTTTATTGGTCTAAAATATGCTTCAACTTTTCAATATCTTACAATGTATTTGTTTAAACTGAAACCTTAAATAACAAAAAATCTGTCCATTTTTTTCAGTTTTGTCATGAACATTTTTTGTTCAGGAGGTCAAAAACTACTGTTGAAATTTGAATTTCGCGCTTAAGCGAGGAGTGGTGGCGGTGCATCGGTTCTGAAAGTTTGGAGAGAGAAGGGAGAAACTATCGTGAATTCATTAGCCTGCTTGATGGCTTGTGAACAAGTTTGTTGGAAACCCCTTTTTTTGTGGATTGGACATGTGACTTAAAGAAAATTAATTTTGTTTTTTATTACCCTATTATTTAACATTAAGAGTTAATTGAGAGTGAAAAATGGTAGTAATACCATAGTAAATAGTAGTAAATGGTGTAATACTTGATTGTGCGGATTAATAAATACAAGTATAATTTTAAACGTATTCCCCTTTTTTTCCTTCTCCCTTTGGCGGTTATTTCTTAACGCGCAAAAATTCAGAGTATTTCTAACAACTACTAAACTACAAAGTTACAAGAAATTTCACCGGACCCCAAATTCCCATGTATGCGGTGCGGGGTTCTTTGATAGAAAAATATCTGTCACCGAATCAAATTGTAATATTTTCCTAACGAAATAGTTAATGGTTACTAATTATTAGTTTTTTCCCAGTAAAATTTAATTCCTGGTGGGTAGACACCATATCAAATATATTAGCAGTAACTGAATCCCGTCGTAGACGTGTACGACAGCTAGTTAAATAAATTTTTTTAAAATTGTTTATACTCCTGCCGTATTGGCCTTCCGTACTTGACAAGAGTCCCCGAAGAATACTTTTTTGGATTAAGCATAAACATTCTACATGTTAAATTTCTATATATTATACCTAATTTGCGTCTACAGCCGGCTTTATTAGGAGTACTCGCATTCGCCTGGACCACCTGTTAATTAGGTTTTCTCGCCAGAGGAGAGAGAAAATGTAGAAAACGTCTCTTGAGTACAACGGGTTTTATCGACAGTCAAGTGCTAATGGTGTGTACCGGACAATAATCGACAGTGTACATAATTATACCTTGACGTCAAACCTCCCGCTTGATAAATTACAAAAGTAGTGATAAAAACACCGGGCTATAGCGCACACCAAGGCGGTCACCCATCCAAGTACTAACCGCACTTTAATATAATAAATATAGTAAATTTTAATTATTATTATTATTAGCATTATAATTGCATAGTATGAGATTTGTAAAAGAATCCAACAAATTTTTGAAATTTTCGTCCGCCATATTGAATCCACCATTTTGAATTTTGGAAGCTAATATCAGATTCGTAATCAGCGACCCCGAAAACTCCTGAGTAAATATTTTTATAACAATGTTTAAAAAAATGTATATCCAACATTAAATTTCAAATTTTCGAAAAAAATTTAATTTTTTGGCCTCATTTTGAAAAATCAAATGTTTAAATTTCAAAAGTCAATATATTTTTTGAAAGTATAACAATCGAGTGCACAATTTATGGTAATATTAGTTGTCAAAAAAGTTTTTTGACTTTTAAATTTAAGAATTTGTAATGAGAAACCTTTAAAAAAATGTGCAATTATTAAATTATATGCAAAAAAATATTGTTAAACAATTTTTTATAAATTTTCTAATATCATATTCTCATACAGGACACATTAATGCAAAAAAAAATATTTTTTGAATAGAAAATAGCAAGTTTTTTTTAGAAAATATTTAAGATTGAAGTCAGACTAAAGTTGCAGTGCATTCAGGCGTTAATAGGTTAAATTAGTTTCAAACAAATTAAATCTAATTTGGGAATTAGTCAATGAGCCTACGAAATGTTGTAAGAGAATAATTTATTTAAAAAACCATCAAGAAAGAAAAGTATTGACAAAGATATAATGAATAGAATTATAATTTACAAATCCTACTTTAAGAATAATGATTACTGGTGGTGAATGAGCTGGTGATAATAATCTAAGCGCATATTAGTAAGTTTCTAAGGTCCTTTATTTTTAATAAACTATTCTATAAGCTTTTCAATTGAAAATTCATATAATAAATTAAATCTATCGAACATAACCTCAAAAATGCATCTAAGCTTCCAAATAAACAAATTATATCATATACAGCGCAATAAAAATTTTGTAAGCTCATGAAATTTAATATTCAGGTCTTTCTGTGATTACTGATTACGGACCCTATGTCCAGTTTCCAAAATCCAAAATCCAAAATGGCGGACACTATTATGAAAATTTGTTCGGATTTGCTTGAAAATCGTTACTCAGGGGGTTTCCGGAGTCGTTGATGACGAATTCAATGTCCGTTATTAAAAATTCAAAATGGCGGATCCAATATGGCAGTCTTTATTATTTTAAACGATTTTTTTAGATTTATTACTTGCGGTTTTTTGGAAACATCTCTTCAATCCATTGTCTTGCTACTATACCGTGTTCTTTTTTCTTCAAATGACCGATGTAAAGGGTTTCGCCTACCCTTTTTTCCTTTGCTACTCGTTTCTCTCTTCGACATCCAACAAAAGTCAGCCATCATTGCCTCATCCCATCTTCCCTGATATCGTTCTTCCATCAATTTGATATCTTGATGAAATCGCTCTCCTTGTTCTTCGCTGTAATGTCCGCAATTTTCGGGAAACTTATTCAGATGCGAATCGAGGATTTGTAGTTTTTAAACTCATTAAGCATCCTAATTTTTGTAAGTTTTTAAGCATTTGGGCTACAATTTGTTTAGATTCGGGACTCTTATTGTTTCCTAGAACATTTGTTGAAACTTCTTTGTAACTTTTCCAAGCTGCCCTTTCAGTGTCGGTCATTTTATGAAACGAAATTCGTGTCTCTAAATAATGCTCGAATCTGTGGTCCATCAAATACCCCTTGTTTTAATTTAGCATCAGAAACAGTTGGAAATTTTTTCGCAATGTACTTAAAGCATGGACCGTCCTTATCTAACGCTTTCAGGTATTGCTTAATCTCACCAAGCTTAATTTGATGAAATGGAAAAATAATTTTTTAGGGGTCTACCAAACTTAGATGAATGACTTTGTGAGAACCTGGTTTTAAACGAATCTCTTGAAGGCCAATTTTTTTTCTTGTAATGATTAGCACGATCTCTGCTATTCCATAGACACAAGAAACATGGCTCTCTCGTGAAACCCGATTGTTGACCCAGTAATATTGTTATAATTTTAAAATCACCACAAATTAACCATTTGTGTTTTTGGCAATTCACTTTCTCTAGAAGAATTTTTATATTATTATATTCTTCTTTGATTTGTGTAGAATGAGCTATTGGAACAGGAGCGTAGACATTTGTATTGTGTAGTAAATAGGCTTTTATACTACGTTTGGAGGAATCGATAAAAAGTCTCCAGTCTTCATCTCTATACACATTTTCTTTTATATTGTCCATCAAACCTATTATGTCAGTACAATACACCAAAGATGTCTCTTCATCTTTCGTAAAATATTTTCGGAACTCTTTATTTCTATCTCTATAAAATGACACTTTCGTATTCGGATGCAAAAAGTTTCTTTTCTTCATAAATGAAGCAGCAAATTCTGCACCATCTTTTGGTAAACCTAGATCTCTAATAAAATTATTTAGCTCCGGTTGCGATACTAATATTGGCTTTTTTCTTTATTGTAATACGCGGTAAACTCATTTTCCTCATCATCATTGTCATTTTCATGACTGTCACTACTAAATTCTTCTGTTTCATTGTCGACTTCTACTTTTTCGACATATTTTTTAAAATTAACATCAAGTTTTCCCGCTTTTTTTCGATCAATTTCAGTAGGTCTGATTACTGTTGACACATTTATATATGTAATGGAACTCTTATTTTTTGAGGTAATTTCTTTGATGTAATTTATAAAAAAATAGCAGTCTTTTAAATTTCGTGGTTTCTTCCATATCGTGGGTGTAGAGAACTTTAGATATTTTTCATCTTTCGAATTTTTTTGAGCGATACAACATAAGTCTACAGGAGTTACAAACAATATGAGGAACCCAATTTGTTTCTTGGTGTAATAATTTACGACCGAAACAATTTTCGTACAGATCTTCTACTTCTTTATCTATTTTTTTCCGCAGGGAGCTGACTTCATATTTGCTACAAATGTAACAAAAGGAATCGGGACTTTTGTTACAATTATGTAGTCGAGAAGTCACTTTTCTTGTAGCATTGGACTCTTTATCAACCAAGTTACCCATCAATGAAGAGCTACGGTTTCCGGATGACGACGTCGGAGGGCCCGCTTTCCCAACCTGACTAGACGCCGATACTGAGGTTCATAATCCCTGCATCGTAAAACATTTTCTTCCTGTATCTGCCATGACGGCATGAACGCCATTAACCCAGGGACTCTGCCAGTATGGATCCGTTGCCCACCGTCACCACGTGGAGGTGCCCTGGTTACAGATACAGTCGAAAAATGCTAACAAGGAGAGATTCTGAACCATGAAGTAGCAATAGCAATCATTTAAAGATTGAATACACACAATAAATATATCGACTTGAAATTAATTACTAGAAATATTTAAGGGTGAATAATTAAAAATTCAATGTCAGATACGTCATCAGCGACCCCGAAAACACCCAGAGTAACGATTTTCAAGCAAATCCGAAGAAATTTTTATAATTGTATCCGCCATATTGGATCCGCCATTTCGGATTTTAGAAACTTGACATAGGGTCCGTAATCAGTAACCACAGAAAGACCTGAATAGTAAATTTCATGAGCTTACAAAATTTTAATTGCGCAGTGTATGATATAATTTGTTTGTTTGGAAGCTTATTTATAATTTTGAGGTTAGGTTCGATAGATTTAATGTTTCATATGAATTTTCAATTGAAAAGCTTATAGAATAGTTTATTAAAAAAAGGACCTTAGAAACTTACTAATATGCGCTTCGATTCAAGTTTGATCATTCAAAAGCGACCATTTTAGCGATTTTAAGGTATTTTTTGAGGTTAGGGCGAAACCAGGACCCATTAGCCAAATTAAGATGACGGATTCGGATTCAGCGCATCAAAATACATCGGAATATATATGTCTCGACCCCAGATCAAGACACTTTTCTTTTTTTGTGTGGCTGTGTAATCTGTTAATCCAATTTTTAAATGTGTTGAGAGCGGCCTTCGCAAAGCAGGCCTACGACAGTTGTCTTTAGTGGTAGGATATTATCCCTGTTGTTTACACTAATGAGATAGTGTATTGTATTTTAAAAATAATTGCTTCCTTCCAGACGGTTATCGACGCAGTTGTGCAAATATTGATGGTTCAAATTTTGGAATGCCTTGTTTTAATATAGATTTTATCGAAACTTGAAAACTATTTCCCAAATAATATTTTGAAGAATTATTTGAAGTTCTATTTTGAGAACCGGGAAAAAGTCTAAATCGAAGTTCGTTTTAATTTAAACACTTGAAAATATACTTGGGTTTACTTAAAATTATATTTGTTTGGAAATTAATACTTGTTGATAAATTTGGGTTGATTTTTAAACTCACTTTACACTATGTACTTTTAGTTCACTTAGAGACGATGTGTTAGATGACTCTAGGTTGGTGTTTCAAAAAATTTATCTCTAATTGTAAGAAAGCTGGTGCCCTTTATTTATCAAACTTCCCCCATAAGCTTAATGCCTTAGATGCTAACTAGAATTGTGG
Organism: Leptopilina drosophilae; assembly: GCA_032873175.1. NCBI lineage: Eukaryota > Metazoa > Arthropoda > Insecta > Hymenoptera > Figitidae > Leptopilina > Leptopilina drosophilae. The sequence goes on from CM065481.1 coordinate 27,495,963, forward strand.
AGAGCTAGTTATCCCTTAATGTTTTTCCAATCTTATGCGTGAAAATTTGAATCATCGCCTGGATTTTAACCCATTATAGACGGGATGTACAAAATTTGTACATAATGTTTAAGAACATATTTCAATCTTAAAAAGCACCAAGAATAATTTGTAAATACACTTTTCTTATGCATCTTGAATCCCTCTATCGAATGGAGTACTCAAAAAACTAAAAAAATGTTAAATAAACAATTTATGTAACATTTTTTAAGAAAAAAAGGTTTTTTTGAGAATATTTTTTGGGCTTTTAAAATTTTTTAATAGCTAAACCCTTCAACAAACCTTCTACTGATAGAAATATCGCGTCAAAAATAGTAGAGGTACAACATAGCACTATTTTGTATATTAAATTTTTAAATGGTTGCCACAAAATGTCGACTAAACTTACTTTTTTAATAATATTATAAACAAATTGGGAAATTTTTAAAAATAGCTAATTTTGCTTGAAACTTGTTACTGGGCGGTTTTCGTGGTCGCTAATTACGAATGTAACCTTAGTTTTCCAAAATTCAAAATGTCGGATCCAATATGGCGGACAAGAAATTTCAAAAATAGTTAATTTTGCTTGAAACTTGTTACTCGGGGATTTTCGGGATCGCCGATTACGAATACTGCCGTACTGACGAAGAAAGTCTCTATCTATATTTTTGACGAAAAATGGGTTTTTATACCGTTGAATTCGTAATGAAAAATTGGAATTTAACTGTGGAATCCATAATTAAAAACATTAATTAAGTAGTGTTACTAGGCGGGTACCGGAGCACATATCGACAGAGGTCGGTAATGCAGATTCCTATTGTACCATAAACAATATACTTTCAACTGCGTTGGTCGGGGTGTTCTGTTTTACCGACCGAGTTTTAGTTGCTGCTTCCACTGCTTGATGGCGCCACCGCTCAATTCAAGCCCCTTTGGTGGGGTATTTCAATTTTTAATTTTCAACTGCGTTAGAAGGGGTGTTCTGTTTTACCGACCGAACATAGTTCCAGCTGCCACCCCTATATGGCGCCACTGTATTTTGCTGAATTTCAAACCCCTTGGTAGGAAATTTAAATTTTTAACTGCGTTGGTCGGAGTGTTCTGTTTTACCGGCCGCCACCACTAGATGGCGCCACTTTATTTTTTTTACTAAATTCGAACCCCTTGGCTGGATTTAAAAAATTTTTTATTGCTACAATTTAAAGTCTCTTGATGAAGATATTTTGAATATCTCTAAAAAAAATCAGTCACGTTCAGTTGCGGATGCCCTTGACAGATGACGCCATTTTATTTTTTTTGCTCAAATCGGTCTTCTGTGGGGTATTTTGCATATTTTTTATAATTCTTTTTCGAAAAGCTTTCAATTAGCTAAACAATAAAAAATTTGTTGGGGGAGGACGAAAAAGTTTATTTCTGGAAGCCAGGGATGGGAAACAAAATTAAAATTTTCGTTTTTTGCATAAAACTTTCTCAAAACTAATAATGTCAAAAAATTTCCCTTATAAGAGTTGAAGATCATGTCAAAATACATCTTTTTTGTTTTACTCATTTTTTCCCTAAATTGAGTATTTTTCGAAAAAATTCAAAAATCCGTAATAATGATGTGCGAAAAAATAAGGTACCTCAAAGAGAGACCACAACAGAAGCGGGCAGAGCCCGCCACAACTCGCTACCTTTCCTTTTCTAATGCAGAAAGAGAGTCAAATTGATATTCTAGTTGGTACTAGAAGGTACCGAACGCAGACCCGACCCCCTCCACCGTGTCGCCAAAAAAAGCCATGTTTAAGGTACCTCAAGGAGAGGACACAAAAGAGGCGGGCGGATCCCGCCGCAACTCGCTACCTTTCCTTTTCTAATGCAGAAAGAGAGTCAATTTGACATTCTAGTTGGTACTAGAAGGTACCGAACGCAGACCCGACCCCCCTCCACCGTGTCGACAAAAAATGGCCTTTTTTAAGGTGCCTCGACAGAACACCACCTGGGTTTTGAGTCTATAAAAAGGCTGATTGATAAAGGTTTCCGAATTTTTAGCTTTTAAAAAGGCTAATTCATAAAAGTTTTCTTGTTTTTATCCTTTAAAAAGGCTGATTGATAAAGGTTTTCTAGTTTTTAGCCTTTAAAAAGGCTGATTGTTGAAGGTTGGTGAGCTGGTAGCCTTTAAAAAGGCTGATTGTTAAGATGATTTCATTTTCTATTCTCTTATTGATGACTTATTTTTTATTGCCCTTTTGCAATTTCATTCGGTTTTTTTTTAAATTGAATAACCTCAAAGATTTTATGAAAGCGCTCAATAAAATCTTTAAATTTTCGTTTCAATAGATATTCTGCTATATAACAATCCATATTGTCTTCTCTCCGGCCATAGGTGTGATTTACTGTTAAATGTTCGAAACCATTTTCAGTAAGGCAATTATACGCCTTCCAACAATCCGACATTATTATGGTCCCTGGAGCAATTTTTTCACTAATTACAGACAGAAGTGTCTTTCTTCTTCTGTCTGCAACAGGGCCAATAAAAATGTCTCTTGTTTCCCTGCAGAAACCACTAAACAACCAGGCACCCTCAAAAAAGCGATCTTGATGATATTTTCTTTTGCCAAATTTTGCCTCATCGATTTCTACAATTTTATCAGGGCCACCTAATTTATCTGTGGAATTATTTATACACCACAGAAAAATTGCTTCCCTGATAAAATTTGCCCAATCAACATAAGTTTTGGAACTTATGCTGAGCTCTTTCATCAGGTTACCCTCCCGTGGTGGTGTTAAAAACACGTACCACGCGATAAATTTACACACCACATCAATAGCAAGAGCACTAAGCGAACCAAGTCCCAGTTTTTAATGCTAATTTAAAATTGCATTTTACTAAAAATGTCTTTTTCCCTCTTGGTTTTTTATTTGATTTTTGGCATCTCCAAAATAAATCATTTTCATTAAAAACTGCAGGATTTTGACACGTCGGACAAACTACATTTTTTATAATAATATTGTGATCCTCCAAGAAATTTAGCAATGAATCTTTATTATCTAAAATTTTCAAGAATTCAAAGCATGTAAAAATACAACCTTCACAATCCATGGTTAATACAATAATGAAACTACTGAATTCATACACTGAGAAGCAACAATGATGGGTTTGTTAGTTGTCTTAAGCAGGGATGAGTCGCAACAGCTAAACTCAAAGTAAATACATTAAGGTGCATCTACAATAATTTATTGTTTACTTTAGGCCAACGCAGAATAGAATCTTTAACCAGAACCACAATCGTAAGCGTATCCGTATGAATGAGTTGAAGAAGGATAGGAAAGCTAAAAATTCGAAAACCTTTATCAATCAGCCTATTTAAAGGCTCAAAACCCATGTGGTGTTCTGTCGAGGCACCTTAAAAAAGGCCTTTTTTGTCAACACGGTGGAGGGGTGTCGGACCAGGGTTCTGTACCTTCTGGTACCAACTGGAATGTCAAATTGACTCTCTTTCTCCATTAGAAAAGGAAAGGTAACGAGTTGCGGCGGGCTCTGCCCGCCTCTGTTGTGGTTTCTCCTCGCGGCACCTTAAATATGGCTTATTTTGTAGCTACCCAGTGGGCACAAAGACAAGAAACGTTCTTTGAACGTCTGTAGAACATTTAATGTCTGCCAATTTACGTTCTAAGAATGTCCGAACGTTTTGAAACATTTTTGGAACGTTCGGACGTTCTTAAAACTTAAACTCGCAGACATTAAACGTTCTACAGACGTTCAAAGAACGTTTTTTGTCTTTGTGCCCGCTGGGTACACGTTGGAAGGGTGTCGTACCAGGGCTCTGTAATATCTAATACCAACTAAAATGTCAATTTGACTCTTATTCTGCATTAGAAAAGGAAAGACAGCGAGTTGAGGCGGGCTCCGCCCGCCTCTGTTGTGGTCGCTCCTTGAGGCACCTTAAATATAGCTTTTTTTAGCAACACGGTGGAGGGGGGTCGGGTCTGCGTTCGGTACCTTCTAGTACCAACTAGAATGTCAATTTAACTCTCTTTCTGCATTAGAAAAGGAAAGGCAGCGAGTTGCGGCGGGCTCCGCCCGCCTCTGTTGTGTCCTCTCCTTGAGGTACTTTATTCTTTCGTACATCATTATTACGGATTTTTGAATTTTCTCGAAAAATACTCAATTTAGAAAAAAATAAGTTAAACAAAAAAGATGTATTTTGACATGATCTACAACTCTTATAAGGGACATTTTTTGATATTATTAGTTTTGAGAAAGTTATATGCAAAAAACGAAAATTTTAATTTTGTTGCCCATTCGCTGGCTTCCGGAAATAAACTTTTTCGTCCTCCCCCAACAAATTTTTTATTTTTTAGCTAATTGAAAGCTTTTCCAAAAAGAATTATAAAAAATATGCAAAATTGAGAAAAGCCGCATAAGTAAACAATTACCTTATTTTCTAATTTAAAGTCAATTGGTTGAGAATCTCTTTTTTACTAGCTGATATTTGTTCTATCTACCACTGATAGATGGCGCAACTATTGATTTAAAGTTTTGCAGGATATGCAAATTTCTTATTGCTTAATTAAAATACCATTGGTATGACTGTATTGAAATTTTTCTGTACATTTTTAATAGTTGCTGCAGGATGGTGTTACTTAAACATAGCGTTACTTTTATTTTGTCTAATTAAAAACATCTTGATGTGATATTCAAATATTTCTTTCTTAATTAAATTTGCTTCATAAAAGAGTATTTTCAAATTCCAGTTGTAAGTAGAATTTTCAATATATATATATATACAACCGTTACAGCAACCGTTTTTCTTCCTTTTCCATCCTTCAATTGAAAGTAGGTACAATGAATTTGTTTTCTCTCTCCTAAGAATGATATAACAATAAGAGTTTCCTTTTCCGTTAGAATTTAACGCTTTGCTTTCGTTCTCGCACCAAAGAAAATCGCATAAGAACTTCTAACGTTAAAATTTAACGGATCATCGTCTCTCTCTCACTTAAGAAAGTAGAATAAGAGATTCCTCACAGTGATCGGGAAGAGACGACAGGTTGATTTAAAATGACGACAAAAATGAAAAGCGTAGTTTTATTTATTGATGTTTTGAGGTGCAAGATTCGTTGAATTTAAAATCCTAGCTGATCCTGTTTCCAATTTATCTGTCAATTTAGAATTTTTTATTAATATTAAAAAATTATAAATTGCATTAGAGTTGTTTTCAAATTAGTTGAGAAATTTGTAAAGAATTTGAAGTTATCTAGAAAACCGCAATTGTTTCAGTTACTTGTCTTTCAGTTGTCAATAGCTTTCGGAGTAAATAGATATCACTCATTTGATGCCAAATAAGATTTTTCTATAAAAATGAATTATCTAAAGAGTACTATACATCCAAAACTTGATCATAAATGTGATCATGAAGAAAATAGATTTAAAGTGTGTGCTCCATGTGGAAGGAAAATAATATTCGGAAACAAAAAATCGAACTATTTTCTTATATCAGAACGTTACGAAAAACTAATCAAAATGCATGTCAATGGAAATTTTAATGCACTTGATACGAAATTTCCTAGAAGTATTTGTTGTACATGTCGCTTAACTTTATCTGATTACGAAAAAAATAATTTCAAACGACCCCTACCCACCATGCCGAATTACGAAGATATTTATTTGCCAAAGCAGACTAGATTTAGCGGTACCACATGTGATTGTTACATATGCGTAAAAGCTTGATTTAAAGGACATGTTCAGGTCGAAAAAGGTAAAGTGTTAGTTTTATTATAATACCATAAAAAACCATCAAGTCAGTCATAGGAAACATACTTTTCGCATGTTTTCACAAGTTTGTTTCACTCCTACTTATGGGCTGCTTGTGGTTCATAGTTAATTTTTTCACGTTCCTTTTGCGATATATTTATAAATTTTATATTTACTTTAAAGGCAAAGGTCATGTCCGTACCTTATCGACTACAATCAATGTTTCAACCGATCTTTATGAATTTTCCTCCAAACGAACTCACCTTTCGAAATCTGATAATGATAAAAATGAATCTAGAAAAGCCTACGAAATTTGTAAAATATGTTTTCAAGAAATTGGTAAAGGCTTAAATCATCATTGTAACAGTATTAGTAGAGCTTGTGATAATGTGTTACAATTGGTAGAAAAATTACCTGAAAAACAACAAAGTCAAATTGTAACATCAATTTTGAAGCGCAAGATAAACATGCAAAATAATACTGAAAGCTCTTCTAGTAGACATAAAAATGAGGAACTGATCTTAAATACTCGTGGTTCAAAAGTCAAAGTGATGATAAATCCGAAAGAACAAAAAAATCCAGTTTTTACTAATCAGAGATTAGACAATTACCAAGTAAATACTGGCGCATCTAATAATCAAATGAGAAAACTTGCGAATTTTATAAGGAGCTCTGCGGGAAGAAAATCGGTTCCTTCTGGGTTTGAAAAACATCTGTCGGAAAAGTCTAAAACGTTAGATGACGTCTATAAAGAAGGTGTCCTTGAGTTCGAAACAGATAAGGGGAAGAAAGAAAACAGATCAGTTGTTTGGGCAGATGCTGAGGAATTATTAGAAGCAGTTTTAGAAAATCGAAATCAAATTGGAAACGTTAAAATAAAGGTAATGGCGGATGGTGGACAGGGTTTTTTTTAAATTTTCAATGACAATTCTTCCAGAAAATTACTGTGCTGATGACTTTGATAATAAAGAAAATAATTCATATTCTAATGGTGGAAGTTTTGGAAAGAAAAGTAAACTAACCAGTGTTAATAGGCTTATATTGTTATGTGTAGTACCTTCCATAAAAGAATCGTACGAAAATGTCAAGACTTTGATGGATTTAACAAAATTGAATAATATACCTTTTAAATTTGTCGCGGATTTTAAACTTTTGTTAATAGTCAATGGACAGCAAACTGCAACTTCAACATACCCGTGTCCGTATTGCTTTGTGACTTTAAATGAGCTAAGAAATTCAAAAAACATAATTGACGTACGAGTCGATGAAAATCAGGAAAATAATTTGTCATTGAAAAATTATGGTGATTTAAAAAAAGATTATTCTGAGTTCATTTCAATGGGGAAGCAAAAAAAACGCTCTAAAGAATGCCATAGTACCATTAACCTTCCTCTTTTTATTGAAGAAGATGATACTCAAATAATTGAGAAATGCATTATTCCAGAGTTGCATGTATTGCAAGGATTTGTGAATCACTTGTTCTGGGATGGCTTAGTTCCCTTGTTAGGAAGAGAGAAAGCTTTGTTGTGGCCAAAAAAGTTGAAATTAATACCGAAAAGTTATCACGGGGAGATTTTTGAAGGCAATGCATGCAGAAAGCTTTTAAAGGAAGCGTCGAAGCTCAACGATAACGAGATACATAAGGAAGTTGGGTATTTTGCTGTTGTGCCTTTTATAACGGCATTTACATTAATGGATAAAATTGTCAATAATAATTTTTCTGTAAAGAATCAGGAAAGTGATGTAGATAAAAATTTAAATGAACTTGTAAACGCTTTAAAAAGTATTGACGTTTCTGAAACTTTAAAAATCCATGTGCTCACAAAACACTTGAAGCAATGTCTTGATGGATTAAACAATGATGGACTAGGACTATGGTCAGAACAAGCTGGAGAGTCTGTACATCGAGTGTTTCTCATCTTTTGGAGCCGCTATAAAATTAACTCACTTGAGGATCCTGCTTATGGAACAAAGTTAAAAAAAGCTGTCGTTGAGTTTTCTTCAAGGCACACATGAAATAAATATTAAAAAAAGATTCAACTGAATTTATTTGTTGCTTTGTATTATATATTGTTACGTTTATAAATTAAAACAATATTATTAAATTATTATATTTTGTTACTTAACTCCTTACAACCATATTATTACAATAATTAACAAACAGGATCAGCTAGGATTTTGAATCTAACGAATTTTGAATCTCAAAACATCACTAAATAAAACTACGCTTTTCATTTTTGTCGACATTTTAAATCAACCTGTCGTCTCTTCCCGATCACTGTGTCCTTTACTTCTACCAAATTTGCATACTGTTCGTTTCAAATAAGGATATTTTTTATATTTTCTTTTATCACACCAACCCCACATAACCTTGGTGTGCGGAATCCAAGGTATCTGTAGGCAGATTTCCCAAAATTCCCTAAGCAAAAAAAAACTTTAAAACCTATTTTTTAAAATTGCTTTACGATTTTTTTAAAAAAAGTTATGTAGATATAAAATTTTTCATTTAGACAAATGTGAATATAAAAAAATTCAAAATGTAAATTTAATTGCGTTCACTAATTGTTTTATAAGTTGACCTTTATTTCTTAAACCAACCAGTAAGGGTAAGATATGGTAGTGGTCATGATTTTTAAAAGCAAAAAAATTTAATTAAATATGAAACTTTTTAATTTTTAAAAAGTTAACGTAAAATTTTTATTATACACTCTACTCTTATATCAAATTTGGTAAAAATGTTTAGATCCCTTCTTCTTTTTTCGATCCCACATATTTTATGGACGTCCACTTCATTACTACCTCCTTTTTAGGGTTCCGTACACCTTCGGTGTACCGACGGAACAATCTTGGTAAGACTCTTGTGTTCGTAGCCAAATCGTGTCCCCCCTCTAGCGGCTAAACTATTTGTCCTAGAGAGCTCAAATTTGGTACAGATACATATTTTAACATGTAGATTACAGGAAAAATATAAAGAATGTGATTGGAGGTGATGGCCATAGCGTTGTCAAGGAAATGACAAGATTTTTGGCCAAAAATGCACAAAAAGTGACCATTCCCCCCTTAACTTATAAACTATTCAACATGGAGGGCTGACAATTGTCATACTGGTATATTTTAACGCGAATATTACAGAAAAAATATAAAGAACTTGCTATGTAATAATGGCCATAGCGTATCCTAGTTCTTCGATTTTGTTGAAACTTCGAAATTTTGAAGTGGAATACATGCCAGTAAAGAGCCTCAATTCGATATTCAAGAATTTTGAAAAATTTTGGATTTACGAGGTTTTTAAAATTTTTTTTTGAAATTTTGAAAATGGTATATCTCTAAGGAAAATAAATGAAATTTAATGAAATATTCAGGAAATGCTTATTGTTTACAGACAATTTAAAAAAATATTTTAGAAAAAAAAGTTTTTTTTAAAACAAATTATTAAAAAAATAATTTTTAAATAAACAATTTTTTGAAAAGTGCCATTTTTATTTTTTTTATAATAATGATTAGATTCCCACTTATTTCACAAGTATTTTCCAAAAAGAAATTTGATGGAGGGTCTAAAACTTTAAGAGATATTGAATTTTTTGGCCTTGCGCGCAACCGTAAAAAGCGCATTTTCCAGCTATACTCTACATATAAACTAACGTTCAAAGTCACCTCTAAGTCGTAAATATAAACCAAATTCGATTTTTCATTTTGGAGAATGTCAGGCTATAAATTCGTAAGGATACTGTGCAATTTTTAAATTTAAATTTGTTGAAACAAATTATTATTACTATTGTTAATTACTAACTTTTTACATATTGCCCTTAGAGAAGTGTATTTTTTTCTAATTTTGCAATTTACTGGACCTAACACAAGTACCAATGCAAATTTAAACATAATTATTATTGTTTAAGCAAGATTTAAACAAATTATTATTGTTAATTACTAACTATTTTTACAGAATACTATATTTAAAAGATGCAGTTTTTTCTAAACATGCAAATTTATCAAACTTTTTTTATGTGCAGATTTACATTAAAAATAAAATTATATTTTAAACAAAAATAAGAATAATAATTTATTTAAAAATTAATTAACTTTTAATTAGGGTTGGTAAAGTTTTCCCTAATTATATTATATTATTTTTCTTTCAAAAAAATAAAATTTTGTAATTACTAAAAAAAAATTTTTCAAACAATATAAAAAATATAAAATTAAAAATTGCACAGAATTCTTACGAATTTATAGCCTGACATTCTCCAAAAAGAAAAATCAAATTCGGTTTAAATTTACGACTTAGAGGTGTCTTTGAACGTTAGTTTGTATGTAGAGTATAGCCAAAAAATGCGCTTTTTACGGTTGCGCGCAAGGACAAAAAATTCAATATCTTCTTAAGTTTCAGACCCTCCATCAATTTTCTTTTTGGAAAATACTCGTGAAATAAGCGGGAATCTAATCATTATTATTAAAAAAAATAAAAATGGCACTTTTCAAAAAACTGTTTATTTTAAAGTTATTTTTTTAATAATTTGTTTGAAAAAAATTTTTTTTTCAAAAATATTTTCTTAAATTGTCTGTAAACAATAAGCATTCCTTGAAAATTTCATTAAATTTCATTCATTTTCCTTAGAGATATACCATTTTCAAAATTTCAAAAAAAATTGTAAAACCTTGTAAATAAAAATTTTTTTTAAATTCTTGAAAATCGAATTGAGTCTCTTTACTGGCATGTATTCCACTTCAAAATTTCGAAGTTTCAACAAAATCGAAGAACTAGGGTACAACTTTAATTTTTTAGGCATGGAGCTACCCTAAAAAATTTTTTTTTTCTAATTTCAACATTATTTGATCTATTAATCAAAAATGAATTTATTAGTATATTTTTACAATTTGATCACAAAAAATATGTGACGCGACACGAGAAAAGGGACCTATCGATAAAAAAATCATTTTTGAGTTTTTAGTCGTATTCCATAGATTTTAAGTTGCTCTTTCACGTAAAAAAATCAGAATTTAAAAATCTGAAATAGTTTTAATAATATAAAGCCTGAAAGTTGAACGTGTCCTCGTAAATACACGAGTTTTCTGTTTATGCCGTCACTTTAAACGCTCCCCCTATAAAATTCTTTTTTGAGGCGATAGGTCCCTTTTCTCGTGTCGCGTCACATATATTAACCCATTTAGTCCCAAATGTCCGTTTTTTTTAGTACAAGTTCGAGCTTCCCGTTCTACGAGTTCCGGTTTTAAAAAAAATCGGGACAAAGGTTTTCTTATGGATTTGAGTGTCCTCTTTCAGAATCTGGAAAAAATTTCAATTTCGACTTCATGATAAAAAGTTTTAATTGTTTAAACAAAAAAAATCCCGTTTTTTTAGTGATTTTTTTTCTTTAAATGCAGATTACTTAATTGAAATCGGCTTGGGAAAAATCTGGAACATCAAAATATCGCGTCCAAAATGTTAGGACTATCAAATAGACATACTGCCAAAAACAATTTTTTAAAAATTTCAAAATGGCGCCTTAATAATGGCCGCCAAAATATGCAAGTTTGGAAAAATAATTTAAAAAAATTTTAACTCTACATTTTTTTTACTTTTATGCTTCATTTAAATAAAATAATGCTGCTACAATAAAAAATATTGTTTTTTGATGTTATTTAACAATGTTATAAACAATTATTATAAACAATTTAAAAACTAAGAGCCAAAGTGGATGTAAAAAATTTATTTTTATCAATTCTTTTTTTGGGGAAGGTAAAAATGGATATTGAAAGTAAACAATTTAATTCAAAATTATTTTGCAATGTTTAAGAATGTTATAAACAATTTTTATAAACAATTTTGCAAAAAATGAAATAGAATGATAGAAATTTTATTTTTTCAATTTTATTATGCACTTTGGTTATCAAAATGTTGCATAAGGATTAAACTTTCATTTAACATTATTAAGCAATATTTAAAAAGGTTATAAACAATTTTTATAAACAATATTGCAAAAAATGTAATAGAATGGTAGAAATTTTATTTTTTCAATTTTATTATGCTATCTGGTTATCAAAATATTGCATAAGGATTAAACTTTCATTTAACATTATTTAGCAATATTTAAAAATGTTATAAACAATTTTGCAAAAAATGTAATAGAATGGTAGAAATTTTATTTTTTCAATTTTATTATGCTATCTGGTTATCAAAATGTTGCATAAGGATTAAACTTTCATTTAACATTATTTAGCAATATTTAAAAATATTATAAACAATTTTTATAAACAATTTTGCAAAAAATGAAATGGAATGGTAAAAATTTTATTTTTTTAATTTTATTATGCTCTCTGTTTATCAAAATGTTGCATAAGGATTAAACTTTCATTTAACATTATTTAGCAATATTTAAAAATGTTATAAACAATTTTCATAGAAAAAGAAGTTTAGAGTGAAAAGAAATATTTTTTTTCACTATTCACTTGGTTTGTCATTAGAATAGATATTTAAAAGACAATTTTTATAAAACAATTTTATAAACAAATTTTATAAAAAAAAGATGTTCAGAGTGGACAAAAATATTCTTTTCTTCACTACTAACTTTCTTTTGTCATTAAAAGTGGAAACTAAAGTATCTATTGTTTATTAAAAAATTTGTAAACAATGTATAAGAATGTCGTAAACAATTATTATAAACAATTTGCTAAATATGAGGTACCATCATGGTACCTCATGCAACATTTTGATAACCAGAGAGCATAATAAAATTGAAAAAATAAAATTTCTACCATTCTATTTCATTTTTTGCAAAATTGTTTATAAAAATTGTTTATAACATTCTTAAACATTGCAAAATAATTTTGAATTAAATTGTTTACTTTCAATATCCATTTTTACCTTCCCCAAAAAAAGAAATGATAAAAATTAATTTTTTAAATCCACTTTGGCTCTTAGTTTTCAAATTGTTTATAATAATTGTTTATAACATTGTTAAATAACATCAAAAAACAATATTTTTTATTGTAGCAGCATTATTTTATTTAAATGAAGCATAAAAGTAAAAAAAATGTAGAGTTAAAATTTTTTTAAATTATTTTTCCAAATTTGCATATTTTGGCGGCCATTATTGAGGCGCCATTTTGAAATTTTTAAAAAATTGTTTTTAGCAGTATGTCTATTTGATAGTCCTAACATTTTGGACGCGATATTTTGATGTTCCAGATTTTTCCCAAGCCGATTTCAATTAAGTAATCTGCATTTAAAGAAAAAAAATCACTAAAAAAACGGGATTTTTTTTGTTTAAACAATTATAACTTTTTATCATGAAGTCGAAATTGAAATTTTTTCCAGATTCTGAAAGAGGACACTCAAATCCATAAGAAAACCTTTGTCCCGATTTTTTTTAAAACCGGAACTCGTAGAACGGGAAGCTCGAACTTGTACTAAAAAAAACGGACATTTGGGACTAAATGGGTTAAAGAATCTAAAAAAAATTTTTTAAATAAAATGAAAAAAATTAGACAAGTGCGAGTTGAACTCGCAATGCAATTGCGGGTTCCGTACACAAATATTAAAACAATACTTGCAATATTCATTGGTAAATGGTAGAAGTAAAATAAACAATTGAAAAAATATATTATAATCATTCGATAAAGAAAAATAATTAAAAACAATTAAAATATTGTACATCTAATATTATAAACAACAATAAGTAAAGGAACTAATTGTGCGAATTTTTATCCTCTACTTATTATTGTTTACAATATTAGATATACAATACTTTAATTTTTTTTAATTATTCTTGTTTATCGAATGATTTTAATATATTTTTTTTATTGTTTATTTTAAATCTACCATTTACCGATGAATGTTGCAAGTATTGTTTTAATATTTGTGTATGGAACCCGCCATTGCAGTGCGAGTTCAACTCGCACTTGTTTAATTTTTTATAATTATACTTGCCTTCCTATTTTAAAAACCTACACTCGCCTTTATAAAAAAATATTTTCAAATCTGCATAAATTTTTTAAAAAAAATTCTAAAGTCATTTTAAAAAGTGGGTTTTAAAGCTTAGCCATAATACTATATGATACAATTTTGCAAATTAAAAAAAAAATTTGGCCAACCAAAAAAAATTCCGAAAAATGACCAAAAATAGCCATTTTTGACGATTTAAGGCAGTATTACAAGAAATCCTGACGTGATGGGCTATTTAGGGGGTCGGATTCGTATTCAACGTCAAAAAAACTGTTAGAATCTCTTTTCACTTTTTCTGTAACAGAACTAAGCCAAAAATTGCAGACTTGTGTTATTTAACTGGAGAGGCAACTTTTGAAATATGTGTACAGTACTTCTTTAAAGTACTGTCCATGTTAAAGTTTAAACTAGATGATGACGTAAATGTAAGTGTTTACGAAAAACTTTTCCAATTTATTCATAGCCCATTATATTTGTTTTATAACAGCATAAAAACTAATTAATTTCTATATTGTCTGTCAAAACAAAAGTAAGAAATTAAGAATTAAATAAACAAAAATATGAGTATTTATTACTGTTAGTTTAAAACAAAATGTAATTTTCATGCTTTAAAAAAATCAACGAGAATAAATTATTCAGAGTTGCCACAGGTCATGGAAGTAAAATAAAAAATGTCTTTGATATCCTGTTATTTATTTTATAATTTCAGTAAATCAATATTTTCGGTGTGATGAGTTTCAATAATTTATTGTTTTCTGAAAGTGAATGAAGTTAATTTCGAAACAACCTTTCTCTGGAATATTTAGATTTGGCATACTTATAGTCTCTGCGGAAGACTAAACTTTGAACCTGAATTCAATTATGCCGGCGACAGTTGCACAATTCAACTTGTGTACGGATCAGTGGCTTTCAGGTATATGCTATTGTCCTGGGTGGAAGAAGAGAAGTCAGAGTTAATGAAGGACTTTTTATCATTGAAATTCAACTGTTATTCTAAAATGATTGTTGATTAAGGTGCACTTTAATCGATTAAACACAACACTATTCTTTTTCAATGAATAGACGCGGATTTATGATGAATTCTCTGTATCACCGCACATAAACCATTGTTTAAGAAGTATAATATAATATACATTTTCCATTCATTGTGTACATTAAATATACGATATTTAATACATAGATATGTAGAACTATAATTTAATCATATTGTGAGCTTTGGGTAAATTTAAATTTATTAAATTAACTGAAAAACTGAAAACTCTAAGGAAGTATAACATTAACAAAACATAACATTAATTAATATAATTATTATAAATTGCAATTTGAATTACTGAATTTTGTGGAGAATGAAAATGCGCATCTTTATCTTTAAAAAATAAATTTACATCCCTGCGGGCACAAAGACAAAAAACGTTCTTTGAACGTCTGTAGAACGTTTAATGTCTGCCAATTTACGTTCTAAGAATTTCCGAACGTTCCGAACCATTTTTGGAACGTTCGGACGTTCTTAGAACGTAAATTGGCAGACATTAAACGTTCTACAGACGTTTAAAGAACGTTTTATGTTTTTGTGTCCACTGGGATATTTTTTAGTTTATGAAACAATAAAAAAACACTAAATTTTTGAAAAACAAAAATTACAATTTTTATATCTTTAACTCGTGTCGGTGGTTTTGTTTTTTTATATTGAGTAATTAAACAAAAACAAACTTACAGATTGAGGTTTACTGAAACCAACTATACTTTTAAAAAGTCAAAATCTTAATTAATAAAAAGTTTGTTAATCTTTTCAAAAGACAATGCAAAAAATATGTTTTTTCAACTTTTAACGCTTCATTTATCGATAAAATTGGAAAAACATATTTTTTGCTATGTCTTCCCACTAAAAATTTAGAAGTGACAATTATTTAAAAAGCTATACTGCAAATTAAATTGGCGTGAGGTAGTGCACCTATGCTACATTTACTTCTTGATAATTTTTATGGTTATACTAAGGGTGTTTTCGGTATGTCCACGGATCATGATTCGGATCACTTAGTGGTGCTGACTCGTTTTAAATTTCGAAAACTAGATAGTATGTGGAAAGAGCTTTATGTTCTAGACACTAAGGATGCGGTCATACCAATTATGTAAAAACCATTCTTGTCTTTCTCTCTCCTATGATAAAGGTATAAGGGTGCATTTATACGACTGCCGGTAGAAAAGAAAGGAACCAAAAAAAGTCAAAATCGCCTTCACACTAAATTGTTAAAATCACCTTTCTTGCTTGGTGTGAAGGCGATTTTGACTTTTTTTGGTACATTTTTTTCGACCGTCAGTCGTATAAATACACCGCAAGTAATTATGTATTGTGACACAATTAAAATTACCAAAAATTTTTTAGTTTCACTAATGTTAAGTTTATTAAAATAAAAATTGACACTTCATAAATGATATTGAAAAGAGCGACTGTAGAGCACACTTCACAGTCTAAATAGAAACGAAATAGATGGAGCTGTTTTGGGATTATCTCAAAAAAATTATAAACATGTGTTTGTAAATTATGTGCATTATAATTTAAAATATATAAAAATATAAATGTACAAATAATTTTTCAATAAGATGAATAAATTGATTTATATATAATATATTTTATTTTCCATAATAATAGAATCAAATTTTTTCTAATGAAAAAGGGATACCAAATAATAAAAAACAAGAAATAAATAATAATAATTGAATAATTTAAAATATAAAACAGAATTAAAAATATAGCAGCAACGAAGGCGACCGCGAGGTGGTCCAATAGGTGCTAGTGATCCGAAAGTATAATCCTGCAAACGAAGCAGATCTTGATCTAAAACTTCTAGTGATGTTTTAGGGAATTTTATAGTTTGTCTGTTTCTTTCTTTCTAATGTCCTTTCCCGTATAAGTACTCTTTTCGTTGGCCTCGCCTAGGAACATTTTGTCTAGAACATAAAGCTTTTTTCACATATTATCAAATTTTCAAATTCTGCGCCAATCAGAATAAAGGATTTTCGAAATTCATCACTTTCGAAATTTGAAATGAGTGAGCATCACTGAGTGATCCGGATCATGATTCGTGGACATACCGAAAACACCCTAAGGGAGCTGCGCCCCCTGCGCGCTTCGTGCGCCAACCCCCCATTTTTACTTTAAATTTGTTATAAATTGAATATTCGTCATTAGCCAAATTCATTAAAATTACTTGTATCAATGAATAAGTCTTTAAGATACACTACGGTGAAGTAACCAATTTCGTATCTGAAAATCTTAATAAAAAAGGATTAGTCATATCTTATATAAAGATTCCATAAAAAAGAAAAGAAAGCTTAAGATGCGTACTTTCAATAACTAAAACGGAAAAAATGACGTTTTTTTTGTTTTCGAATTATTAATTAATTAATTAATAAAAATTAATAAAAATTGAAATATTTTACAACAAAATAAATTTAACGCAATTCTGAAGTTACTACTGTAAAGCACTACAAAATCCGCATCCAACGAGTCCAATATGAAAGATTTTGGATAAATTGACGTTTTATAAATAAATATTTATAAAAATTAATTAACAAATGAATATAATTTATAAAAATAAAGATAAAGTGTTAGTTTTTTTTAAACAAATGTTTATACAATTCTATTTTGAAAAAAATGTATTCCAGTAATTTGCAACAATTGACAGTTTAAAAAAAAAATTAAAAACCTCTTTATTCGTGTCGTGTTCCATAACTCTATAACCGGGCTTAATATTTTTTAATATTTTCTACAAAACAATTTTTTATTTAATTTTATATTTGAGCATACTGTATAATATTTTCAGAACTGCTCTCTGCATTTTTTTCATTAAATCATGAAAATTATTATAAAAATCCAATATAATAATTAATGATTAAGTAATTATTTGTAATTTATTTATTAGGATTTACGTAAAATTAAATTATTGTTGATATTAAAATAATAAAAAGTTGGTAAGATAAAAAAGAAATCATCTCTTATTACATCAGAAATGTAAAAATTAAATAAAAAATTGTTTTGTAGAAAATGTTAAAAAATATTAAGCCGGGTTATGGAGTTATGGAACACGACACGCATAAAGAGGTTTTTAATTTTTTTTTTAAACTGTCAATTGTTGCAAATTACTGGAATACATTTTTTTCAAAATAGAATTGTATAAACATTTGTTTAAAAAAAAACTAACACTTTATCTTTATTTTTATAAATTATATTCATTTGTTAATTAATTTTTATAAATATTTATTTATAAAACGTCAATTTATCCAAAATCTTTCATATTGGACTCGTTGGATGCGGATTTTGTAGTGCTTTACAGTAGTAACTTCAGAATTGCGTTAAATTTATTTTGTTGTAAAATATTTCAATTTTTATTAATTTTTATTAATTAATTAATTGATAATTCGAAAACAAAAAAAACGTCATTTTTTCCGTTTTAGTTATTGAAAGTACGCATCTTAAGCTTTCTTTTCGTACAAAAAAAAAGGAAAAAAGGGTCCTTTTTGAAAAAAAACCAAAAAAATTTTTAATTTTCAAAAAAGGGTTAAATTTTGAATTTAAAAAAAAAATTTTTGCACCATTTGAAAGAGCAGGAAAAACCCTACAAAAAACATATGGGTCAAAATTTTTTTTACTTCATTATATAGGAGCTACGATTTTTTAGAAAAATCACTGTTGATACTTATCCAAAATCTTCAACCCCCTCCCCCCTCTACAATTTTTTATAAAATTTCATAATACTTGGTGGTTGAAGTACTCATGCATAGTACTAAATACTGGGAAAATATTAGCCCGATCTAACAACTTGCAATTTTGACATTGGTACACTTGAGAAATTTTGCCCCATATATATATATATATATATATATATATATATATATATATATATATATATATATATATATATATATATATATATATATATATATATATATATATATATATATTTATTTATATATATAATGAGTTTTTTTTTGTGTAGGGGAGAGTAGGCTACATTGAACCAGAATCAACAGTGAACCACTTTAATTTTCTAAGAAATGACTGAGTGGAATTTTTTCTTATTTAATATATAAATTAGTATTACCGAAAGCGACTACGTCCAAAAATTTCGAGCATGTAGGTTTATTATTTAGAAAGAAAAACGAAAAAAATTGTTTTTCACGTACAAAACAAAAATTTTGTAGAAATATAATGAATTTTTTTTATTGAAATAGGAAGTTTTAAAAATTAGTAAACTTGTGATTTATGTCGCTTAGGGTGTCAACTTCAATATTCCGATGTGATAAAGAATATTAAGCCTTACATAAATTTATTATAAACAATTTTTGTTGTGAATGTCATGTGAATGCAGTGAGTGCGGCATCATTGAACCACCCGAAAAAGCGAAGAATTTTCAATTTTAAGAGTGGTAAAGTTGTCTGCTCTACTAATTAGTAAGAAAAATACTAGAAGACATGCTTTCATCACAATTGTGAACGAGATAAATTCAAACTGTCACTTTACCTACCTAACCTGACATCAAAATATATTAATTTCCTATATTAACAAATAATAACTCTTTAACAACAATTTTCTATTTTTTTGAGTGAAAAATAATATTTTTTACAATGTGTAAGTGGAAATATTTTTGAAGTAAATTGTAGTGTTTTATTAAAGGTGGTTCAATGTAGACACAGATTCTTCAAAATAAGAAAAGTGTAACTTGTTAGAAAAAAATTAAATTTAATTATTTAATCATAATAATTCGTGTTTGTAACGTGTATATTAACTAAAGGAGTACTTCAGCTTAATGTTGATACAAAAACCTGATCAAAATTTGTAAAATTTAATTAGTTCTTGGACTTTATAAAATACCCGGTTCAATGAAGCCTACCCTCCCCTACGGAACCCTCGATCTTAGTGCGAGTGCAACTCGCACTTGTCCGATTTTTTATTTTGACAGCCGCAATATCTCAGAATCCTGACGTGATAGAGCAATTTCGCTGTCAGTTTTGGATTCAGGGTGATAAATTACATCGGAAATGACTTATTCCGTTTCTGGGTCTTACAAAATTATAAATTTTGTGGGCCTGTGTTATTCTTTTTATAATCTATTTTTGTAACTTACTTTGAAATTGATTTCATTTCGTATTTTGAAACCAAAATTGCAAAAAAAATTGCACATTTTGTGCTAATTTATTAGTTTGAAATTCTCATTCAGCTGTTTTATCTAAAAATTTTTATTTATGTGTATTTAGAAGCTTATATTGATTATTTAATTTTTAATAATTTTATGCTAATTATGTTACAGCCATTAAATAGTTCATCATGATTGATGTTGTAATTCTTTTGGTAATCATTGTCAAAATTGTCATCAAATTAAAGATAATTTGTTAAAATCGTTCTCCATGTTGGATTTGCCATCTTGGACTTTCAAAACCTGACATAAAATTTATAATCAGCGACCTCAAAAACCACCTAGTAATAAGTTTCAAGTAAATCGGTTTATTTTCAGAATTCTGTCCTTCAACTTAGACCAGCCATTTTAAAATTTTCAAAATCGCCACACGGGCTTTTAAACCTAAATTTTGAAGGTAGCAAAGATTGTCAAATTTTGACGTCTAGGCCAAAAATGCCTTTAAAGTTGACCTAAATTTTAAGGGTAACAGGAATTGTTTGTCAAATTTTGACGTTTAGGTTAAAACTCCTCTTCTAATCTAATCTAATCAATTACCGAGATTAAGCTGGATATTCCCAAAAGGGAAAGTTGGCACTTAGATTAGAGAATCCATTGTACCAAGCTCGAGCTTGCTCGTTTACAACAACCCATTAGAGTCATGTTCTTCTCCAGAAGTCCAGTATTTCCTCTATAGATAGGTTGCTCACCTGCATAGGGTCTATAATTGCTTGACCCCAGCTAGAAGGTCTGATCCTAGCTAATGACGGATATTCAGATAATATGTGAGACGACGTCTCGTCACTCGTCTCACACAGTCTACATATAGGTGAGACTTTATTTCCTATTTTATGCTGATGATAATTCAAAAGCCCATGTTCTGTAAAGAGACAAACAATGGTTTCAACTCTGATCTTATCGAGTTTTAGGAGATCGTTCGCTCGCCTCATGTTGGGCACTAAACCCAACAGAGCCTTTGCTTGCCTTCCCACCCCAATGCCCGCCCAATACTTTTCATGTTCCCTTTGAACCCATATTTCAATGGCATCCTTCACCAGTCACGGCATTAATGCCACTGCTGGTTCAGGACCTAAAAATACCGTTTCAGAACCTATTTTTGCCAAAACGTCCTTCCTTTCATTGCCCTTGATTTCCGAGTGGCCCGGTACCCATATCAACGAAAGTTTATTTACTGAACCTAACTCGTCTAGTACGCTACGGCATTTCCAGACAAGCTTCGATTCTATTGTAGGATTCTTTAGAGCTCTTAGGGCCGCCTGACTATCCACACAAATACTAATCCTTTTGCCCCTTGTCCCTTTTTGAATGGACATTTGGGCACAAGTTAAAATCGCACAGACCTCGTTCTGCCAAACTGTGGCATATTGTCCTAGTAACTCAACCATTTTAATGCAGCTAGTTTTTCGATATATTCCGAAGCCTGCACCGCAATCTATCTTGGAGCCGTCCGTGTATCACACCTCGTCCCCAAGTGGAAACCCTTTTTAATATTTGGTAAAATTGTTTTTGATTTAAATTCTTTTTGAAAAGGTTAATTTGATAACTGTGAAAATGTATAAAAAAACATGGAAATAATTTTGATAATATAAATATTTTGATCTTTATTTGTTAAAAATGAGCTAAATTGATTATACTTAAAGATTATTAAGTAAACATACCCAACCCTCCCTAGGGGTTTCAAGACCTTGCCGTTGGTGGGAGGCGCTTGAGGGGCTTTTACCCAGTGGGAGGCTACTTCTTGATATCTCTCGTGGGGACTGAGGGGGCGAACCCTTCAAAATGGGTCGGCCGCTACAGAAACCAAATCTTCTGTGTTTCGCTGGGCAGTGTCTCAGGGCACGGGGATTTAGAGGGATATCGAGAGAGACGGAATGGACAGAGGCTTAACCGCGGGTCCATTCTGAAGACTTCCTACTGGCGGAAGTCTGACCAAGAAGAAACCCTTCCATGGCTACGTTGGCGGTGCCATGGCGATTGAGGCGCGAGTCTCTGCCACCCAATCCGTGATGAACTCGTGTCCATGGATGAATGATACTAGGGTTAAAAAATCCGTCGGGTTCTTCCGTGGTGGGGGGGGCTGGACGGGGGACGACCATCGCTGGGCATTACTTAGCTCTCGTAAAGTTCGGGAACAGTGGTGCTACGGGGGGGGCCCGTCCTCTGGACGACCCGTCACCGTGGGGGATCCCGAATGGAGGTATCTTAAACGAGACTCCGAGATACTGGGCGAACTCTCGGATGTATTTAGCCTTATCCTTGAATAGAGGCTCTTCAAGGATGGACCTTTTATTTCCTCTTTTCTCGTGGGACCAAAAATGGATACTACTAATTTAAACGAAAACGCGGAACATGCGAGCACTGTAGAGCCCTATTTGGGGGATCGCAATGCTGGTATGGGGACTACGCTTGGAGCAGGGGTAGGGACCTTAGGGGACCAAACCGTGCAACAAGTGGATAGGGTGCGGCAACACTTGGGTAACCTTGTCCTTGAGAACAGGAAACTAAGTGGAGCTGCAAAAAGGAAGATAAGGCGGGAGCAAGCTCGGGGCTCTCTGAGAACCGAATCGCATACCGCTGGCCCTTCTCAGAACACTGCTGGAGAGGAGGGGAGGGCGTTGGGGTCCGGGCCGGGGAAAAGACGGCAGGACTCGGAGGAGGCTTCCCCTACCAATAAATGCCGTCAAAGAAGTTAAGGGGCCCACAAGGGGGAACCTTATCGTTTGCGGAAATTACAAGAACGTCATTAGCCGGGGCGATCGTAGCGGAAGGCTATCCTAGGGTCCAGATGACGTTGGCTAATCTGGACCAATTAAGGGTAGCAATTCATGAGGAGATTGGGGGGACGAAGTCGGACCCTATCCTCATTTCGGAGAAGTTCGCCTCACTAGGGGAGCGATCCTAGTAGAGTGCCTGGACTCAGAATCTAGGGAATGGCTGAATAGCCGTATACCTAGGTTCAGTCAGGCGTTAGGGGGTCTTGCCATCAAGGTGGCTGATCCGGCTGAGTTGATCAAGCTGGTAAGGGTTGTGGCGTGGGTACCCGGTCCTAGGGTGAACCAGGCTTCAATTCTTAAAAACCTCGGTAGACAAAATACCGGGGTGGATACATCCGCGTGGAGGGTGTATTCGGGAGGCGAGGGGAGAGCGGACCCATCTGCGGTTGAGGGCTGGACTCTCGCGCTAGGAGTACCAGAGAGCGACATTGAAGCTCTCCAAGCCCGGCAGTTGAAACTGTGTTTTGGGCTAGGTCAAATCACTCTAAGAGTGGCGAGGCATGGTACTAACACAGCTGCTGGGCAGGGTGCTCAGGGGGGGAAGCGACTGAGGAGACCGTGAACCAGTCTTAAAATGGCTGCTTCCGGGATTCATTGTATGCAGATTAATTTGCATCATTGTAAGGGCGCTTCGGCGATTTTAGCCAAGAGCTTGACAAAGGTGCAGACAGCTTTAGCCTTTATTCAAGAACCTTGGGTTTTCAAGGGGAGAATTAGAGGTCTGAACGGCTGTGGCGAGCTGGTTAGTTTACCACAGGAACCAGTACCAAGGGCGTGTCTGATCTATAAAGGTCTAGACGCTTTCCCGCTTTTGGAATTAACTACTAGGGACTTAACTGTAGTTAAAGCTAAGTATCTAGAAAAGAACGGAAATAAAAGGGAAGTGGTAATAGCGTCCGCTTACTTTCCGGGAACAGGGGATGAACCTGCACCACCAAGAGAAGTGGAGAGGTTGGTAGATTACTGCCAAAGGCGAGGGCTTCCTTTGTTAATAGGGTGTGATGCTAATGCGCACCATGTTGTTTGGGGTAGCACAGACATTAATGACAGAGGTAGAAGACTTTTAGATTTTCTGTTAGATACAGATTTAGATATTTTAAATCAGGGCAATGAGCCGACTTTCGTTACTGTTAACAGGAAGGAGGTGTTGGATATTACGATCTGTTCCAAGTCTTTGGGTGATGGCGTGAGGGACTGGAGGGTGTCTGATGAAGATTCCCTCTCGGACCATAGGCTTATTACGTTCAGGTTGGAATCGAAGGATCGGGAACAGGAGTGGGGACGTAATCCTAGGAGTACCGATTGGGCTTCATATAGTGAGGACCTTAGGGCCTCCATGGCGTGCTTCCCTACTTCTTATGGGACGAAGGAAGAGTTAGAGCTTGCAGCGGAATTTCTGCGAGATGCTATTATTTGTTCTTTTGAAAGGAACTGTGTAGTTAAGAAAATGGGCTTCAATGGGGGTGGCAAGTGGTGGACCCCCAGTTTGGAGGAACATAGGAAAACTGTAAGAAAGCTTTTTAATAAAGCTAAGAAACGTAAGCAACAGCGAGCTTGGGATGAATATCACACCGCCCGTGATTCTTACAAGAAAGAAGTAGAGAGGGCAAGGGGGGTCAGTTGGAGAAGTTTTTGCGAGGGAATCGAGAGGGTACCAGAAGCCTCAAGACTTCATAAAGTATTAGCTCGAGACCCAATGGCAAAACTAACTACTATTAAGCTGCCTAACGGGCAGTATGCTCAGGATAAAGGGGAGTGTCTAAAGCACTTGATGGAGGTAAACTTCCCGGACTTTAGAGAAGGTTTGGAGAACAGCCATAGCATAGGACCAGGTAGGAACCGAGGAAATCGGGAACACTGGAAACTAGCAGCCAAGGTTGTAACTCTGGAAGGGATTGACTGGGCAATAAGCACTTTCAAACCATTTAAAGCCTCAGGGGGGGACGGTATATATCCGGTTCTTCTGCAAAGGGGATCGGACTGTATTAGAGTACCCCTATGTAAGATTATGAGAGCATGTATAGCTCTTGGTTATACACCGGAGTCTTGGAAAAAGACGAGGGTTGTGTTTATTCCGAAGGCCGGTCGGTCAGGGTATACTGCGGCGAAGGACTTCAGGCCAATCAGCCTAACCTCCTTTATATTAAAGACGTTAGAGAAACTGGTGGATAATTTTATTAGACAGGAATGTCTTAGAGATTTTCCCCTTCATCAGGGACAGCATGCGTATAGAGCAGGCTTCTCAGTAGAAACAGCCCTCCATTCTGCAGTAGGCAGAATAGAGGGACAAATTAGCAGTGGGGGATATGCGGTTGGCACCTTTCTTGATATCGAAGGTGCCTTCCCTAACACCTCTAGTAAAGCTATCTGTAGGGCAGCCAGGATGCGAGGTGTGCCCGAGCCGCTAGTTAAGTGGATCGACAGCATGCTTCGCGAAAGGGCCCTGGAAGCGGAGTACGGTGAGACTAAGGTAATAGGCCTGGTCTCAAAAGGGTGCCCACAGGGTGGAGTCCTTTCTCCTTTACTGTGGTGCTTGGTGGCAGATGAGTTAATTAGAAACCTCAATAGCCAGGGTTATTATACGCAAAGTTATGCGGATGATTTCCTTATAATTATAAGAGGGCAAGTAATCGAAACTCTCTTAGAACTTACGGAACGTGCACTTAGGATTGTGAGGGAGTGGTGCAGTCTGACTGGACTTTCCGTAAACCCAGAGAAAACGAACATAGTAGTTTTCACAAGAAAATATAAGGTACCGAGTTTGAAGAAACCGATATTTTATGGAAAAGAGATTTCTTTTTCTGGATCGGCTAAGTATCTAGGAGTAATCCTGGATAAAAAGCTGGTTTGGAAGGAACATTTCGAACATCAGTATAGCAGGTTTTATACCGCGTTCTGGGCGTGTAGAAGGGCGATAGGGTCATCCTGGGGACTAAGGCCTAATATGGTCAACTGGCTCTATCAGATGATCTTAAAACCAAGGTTTCTTCACGCGGTAGTTGTCTGGTGGTCTAGGACTCAACTGATAACGGTGAAAGAGAAACTAGGCCAACTGCAGGCAATGATTTTCAAGGGTATTACGGGGGCAATGAGAACCACGCCAACAGTTGCGTTGGGATTCATGCTTGCCGAGGTACCTCTGCATATTGCCGCGGTGAAAAAGGCGGCTCTTACTATAAGCAGGTTAACTGCGCAGGGAAGGTGGAGGGCTGGTGGTGTACACACCAAGCTCCCACGCTCAATTCTATCAATACCAGAATTAAGTATGGTGCAAGATAGAATGATCAAGAGGGTGAAATTTAAACCCCGCTTTAAGATCACTATACCTTCCAGAATGGACTGGAAGAAAGGTTTTCCTCTTGGGGACGAAGTCTGGTATACAGACGGCTCCAAGATGAATTGCGGTGCAGGCTTCGGAATTTATCGAAAAACTGGCTGCATTAAAGTAGCTGAGTCATTAGGACGACATGCCACGGTTTGGCAGGCAGAGGTCTGTGCGATTTTAACTTGCGCCCAAACATCCATCCGAAATGGAACAAAGGGCAAAAGGATTAGTATTTGTGTGGATAGTCAAGCGGCCTTAGGGGCTCTGAAAAATCCCACAATAGAATCAAAGCTCGTCTGGGAATGCCGAAGCGTACTAGATGAGTTGGGTTCAGCAAATAGACTTTCATTGATTTGGGTACCGGGTCACTCGGGAATCAAGGGTAATGAAAGAGTAGACGTCTTGGCGAAAACCGGTTCCGAGACGAAATTTATAGGACCTGAACCAGCAGTGGCAATAATGCCATGCTTGGTTAAGAGAGCCATAGAGAGATGGGGTGAAAAGGAACATGAGAAGTATTGGGCGAACGCTAGAGTGGGAAGGCAAGCGAAAACTCTGTTGGGGTTAGCACACAACAAGAGGCGAGCGAGCGATCTCCTAAAACTCGATAAGATCAGAGTTAAAACCGTAGTTCGTCTACTTACGGGTCATGGGCTATTGAACTACCATCAGCATAAAATAGGCAGACAAGTTTCACCTATGTGCAGAATGTGTGGGGAAAGTAATGAAACTTCGACTCACATGTTAGCTGAATGCCCAGCGCTAGCTAAGATTAGGCTATCTAGCTGGGGTCAAGCAATTCTTGACCCTAAGCAGGTGAGCAACCTATCGTTAGAAGAGATACTGGACTTCTGGAAAAGAACAGGACTCTAAGAAGTTGCTATAAACGAGCGAGCTGGAGTCTGGTACAATGGGTTTTATAACCTAAGTGCTTACTTTCCCCTATTGAGGAAAATCCAGCTCGATCTCGGTGTTAGATTAGATTAGAAACATACCCAAAATAATTTATGAAAATTAATTTTTAAAATTACCTATGAAATGTCAAAAGTCATCAATTATTAATTCTATCTTTCTAAAAAGTTCGTGAATATTTAATATTTATTACTACTTACTATTGACTAGTTCCAATGCATTTTTATTTTTTACGCTAATTTTTTAATTTTCTAATGTAAAAGTATGTTAAAAGTTCTCCCTTTAATATTAAGTCTTTCGGAATAATTTTTTTTCTACGAGTAGGGACGAAAGAGTTTTTCGTTTGTTGGAAAAATTCAAGCATTGCTTTCCCGATTAAACACTTTATGAAGTGTTACAGCGCGTTGAATCTGAACGGCAGAAATTTAAAATTTCGTGTGCTCAAGTGCGTCGTGTGTTCCCGGAGATGATAATGGCTGACTCTCTAGCGAATTATAAAGACTTTTTAATCGGGTTAGATTATGAAAAGCAGTTAGAAAATAAGGAAAGCTGTTTTTTCAACCTTCGCCCATTTATTCGCGGAAGCCTGATGACTGTCGCGAAAGACAGGAACCACCCATACAACCCAAAAACGGATTGCTGGCGTTGCGGACAACACGGACATCGTCGTTAGGAGTGCCGTGAAAAACAGGTGATATGCTGTTTTCAGTGCGGCATTTTAGGCAGCTTTGCTCGAGATTGCTGTTTTAGGAAAAGAAAATAATCTTCTTTTTCTTTTCTCACCCCGAGACCAGCAGCCATCTTGGTTTTCTTCTCCCACCACCACCTGTGGAGAAGAGTGGGGGTGATCAACTAGTATATAATCAACTGTGGATAACTATTCAGCACAGTTCTTTTCCACACTTCATTGAGTAAGGTTATCTTCAGTTATCCAATAAGTTATCATGGGAGTTTAATGGATCTACAAGCTGACCAAAAATGAACTGGTGGCTCAACTAGAAAATTACCAAATTGACGCCACTGGTACACTTTCTGAACTTCGGCAGCGGTTTGTAGCTTTTATCCGTACTAAACCGGAGCTACTAAATCAAACTAAAGACCCAGAGGACTACGTCGAAGAGGAGGACATCATCTTGGATAAATCAGCTTTGGAGGATCCAAATATGGTGGACATCGAAGGTCAGCAAACATCGGCGATCACACCGGAACAAATTAGGGCAACTGAAGCTTTAATTAACCGTCATTTATTACAATCCGCTCCAGTAAGAACATCGACACCTTTCAATGGCAGTAGTGACACTTACGTGCTCGAAAGGATGAGAAAGTGGGGTTGTAGTTTTGGAGGCAATGATGTTTACGCATTTTTGGAACAAAAATTTGTTCTGACGAACAACTTCTGCGAGGATTTCCTGAATTATTACGAGGTGATGCTTTGCTCTGGTATCGTAATGATATCAGAACAATTTTTACACTAGACGAACTGACATCAGCATTACGAAAATTTACCTTTTATCTAGTGAATTCAGGCACCTAGAAACTCAAATTGTCAGCAAGGTGCAAGGTAAAACGGAGTCAATTATAGAGTTCTGTACAGCATTAAGAACTCTTATGAGAAGACATGGAGGTTATGGTATTGCTCGGGAACTAGATACATTGTATTGGAATATGAAGCCAACGTTCCGATTACATATTCGTCGCAGTGAGCTGGATTCTGTTTGTACTTTAATCCAGCGAGTGGAAGAAATTCAGGAAACTCTTTTAGCAGTAAATTTAGAAAAACAAAGTTTGAGAAATATTCAACCTGTTGCTGAAGTTTCAAGGCCTTATAATTCTAAAACCGATTGTTGGCGCTGTAGCGTGCCAGGACATCGCCGTGCAGATTGTAGAAACAGACCAAAAAAATTTTGTTCAATTTGTGGGAAAGAAAATATTCTTACAAGAGATTGCAAGTGTGATAGGCCGGGAAACGAAAAAAGCTCCTTCTGACTCCTGAATTTTCATATCTTGTAAATGTGACAATCTTACGATCTCAGCCCTGGTGGACACTGGAGCAGCATGTTCTTGCATCGACATCCACACTGCAAATCGTTTAGTTGCACTCGGTGGAGTCCCTAACCTCGAAAATATCGTCATCGCTTTGGCCAATGGAACTGATTATAAAGTGAAAACAAGTTTTTACATGAAAATCGCGGAAAGACCTTTTGTGAAGAATTTAAAATCTTGTTTCCGAGAAATACCTTTTTAGTTCCTCAAAGTCACCCGCTATGCTATCAGCAAAACAAATCGCGCAACGCGTACAGCAAGATATTCGTGAGCAAGCTATCGATTGTGCTAACTTGAATTTGTCGATACCGGAATTTGATTTTTTATATCAAAAAATTTTTGCTGAAAATATGTCCACCTCTACAACTAACGACGGAATTAATGTGCCGCTGCAACTTTTTTAGGACGAAATACGTCCTTAACTATAGTTTGTACCGCGGCTGCAAAACCGCCGCTTTGACAGCTCGCGAAAAAGGACGCCAAGAGCCCACCAAAACTTTCTTGTGGAGAAGATTTCGAAACAACTTTAATCGGCATCTGCAAAGAAGAGGAGAGGAGAATGTTAAAAGAAAAATTAGAGCGTGTGAAATCAAAAATTCAAAAATCGAAGTTACCAGTGGTGGAACTTACCCGTGTTATCCCACCCAAGAAGCAAGACATAAAAAAAGAGGGGATTTTTGCTTGTACTTCCAAGAAGGAGTTGTACTCGAGACTCAGGTACAACTGGACAGTGGTAACACCCTTCGCCTCTCCGTTTTTCTCTCTTCTCACCTGTCACTGTTCTTGTTCTAAGCAGGGGTACAGCCGTGTAAGACCAAGGCAATGATTTCCCTACATGACAATGTGAACCAACCCTGAGAAGAAGAGGTACATCTCGACCTTCACAGAGTTGAAGCACCCAGTAGATTCTTCGACCCAAGGTACAACTTGGAGGAAGATGAAACTTGCATTTCTGCCCTTATCTCTCTCTCGCTCTCTGTTGTACGTAACTTTATATCGTGTCGGGCATGAATACCGTGAGAACTGTGGTATCTAGTCTTTTCGATTTTGCTAAATCGACCTAGCGTGCACGACCCCTAGTTATCGTCCGCACTGATATTTAGGGGTAGTTTCTAGATCCTACCCTTGCGTACAATGAGCGTCGGTCTCGGCTAGAAATTATTGCTTATAAGGAAATAACTGTACTTAGTTTTACAGCGTGGCCACAGGGGAGTATGTTGAGCTGTACAATCGCCAGGACAGCGGCGCAGACTCGCGTTAATATTTTCGAAGTTTTGCATTTGAAAATTTTTTGATTAATTGGATAAACAAATTATTCTATATTCCATTATTTTGACGTCAAATGTTTGAAAGATATACATTAGAAAATAAAAAAATTAGAAATTTTTCATTTTTTAAATTTTTTGAAAAAATTGAATACCTCCCGTTCTAATTAATATGTTTAAAACCTGTAAATTTATTGTTTATATGGGGCGTTCCACGCGAAATCGGACAGTATTTGACTTTTGCATCTCAGATTGTTTTCAAATATTTTTTTTCTTTTAGTGCTCATTGAAATAAGCTACCATAATTTTTTTCAAATTTTTTTAATCAAGCCGTTTAAGAGATACAGGTGTTTGAAAAATCACGTTTTTTACAAAATTTTTTTTAATTTAAAAAAAAAATTTATTTTTAAGAATGTATGTATCGATCGATTTTTTTCAAAGTTTTTTGTAAGAAACTAGAACTAAATTAACAACTTTTAGGCGTTGTCTGATTGTGGGCAAACGATGGGATCTATTTATTTCGAATTTTTAAGTTTTTATATCCATAGAATATGGCAAACAATAGGAATTTGGAGCTAAAGTTTTTAATAACACAGGTTAACAAAAAAAGTTTAACTTTTTTATGAGATATCATAGTGTCAATTAAATACGCTGAACACGATCTCGGGTCACAAAATTGGCCATCACGTCAGGATTTTGAGAAAAGTGGAGGTAAAGACCCTAAAAAACGTGTTTTTGAAAATTTTTTTAATTTTTCTTGGTTTTACGGATATAGATCTTGTAGTGCACAATTCAAGCTTCAATTTAAGTCAATGTCGAAGTTTCTGGTGCGTCAGGTTTAGGATAAAAAGAATTTCGAAAACCTTCAAAAACACGTTTTTTAGGGTCTTTATCTCCGCTTTTCTCAAAATCCTGACGTGATGGCCAATTTTGTGACCCGAGATCGTGTTCAGCGTATTTAATTGACACTATGATATCTCATAAAAAAGTAAAACTTTTTTTGTTAACCTGTGTTATTAAAAACTTTAGCTCCAAATTCCTATTGTTTGCCATATTCTATGGATATAAAAACTTAAAAATTCGAAATAAATAGATCCCATCGTTTGCCCACAATCAGACAACGCCTAAAAGTTGTTAATTTAGTTCTAGTTTCTTACAAAAAACTTTGAAAAAATCGATCGATACATACATTCTTAAAAATAAATTTTTTTTAATTAAAAATTTTTTTGTAAATTTAAAAAATAAATTTTTTTTGTAGCTTTATTAAAAACTACGTGTAAAAACAAAAATTTTCATATATAGAACGTCAAATTTGGTCCATTTTTGACCGAGTTATAACCATTTCAAAAAAACATTTTCGTAAAAAACTTGATTTTTCAAACTCCTGTATCTCTTAAACGGCTTGATTAAAAAAATTTGAAAAAAATTATGGTAGCTTATTTCAATGAGCACTAAAAGAAAAAAAATATTTGAAAAAAATCTGAGATGCAAAAATCAAATACTGTCCGATTTCGCGTGGAACGCCCCATATATATCTCGCAAAAGTCACAACTGATTAATTTACTGCAATCTATCAAAATGTAAAAATTGTTTTGTCAAAAATAATGTCCTATAACCAGGATGTAAGTATAAAAATGTTTTCAAAAAATTTAAAAAATCGAAATTATTCAAATTTTATATTTTTAATGAAATGCATTTAAATGATCTATAATTCCTTATTACATGTTATTTGGTCAAATTTTAGCACAATTTTTCCAAAAATTGTCTCTTATATAAATAGATAATTTTTTCATTTTTTTTTAATTTTTCGAAAACATTTTTATACTTACATCTGAAATATGGAATAGTATTTTTTACTAAATTATGCTAAAATGTGACTAAATAACATGTTATGCTCAATTATGGATCATTTAAAAGCATTTCATTAAAAAATCAAAAAGTTTTAAATTTCGATTTTTTGAAAACATTCTTATTTTTACATCTCAGTTATAGGACACAATTTTTTAAAAAAATTATGCTAAAATTTGACCAATTAACATGTAACAATCAATTATAGATCATTTAAAAGCAATTCATTAAAAAATATAAAATTGGGATGTTTGCGATTTAAAAAAATTTTTAAAAATCATGTTTATATTTACATCTTAGTTATAGGACATTTTTTGGCACATCTATTATAGAATGTGACGAAATAACATGTTATACTCAATTAGACAACGTTTGAAAGCATTTTTTTAAAAAAAATGTAATATTTGAAAATTTCTGATTTTTTTCACCTGTTAGTAAAAAAAATTTCAACCCCTTCTTGCTGCATACCTTCACTGTAATCGCGGATATTCCAAAAGGTAACATAACACGAACTACACACACTTGATCGTACATATTATTTTTTGGCGAATCCTTGCACGTCTTAACTATACTAATAAGACAGCACGAATACGGTCAAGTGCAGTGAATCCCCCCACCGCGAAGGTGATAATGAGTGTAACGCAACAGAATGCATAAAAGAGCAATTAAAAGGAGAAAAGAAACACAGCAAATAAAATAAGCATGATTCTCTTATCTCTTTTCAATACTCAATTTCAATCACAGAAGTAGAAAATTATTCATAGTGATCAATTGATAATATATAATAATAGATAATATATTGATCGATGTCAAATCCAAGAGGTGCTAGTTTTTGAAGACAAGAACGGAAATTCCACGGTGGTTTGTTACGCCTATATATAATAGAGAAGAAAATTTAAAAATATTGAAAATTATTTTATTCACTCTAAACTTATTAAAACTTTTTTCAATCCAAGGTGAAAGAAGTCGAAGATCAAGTTACACTGAAGAATTTCTGTGTCAGAAAAACGGTACAAATCGTGAAACAATGACATTAAAATTCTTTTATATTATATTTAAATCTTTAACGCATGCCCTTGTAACCTACACAATACCAATTAATAATAAAACGATATTAATAAATATTAATTAATTAAAATGTTTTAAGTAGTATAGCTATGCCAGTTCTACGAGGTATTTGTCGGTAATGCAGATTTCCACTTACCGACCGAAACCTCGTAGAACCGGCCGTTGGTGAGGGGGGTTCCTCATTTGCATATATGCAAATTAGTTCTGCATTACCGACCGAAACCTCGTAGAATCGGCCGTTGGTGGAGGTTCCTCATTTGCATATATGCAAATTAGTTAACCTTTTTAATTTGTATATATACCCTTTTTAACTTTTATGCAAATTTCACCCTTACAGACGTGGAATATGCAAATATCACCCACCTTCTTTGAGTTTTATGCAAAATCCACCCTTTGAGATGTGGAGTATGCAAATATCACCCACTTCACCCCCCTTTTTTACATTCTACCTAACCTGTACACATCTTATTCTTTGCAACCAGCCCCTCCCACCACCCACTCACCCGTTACTTTTTTAAAATACGTCGCTTTTACTTAACCACCCCCTCTCACCCACTTTTTCCCTTTATATGTATATTTTCAATACTACCACCCACCACCACTCACTTTGCATAAACCAGAAATTTCAAAAATTGTATAGAGAACCGCGAGGAACCAAGCGTTCGCGAGATACCGCGCGGGCGTTGTGGGTAGTGTTGGTAGGTGGTG
Source organism: Leptopilina drosophilae (assembly GCA_032873175.1). Classification (NCBI taxonomy): domain Eukaryota; kingdom Metazoa; phylum Arthropoda; class Insecta; order Hymenoptera; family Figitidae; genus Leptopilina; species Leptopilina drosophilae. The sequence continues at coordinate 27,529,791 of CM065481.1, forward strand.
CGGCAAGGCCCAGTGCGCAGCAGAGGTGCGCGTACGGTTACCGCGTTGAGTGAGTGTATAGTTCCATGCGTTTGACCTTGCTGTCTGACTCATGCAGGGTGCTTTACTGGCACTACAGCACCGTAGGGATAAATGTATTGTCCAAAAATATGTAAGCAAGTTTCAACTTGCCTATTTTCAAAATAACAACAGTATTGTTTGAAAATCGTAATACAAGTTTTAACCTGCATCTTTAACAGAATACAGACATTGTCTTAAAACCTTCAGACAGGTTTTAACCTGCCTGTAGATAATAACAAAGACATTTTTAAGAAACCTTTTGTGACGTCATTTTTTTAAACAAGTTTGAACACGTCTTCTAAATGACTTTTCTTCTTAACTTAAAGTGGAGGTAGTTGCGTGTGCAATCGTTAAAGTGGGGATAAAAGAGTGGGAGTTGAAGAAGAGTGGTGTTAAAAGGATATAAGGTAGGTTGGAATCCACGATTTGACACTTCTGTTACAGTTTTCATCAGCAGCTCCAGCAGTACCAGCAGCTTCAGCTTCTACATCAACATTAGCAGTACTAGCAGCTTAAAAACTATAACACCATCTTCTTATTTGAAAGGTAAATTTCCTTTCTTATATTGAAAAATTTTGTATTTCAAATTTATTTTTTTAAACTTAATATTCAAAATCTATCTTTCTGCTTTGTTTACAGATATTAAAACAATGGACTTCCAAAAAGTGAACGCTACTGGTCGCATGGAGATATTTCTGCCAACGAAGCCGCTTTCTGAGTTGACTGCGAATGAGTTATACAACGTAACTAAAATAAACAAGGTACAGACCAAATATGGTTCTAGGATTGTTGTCGACCTGAATGCCGCATTTACGACTTTTCTTCCGGCAAGGTTCGCAAAACTATTTGAAGTTGACCGTACCTCCTTTACAATGATGGAAGAAACCGTGCAATCGGAAAAGTTGCGATTAAAATATATTGGTGGCAAATTTAATGTTATTGAATTTGAATAAATTATATATTCTAAGGCTTTATTGTAAAAAATTATGTAAATATTTATAGGTTTTAATTAATAAAAAAATTACTTTTAAATGGATTCTTTTATTACCTCACCTTTATATTATAAACCATTTTTTAAATAAATAAAAAATATTTTATAAAATTATATAAGTAAATTTTTATAAAAGTTAAAGGAAAAAAATTTCAAGTATATAATATTAAAGGAGTAGGTATATCATGAAAGGAAGACAACATTTTTTTAAAATTATAAAATTCATTTATTCATATATATGTAGAAATTTAAACTTATTGCAAAAGTTGTTTATAATTTTCATAAAATGATTTCAAATTAGTATTTACATTATCCACTTCGTCGATACCATTTGAGAAGTTTCTAAGTTCACTCGTTGCATTCAAAAACCATTTTCGAAGCTTAAGTATATTGTTTACTGCACAATTTTCAGTTTGAGTAATATGATGAGTACATGTAGGTGATGAAAATTCAGTTTTAATATTCTTAAACGCTGGAAAGTCAATTTCTTCTAAATTGTGTACATTCATTAAATACTTTTCTAACCACTGTTTTTTTTCACAACCTTTAACATGGATAGTTTTTGCTCCTCGTAATGCATCTTGTAAAATGGTTCGCACTTCATCGTAACACACATCTCCAGCCATCCAAGGGATTGAATAATAGTTGTATGTTAACCATAGGTTTTTACTCTTATATCGTCCAGGTAGTGAATTCCAAGCACAAGGTGGTTCAAAAAGGTAAACTCTTGGTTGAGCATCTGCCTCCAGAGGAACTATAGCCAACTCTTTAAAAATAAACTCATTGCAGGGTTTTTTAAAACCTTGAACGTCTACAATAAACTCTATTTTAGAATAGAAATGAGTATCTGCTTCAAAAATATGTTTTATTTACCTCTCCACTTTACCCCAACTACTTGTTTCCCTCTCCACTCCTTATAACTTTTTAATAATCCCACTGATTGGTTTATACTGTACTACACGATCATGTATAACGAGACAATATGCAGTTGTATCGTTGGGTATATTTTCTCTTGCTTCAAATTCTTAACGTACATCGACTGAAGACTGCTTTAAAAACTCATTTTGTTTCGAACAATCAATAAGAATTAAAGGTGCTTTTGATTTAAAAGTATCAATCGCTAATGTAGGTTCTGAATCTTTTCCATAATAAGAAGATTGAAAGTTTGCATACATATCATATAATATAGCATACTGATTTTGATCAAAATTTAGATTTAAATTTCCATAAGGGTAAGATTGTGAGTTCAAAAAAAGTTTTACGTTTATAATATTACAATGATGAAAGCAACAGGATGTCTTCTTAAGTTGATTTTTTCTCCCAGTTTGAAATCCAACAATTACATTTCGTGGTTTCTCTAATTGAGATGATGATTTAAGTTGCCACATAACTCTTGTACTAGCTGGAAGTAAAGGATACTCATACATTTCCCACGATCGGAAACTCATAGAAATTAATTGATCTTTCTCAATAAATTTTAATAATTTAATTTTATTACCGTCAAATGGTAAAATATATGGTACTAACCATTCAATTTTATTAATTGTGATTTTAAATTCTTCATTATTGTGAAGATTTCCTGTTTGAATAACAGCATTTATATCATTTCATGATCTTATCAAAATGAGTTCATGTTTAGCATTTACAACAATTTTCTTATAATCTTCTGCAAAACCGAAAATCATACTGAGTGAAATTGTTATATTAAAATAACCATTTTCTAAAGTTATTTTCAAATCCAAAGCAGAATATTCAAAGACACCTGCATTTCCAACACGCTTTAGTTGAGAATGAGATAGAGAAACCAAGTTTTTTATGGTTGAAGTATGGCCGACATATTTGCATCGATCAATCTCGATACCATTTAATTCATAACGAATTCATCAAACAAGTAGGCTATAGCATTATTAACAAGAGAAACATTTTCTGTTAAAATGTCTCCACCACTCTGCGTCATGCGTCCAAATATATGTAAATAACTGCTGCTCGGTAAAATAGGTAAATCTTGATTTTGAACTATTATCCGAATTTCATCGCTGTTGTTAAAAGATGATGATACATATGGCTGATGACTATGAACTTCATAATTAGCTATAGATTCATCAAAGTTCACTGGGGCTGGAATGCTGAGAATTTCGTCCAGTTTTCTTATAACAACAACTCAAAATAAATATAAAGAATTTATCACCTCTCTTTTTCTTTATTTTGGATGTCTGATTCGTAGACCAATTTTCTTCAGAAATATTAGATTCTGAGGTGTTAACACCTTGCGAGTTACATTCACACTGTTCTTCTTTACACATGTTGATTAATTTTTATAGCTACCACCAACTTTTCTTTTTTATGATTGTTAAAAATAATTCCCATTACACTGATTTTATACGTAAACGAATTGTTATTGTCTCTCCTCTAATATTAGCTATATCACCGTTCTGATCTACTAATCGAAGTTAAAAATTATGTATTGTATTCACGGTGACTAGAAGGTAAATGACGTTTGCTGAAATCTCTATAATCTTATATCCTGGAGGAACACTTGGAAAAAATTAATGTACAGTATGTATTTTTGACCATTTATATAAGCTCCTGTTGTAATATTATATTCAAGTCGTTCCCACGCCTTCTCAGCAAGTATTTTATCTGCAGAATTTATTATAGCTACGTCTGTATCTTTTGAATAAGCTATATCATGTTCTTTACAAGCTATATCTAAAGGGTTTATGCCAGGATCACCACGTGCAAGACGTTTTGCTAATTTCGTATCAGGTCCACAATATTGATAACCCGGAAAATGAAACTCGAATGGTAATTTATTTATGATACTATTGAGAAAGCCTTGACCACGACAAGAAATTTTTTTAGTACTCTTTTTCACTTTATCATGAGTGCAAAAAAGATTCCTCACTCGACCGTGGTTTAAAACCAACTGATTGGAGAACCTATATAAGCAATATATTTATAGCTGCAAAGACCGAAATTTAAATGAAGGAAGATATAGAAAATGTTTTGATTGCTTTATTCAGTTATAAGTATCAGTTGGTTTGAGAATTTCATTAGTATAATATTAGACATCAATATAGAAACATGTTTCGAAAGGAACGAGAAACGCTTCATGAAATAGCTAAAGCAAGTGATGCTATACGTAAAAAACATCGCATACTTAAAAGTGTCAGAGAGACTGCAGAAAATATTTTGAAAGAAACCTTTTAACCATTAGTTACTCCATTGAAAAAATTAGTTAATAGATCGTATAATTCTATCAAGAGTGAAGATAAATTAAAAATTAAAAAGGAAGAAAAAGAAGAAGATGAAGAACAAAGAAGACTTTGAAACAATATTCAAGACTGCCGTTAGTGAAGATGAACCATTTGATACATCTTATAATAATAGTCCAGTCGCCCTGTGAAAAAAGTGGTCATTTCGTGCCAAAATTGATACCTGAAGTCTGATTGTGGATTCATATAGTGTGGGGTGGTAGTATGAATATGTATATGTTTCCAACTCGAGATTTTTCATGCTGCGCGTTATAAACAATTTTGAAGGTGACGAAAAACAGTTTTTTGATGACCGTTCTTTCCCATCAAATTGTAGGGGAAAAAATTGTTAATAAAAGTTATAGAGCTCGGAAATACCTTTAAAATGATAGGTCATATGTTAAAATTGGTCCATTTGTTTACTGGCAAATGAATTTAAACCACTAAAAATGGCACTTTCTTATTTGTTTAATAACTTGAACAAAAGTTAACAAATTCTTTTGATATTCTCCAAAAATGTTCCTCTCAAGACCCTCAAGATGTGTGCCAAATCTGAATACGATTCGATAAATAGTTTATGAGAAATTCCATTTGTTAACTAAAAACATGATTTTTTTAAATGGAATTTCTACATTTTTGGCCGGATGAAAATCAATTTTTTTTGTTGGGTTCTCTTCATTAAATGTCAATCTATCAATCACAATTTGTAGCGAATTGAATTTTTACAAGAAAACTGGTTTTTTGGGGGGAGAAATTTTTGGCTTATAAACAAATGAACACTACATCAACAATTTTTACTTTAACAATTTGTCATAAACGCCATTTGATTACTTATTCTTTCCTGCAAACTTTGCAAAAAAAAATTTTGATCTAGGTCAAAAGGGGAGGGAGATAATTTTTTTATTTCAAAAAATTCCTGAGCCTTTAATTATTAATATTTTTTATTTTTTTTATTATATTTTTTTAGTTGATTAGTCATACTAATTATAAAAAAATCAATCTAAACATCTATGCACTTCTTGTTCGTAAAAAAAATCCTAAAATGTATGCAACGTTTGAATGCAACGTAGAGCAGCCTATTTGCTCTAGGCTGCATAATGGGAGACATCATCAGTCGCTCGCGCTAAAGTTGAATTCAAACTTTCAAATTCGTAAAAGTTGTCATAACATTCAAACAAATTGATGAATTTTGATCTTTTTTTTTTAAACTGGGCTAAAATTTTCTCAGGAATTCAAATTTTTTATTTGTTTTTTCAAAAATTTATAAATAATGTCAAAAAATTATTAATAAAAAAAAATTTTTTTTTGGTTTTTTTTTTAAATTCATTTATTTCAAATTTTTTATTTTTAACTGCTCGAATAATAAAAGCAATTCAAATTTATTAAGGTTTTCGGTAAAATGCTATTCGCAGAACTTTTTTCTTACCCAAAATTGAGGTATTTTCGAAATATATGTCAAATTATTAGTATAATATTGTTCTGCAAATAGCATTTTTTCAAAAACCTTAATTCTTTTAATGCAAAAATAATTAATTAGTGTTTCTTTTATTATTCAAGCAGTTAAAAATAAAAAATTTGAAATAAATGAATTTAAAAAAAAAACCAAAAAAAAATTTTTTTTTATTAATAATTTTTTGACATTATTTATAAATTTTTGAAAAAACAAATAAAAAATTTGAATTCCTGAGAAAATTTTAGCCCAGTTTAAAAAAAAATGATCAAAATTCATCAATTTGTTTGAATGTTATGACAACTTTTACGAATTTGAAAGTTTGAATTCAACTTTAGCGCGAGCGACTGATGATGTCTCCCATTATGCAGCCTAGAGCAAATAGGCTGCTCTACGTTGCATTCAAACGTTGCATACATTTTAGGATTTTTTTTACGAACAAGAAGTGCATAGATGTTTAGATTGATTTTTTTATAATTAGTATGACTAATCAACTAAAAAAATATAATAAAAAAAATAAAAAATATTAATAATTAAAGGCTCAGGAATTTTTTGAAATAAAAAAATTATCTCGCTCCCCTTTTGACCTAGATCAAAATTTTTTTTTGCAAAGTTTGCAGGAAAGAATAAGTAATCAAATGGCGTTTATGACAAATTGTTAAAGTAAAAATTGTTGATGTAGTGTTCATTTGTTTATAAGCCAAAAATTTCTCCCCCCAAAAAACCAGTTTTCTTGTAAAAATTCAATTCGCTACAAATTGTGATTGATAGATTGACATTTCATGAAGAGAACCCAACAAAAAAAATTGATTTTCATCCGGCCAAAAATGTAGAAATTCCATTTTAAAAAATCATGTTTTTAGTTAACAAATGGAATTTCTCATAAACTATTTATCGAATCGTATTCAGATTTGGCACACATCTTGAGGGTCTTGAGAGGAACATTTTTGGAGAATATCAAAAGAATTTGTTAACTTTTGTTCAAGTTATTAAACAAATAAGAAAGTGCCATTTTTAGTGGTTTAAATTCATTTGCCAGTAAACAAATGGACCAATTTTAACATATGACCTATCATTTTAAAGGTATTTCCGAGCTCTATAACTTTTATTAACAATTTTTTCACCTACAATTTGATGGGAAAGAACGGTCATCAAAAAACTGTTTTTCGGCACCTTCAAAATTGTTTATAACGCGCAGCATGAAAAATCTCGAGTTGGAAACATATACATATTCATACTACCACCCCACACTATATGAATCCACAATCAGACTTCAGGTATCAATTTTGGCACGAAAAAACACAGGGCGACTGGACTATAATAATTATAACTCATTTCATGATCCTGTATCTGAAGTGGATTTACAAAATGTAAAAAATGAAAACATAATTATTGATGACTTATCAAATCAAGAGCAAAACAATGTGTTAAATGATAATTCAACAAGTCAAGAGTTTGATATGCAGAATAATCTACAAGACCAAGATTCTGACAAATTAATAGATCAATTCATAAAATTGTTGAATAAAAATAGAAAACAATATTTGGATATGGTTTATGGAGTGCGGAAAGTTGAAAATGGAAATTTTATGATAGGTAATACAGAAATTAATTCCAATGGTCCTTTTATTGACTTAGTTGGAAAGAAAAAATATAATAAAACAGAAGGATGACTAGAACTTTAGTTCCGACAGCAACCTAATGAAGCTTCTGTAAGTGCAAATGATTTAGCCAACTATAAAGAAATATTACAATCTACTAATGCACATAGAAAGAATTATAGTCCAAATAAACCTATTCGTATAAACAAAAGTTTTAAATATACAAACGTTATTGCTAAGCTTTATCAGAAAACTGGAGAATCCTTACAAAATAAATTTTTATTACCGCAATCTATGTTAGTACAAAATAAATCATACTCAGACTATATCTACTGGGATGATCTAAATGAACTTGTGGATCGTTTACGTCTATTTATAGCATCACGAGAAGCTGGCAATCCATGTCATAACAATGAAATTATGAGTATCCTTGAAGAATTACGTTAATCTAAAATAAATAAATAAAAAATAAATAATAATTAATAATAATTAATAACTTTAAATCAGTACTATGTTGAATATTGATGTATTCATACATATCTTAAAATGTGAATAGTAAAAAGTTAACAGTGGTCACAGAATTACATAGACAAGCTCGGAGAAATTATCCACGTTGAAAAGTACAATTGCGTGGTATAGATGAAATATGGCAAGCAGATTTGGTTGAAATGATACTATATGCGAAAGTTAACAAATGATTCAGATATATGTTAACTGTAATTGATACATTTTCCAAGTATGCATGGGCAGTACCCGTAAGAAGTAAATGTAAGAAAGATGTTTCCACTGCTATGAGATCTATACTTGTACATGGACGTGTACTTAAAAATTTACATACCGATAGAGGCAAAGAATTTTATAATTTAAACTGGACTTTATATATTTAAACTTTATAATCAAACTGGACAACTGAAATATTTACCATCTCTAAAGTTGAGTCAACAAAACCAGTAACTTATAAGTTAAAAGATAATCAAGATCAACCCATCGAAGGTGGTTTCTACGAAGAAGAAATTTCTAAAGTGAAATATCCAGGTATATATATCATAGAAAAACTTCTCAAGAATCGTCGTGATGTATTTGTAAAATGCTTAGGTTTCGATAATTCACATAATAGTTGGATAAAAAAGACAGATATGTAAAAGTTAAAGTTAATTTGACTGGTATCATTGTGTCCTTATAATGCATATAGTGTACATTTTAATACAATCTTTGTGTTAAGGAATCATTGATACCTGTCAAATTAAAGTTAACTTTTTGAAAAGTTAAAGTTAACTTTTTCTTACTTTAATATATATTAATACTGTAAAGAATGTATACTCACAACGAATAGTACAAGCAGGTTACAACTTGATTTTTGAAGGGAACGAATGTTTTATCCAAAAATATTTTTTTTTAGCTGGCTTCAACTTGACTTTTGTCAAAATAATAATGGCAATTTTTAGAAATCTTAAAACATGTTTTAACCGGATTCTTGAAGAGAACAAAGAAATTGTCTACAATACTTTTAGACAGGTTTCATCCAGACTGTTGATGAGAACAAAGATATTGTTTAAGTAACCTTCAAACAGGTTTTAACTTGAGTAGAAAATAGAAAGTTTAAAATGGTTTAAGAATGTTTTTTCTTGTATATGAATTATAAAATGAATAATACTGATTTAAATATAATTAACTGTTTAGTTAATGTAATATGAAATAATATGTGAGCTAATTTATAAGCTTTTAATAAATAAAGTAGACATAATATTGGTAACAAATTTTTAGTTTATTAATAATCTTCCAATTTCACCCATCCAATCTTTCACAATATATACAATACTATAATATAAATTTAATATCTAATATTTAAATACGTAGAATATATACAACATTAATTTCTAAACTTCTAACATCACAACATCATCATCATTATTCGCTTCGTTTCTGATTTTATAATGTCCCCAAGCAAGAGTATCTGTACTGTTTTTTAATAAATATATTTTATTATTATAAGGACTCAATGCTATTTTTGTCTGTTTTAGTGTATGAACATTGTGTAGTTTTGATCTTATAGAATATTGTACTCTAGTTTGTATTTTAGTATTTCTTAAACAGTACACATAATCATCGGAAGTAATAGATTTTTTCACAACTACCGCTTTAACACCTTTTGCTTTTTTCAATATAGATTCCCATATAGATTGGTTTATTCATAAACACTTCCGTTTTGTTAACCATGATTGTTTAAATTTTAAAACCCGATGAATTTGAGTGAGTTTAAGAACACTATCTATTGCTTGTTGAAGCGCACGATAATGGAGAATATACTTTTGTTTTTATAGGAGGGTAGTGAGCAATTTCTCTTGTTTTGAACCAGGTGGCTTTGAGTGTTCCGGACAAAATGATAAGTCACTATGACTTTCATGTACTTCATGTGGGTACTCTAAATCAACTTCTAATATATAACTAAATGGTGAATCATTAGTGACGTTAAAGTTAACAGTTCTATCTACATCTTTTACCTACTCAAAACCACCATAGGGAAGTGCTTGAATCATAGCCCAACCATAAAGGTTATTAGCATCCAAATATATAATGTAAGATGGATCTTCATTTTCATTATAATTTTTCATGTACGGATTATTGGCATGAGCATATCTGTTTGAACATTGACTAATTCCCCCTCTAATACCATGTTCAACAAACATAACCATATCAATATCAGTTAGAAGTTCCAACTCTACATTTGTATATTTTAACATGGCATTCCAACTGAGTCCAGGTGTTGTATAATAATAAGCTGGATCTAAAGCATATGCATCAAGGCATTGGTCTCTGAAATTTTTAAAAACATCTGCGTGTAGTAAAATGTCAATTTTCATGTACACATACTCATAGAAATTTTTACAATTAAATGTAGACCAAACCTTTTGTGCATGAATATAATCTTCATTTGTTACATGATAATCATTTAGGGTACTATAAAATTTTTCTTTTGCAGGTAGTTGTGTCTCGGTTAATTTTAATCTATTGTCCAAGCACTCATACGGAAAAATTCCTTTGCGTGTTAATAACTGAATCTTATTAACATCATAAAACTCAAATTCAGAATGAACTATTTTATATTTTGACGGATATGAAGCCAATTTATCCAAAGATGATGCCATGAAACGAAATGAGTCAATGAATTTAAATTTTATACCATTTTCTAGGAGATGTTTTGTGAAGATAATATATTTTTCTTTAGTAATAGGAAGGAGATCAATTTTACCTTCAAACTAATTCGCAATAGCTTCTATAATGAAGTGAGCATCATAACTACTCAAATTATGGAAAACAACAGGAACAGTATGCAATTACTGATAATTTAGGTTGCAAGGTTGATGAGCTACACCTCTATATTTACCAGTCAGGTGACAATGATCCCTAACCTTAACATGCTTTTCTTTTATGTTTGATGTTAGATGTAATGTAACTACATTAAATTCATTAGTATTCTTTAAACCTTTGTTTATTTTAGAAACTTTAAGACCAAATACATTAATTGAAATAGGGTTTTGTTTTTCAAATTTTGGAATGTCGGAAACAGAAAGGGGAAAGTTTATTCCCTTAAAATTTAAAACATTTTTATATTCTATATAACTTTTAACAAATCTGGGATCTTTTTTACGAGGTGGATAGAGCGCGGAAAGTATCGACCACATTAAGCATTTATTATCACTATAATGAACATTAATACAAGCTTTTTTAATTTAATTGATTGAGGTAAATCTATAAAAGAACCAACCATCATGGGATTGTAACTACTGAAATTTACATCTAATCTCTGAATTGAGTCTAGTCGCCAATTTGATCAAGTTTTAGCTACGTTCACTTCAGCAATGTTTATATAAACAGTGGACGGCTAACGGCAGTTTGCTACGACTGTAACGACGGTGGGTTGGTAGATTAGGACTACTGCTATGACTGTAATCAAATAAAACAGAATCGTCTCCGAATGGTTGCGTCCACCTATGCAATGCTCGTACAAGTAGTAGGCGGCTGACGACTGGCTGCTACAGCTACTACAGACTGACTGGAGTCTCTGAACGGTTGCGTTCACCTCTGCAATGCTTGTACATGTAATAGGCGGCTGACGATAGGCTGCTACAGCTACTGCAGGCTGACTGGTTTGCTGGTGCTGGAGCTAGAGAAAGTGATTCCTGAAACAGAATGACGTTCCCTCGCTTGGGGACTATCAGAGGTAACCTCTCTCCCTACCATGGGTCTTACTTCATAACTTTACCTTAGTAAGGTAAAATAATTTATAGATTATATATATATATATATATATATATATATATATTTTAATTTTTTTTTGTTATATATATTTTTTTAAAACATTTATTTATCTTACCCTAAGAGTAAACTTTTTACCACTTCAGGATCTATGGTAGCAATTATTAATAGTTCTGGTGATTTTTCTGGTGATGGAGATGGTCCTGGTGATGCTTCTGGTGCTGCTACAGGCGATGGTGATGTTGGTGATTCTGGTAATGGTGTTGGTAATTCTGGTAATGGTATTGGTGATATTGGTAATGGTGATAATGGCGATGGTCCTGGTGTTAATTCATCCCACCTTGTTCTTTTAATCTTTGAACTTTTTGCTTCCTTTTCAGTTGTGGATGGTCCTGGTGTTGATTCATCACATTTCTTCCTTTTAAGGTTTAAACTTTTTTTATCCCTTCTACTTGTTGATGGTCCTAGCGATTGTGATGGTGGTGGTGGTGATGTTGATACTTCTGGTGATAGCGATGGTCCTGGTGTTGGTTCATACCACCTTGATTTTTTAAGCTTTGGACTATTTTTATTCTTTAGAGGTAAATTACTCTTACCCAACATTGTCCATGGCCGCTTATTGTTAATTACTCCCTCCTGGATATTTACCAGAGTGTAAATATGCAGAAAAATAAATAATTTCTTTATTAATTCAAAAACAGTTTTTTTAAAGCATTGTAATATGTATTAAGGTAAAATAATTTATACACAGAGACACAGAAAATGTCGGAAGACAGGAAGCACCGTGTCGAAAACGCCTCTCCTGGAATGTGAAGCAAATCGATAAGGAGAAGTTTGTCCGATCCCTGGAAGAATTCCGCCTCATTAAGGAATTGGGTTGGGTGCAGAGGCCAAATACCCTGGATGCAGAGGTACGAGCGGTAAGGAAAACCATCACCGCGGCCTGCGATGCATCTATGCCGCGTCGCAGATGTACCGCTTCACGTAAAAGCTCGGTGCACTGGTGGTCGGATGCGTTGGCCTCCTTGCGGAAAGCGTGCTTCAAAGCTAGAAGGAATTATACCCGTTCTAAGGGAGATCCTTTGCTGAAGGAAGCATTCAAGGAGGCCAAGAAAAACCTCAAGAAAGAGATTCGTACGTCACAACGCCGTTGCTGGAAAGACTTAATCGAGGATGTCGATAAGGACCCATGGGGTCTGGCTTTTAAAATCGTTACTAAGAAATTAGGAACGAGGCAAAAGACCCCTGGCCTGGACAGTCCCGATTGGGTCAAAGAGATAATACAAGCTCTCTTTCCTCCTGCGGAGCCATGGCTTAGGATGAACTGGAATGGCTGTGAAGTCGGTGAGGATGAACTCTTCACTCCTACCGATCTACGAAATGCCGGTAAAAGATTGAAAACAGGCAAGGCGCCTGGAATCGATGGGATAAGTAACGAGATCCTAAAACTGGTAATCGAAACTTCACCCCAGATTCTGCTTCGATGCTTCAATCTTTGCCTTGAGAGAGGAGAGTTCTTCCGCGACTGGAAGCGACAAAGGTTAGTCCTCCTAAGAAAAGGCGAAAAACCTCTAGATAAAGTCTCGTCGTACAGGCCTATATGCCTGCTGGATACGATGGGTAAACTTCTTGAGGATATGGTTCTGCAGAGAATGCAAAGCCACTTGACCGGAGAGAATAGTCTATCGGATCACCAATTTGGTTTCCGTAAAGGTAAGTCTACAGTTGATGCCATCCAGGCAGTTGTGGACATAGCCAAAGCCGGGAAGAATAGGTTGGGACCACAGAAGAAAAAGGGCTTCTGTGCTTTAGTGGCCATAGACATACGCAACGCGTTTAACTCCGCGCGATGGAAAGATCTCATCGAGTCGATGATGAGCAAAGGAATGCCGCCTTACTTGTTGCGTATAATGGATAATTATCTTAGCGACAGGTGGGTGGTATATGAGGGGGACACCTGGACTCTGAAGAAGGAGATGCAAAGTGGTGCCCCTCAAGGCTCGAGGGTGGGACCATTTGTATGGAATGTATCTTACGATGACTTCTTGCGAATGGATCTACCCGAAGGCGCGGTTATCATCGGCTTTGCGGACGACGCGTTGGTCGTGTGCACAGCCGAAAGCGAGAAAGCCCTTGGGACATTGGTGAACGAATGTCTGCGGCGAGCCAAGAGCTGGCTGGATGCCAGAGGTCTTCAAATGGCCCTGGAAAAGACCGAAGCTCTGCTCGTCACAGACAGACGTGGTTATACAGTCCCACGAATCGTGATAGACGAATTCGAGGTCAAGTGGAGCAAGTATATAAAGTATCTCGGTGTGGAGCTCGATGGAAGGCTAAACTTTCATCACCACATAGCAACGGCGATGAATAAGGCGGTTGAGTGTGCTGCAAATTTGGCACGTCTTATGCCGAATGTTCGCGGACCACGCGAAAAAAAAAGGAGACTGGTGGTGAGTGCTGCCCATGATAAGCTGTTTTACGCAGCAGCAGCATGGGCTCCCTCGCTCAAGTTCAGAAGCAAAACAATTTGCGAAAACATGCTGTCGGCCCAGAGAGGTATCAATGCCAGAATCGTATCTGCGTATTGTACGGTCTCGACAAGTGCTGTGCAGGTCCTTGCAAGTGTCCCGCCGGCCGATCTTATGGCGAGGGAAAGGGAGGAATTGTTTCTTCTTTTTAAAGAAAGAAATAATCCCCAGACCCCAGAGTCAGAAAGACTCAGCAAGGCCTGCATCCGCAAGAATGCGAGAAGCAGACTCGTCGAGACTTGGCAAGACAGATGGAATAGGGAGGAAAAAGGCCGATGGACCTATCGGCTTATTCCAACGCTCACCACCTGGATAAACCGAAAGAATGGAGAAGTCTCCTATTATTTGACGCAAGCATTTACAGGCCACGGGTGTTTTAACGCGTACCTGTATCGCTTTAAATTACGCGAAAATGAGGTGTGTGCGTACTGTCAGTTCCCTGTGGACAACGCAGAGCACACCCTCTTTTTATGCAAGAAATGGGACTTGGAGAGGCGGGCCATGTTCGAAGGTGTAAACAGTCAAGTTACACCGGAGAACATGGTATCGCTGATGACCCAGTCAGAAGAGAATTGGCGGCAAGTCGAGAATTTCATAATCTCGGTCATGTCGAGGAAGGATCTCGACGGCCGCCAAAAAAGCGTAATTTAAACAGCTTTTAATTTGTTTGTTTTTTGGTAATTAATTTATTTTGTGATTTACTTGTCCTTATACACTTTTAATTTATTTTGTGTTTTATTTGTCCTTGTACAATTTTAATTTATTCTGTGATTTATTCGTCCTTATTTATTTTTAATTTATTCTGTGATTTATTTGTCCTTATACAATTTTTACTTTTTGATATTATATCTGTTGGTTTTATATGTTTCTGTTTTAGACCCGTTTAGTATTTTATCTATTGACATTTTAAATTATTTTAACATTTGTTTTTTTTTTAATTTTTGTTGTGCTGTTAATTCCGCTTTTATATTAAAATGGTTTTAAATTTTTTAACTATTGACGCAGGAGAACCGCAGGTAAAGAACAAAGTCGCAGCAGCGACAGAGTTGGAGCGCCACCCTCGAAGGCTAAAGTCTTACGACAGTTCCGAGGGAGGATAAAGGGCTTCAAAAGAAGGGTTACGGGTTTTAGTGGGTCGGGCTGGCAGTAGGTCGCCAGTATTCTAAATTTATTATAATACTTATTTATTTTACTTTTTTTTTATTTTTTCTTCTGTTTTGTTATACCAACCCCACATAACCTTGGAGTGCGGAATCCAAGGTATCTGTAGGCAGATTTCCCAAAAGTCCCTAAGCAAAAAAAAAAAAAAAATGATTTATACATACCATCCATTTTCTACTCAATTTCATCTTTTCTGGATCTAAAGCTCTCAATGACATGACACGTCTTCCGTTATATAAACGATGGTCAAGGCGACTCATCCTTTAACTAAATCCTTAAAGTGTTGAAAAAAAATTGTAACTCCACTACACAACAAATAATTTAACACAGAGACGAGATGAGTTTTTACTAGAGATGAGATGAGTTTTTACGAAGAGAACAGTTTCCACAATGACAGGTAGACTTGAAGGTTATGCGGAAAATTTTCAAAAATTTTCTCCCACTTCATGTCTAAAGAATGTAAAAAATTAGAAAGTTGGGAGTATTTTTATTATAGGTTCGCAGGTAGCTCAAAATGTTACTTGCACGCATAGTTTCGGAGACGAAAACTTTTGTACCTTAACAAATGCCTTGCCGCACCACCCACCACCACCCACTCCCACAACCACAACGCCCGCGCGTTATCTCGCGAACGCTTGGTTCCTCGCTGTTCTCTATACAATTTTTGAAATTTTTGGTTTATGCAAAGTGGGTGGTGGTGGGTGTTAGTATTGAAAATATACATATAAAGGGAAAAGTGGGTGGGAGGGGGTGGTTAACTAAAAGCAACGTATTTTAAAAAAGTAACGGGTGAGTGGGTGGTGGGAGGGGGTGGTTGCAAAGAATAAGATATGTACAGGTTAGGTAGAATGTAAAAAAAGGGGGGTGAGTGGGTGATATTTGCAAATTCCACATCTCAAAGGGTAGATTTTACATAAAACTCAAAGAAGGTGGGTAGTATTTGTATATTCCACGTCTATAAGGGTGAAATTCGCATCAAAGCTAAAAATGGTGTGTGAAAAGTGGGTAGTATTTGCATAAACTTAAAGAATTAACAATAGAAAATGTTTGCAAATTAGGGTTATGCATATTAATATGGTCATCTAATTTGCATATATACGAATTAAAAGAGTTAACTAATTTGCATATATACACTAAGAGAAAAAAAGCACAGAATTCGTACTGTGACAGACATCGGCCGTTTAAAATGCGTGTCAGTACCCGTTCTTAATTTTATTCAGTTAGTGTCATTCATAGTTCAGATACTATGCTCAAGAAGCGCGGCGGCGGTACGAACTAATTAATACAGGATCTGTTTTTTAGCGACTGACAGATACTGTACTTGTAAACAGTACCCAGTGGGCAAATTAACGTTTTTAAGATGTCTCTAAAACGTTCCACAATGTTCCAAAACATTGAAGACAATGTTACAGAAACGTTCAAAATGCGTGATTAAAATGTTTATAGAACGTCGTATGTCTGGAATTTTAACGTTGTTTTAAAGTTGTTTTAACGTTGTTTTAACGTACTAAATCTTTTACGGAACATTACTTGTTATATACGAAAAACAATCCTATGGTTTAGTCCTAGATAACTTAATTGCATCGTCGATGATGAAAAAAGTACACATGACAGTGTCATTTTTTGCAATTTTTTTCGAAAAAATTCAATTTCTCTCTCTTCCCTTTCTTAAATATGTAGGCCAATCGTGTTCGTTATATTTTTCCTGTAATGTGCACTTAAAACTGAAGATTCCTACCGAATTTCAGCTCACCAGGTTGAGATTTGTAGAAGTTAAGGAGGGGGGGACAGGGTCATTTTTTGCAATTTTTTCGAAAAAATTTAATTTCTTTCCCTTCCCTTTCGCAAATATGTAGGCCAATCGTGTTCGCTATATTTTTCCTGTAATCTGCACTTAAACTGAAGATCCATACCGAATTTCAGTTCACTATGTTGAGATTTGTAGAAGTTAAGGGGGAACAGCCCATTTTGCGTGGTTGGGACGGACGCACGAGTGATTTCATAAGGGTTCCGTCAGTACACCTACGGTGTACGGAACTAATAACATCGTGTGAAGAATATCAGTAAAAAAACCTGTGAGGGGGAGCATTGTAAAGTGCAAAAATCTTCTGCTAATCAGTCACAAAATAAAAGTTTCAACGAAACTTTGAAAATTAAAACTTATAAGAAAAAATGAATGATGAAGTTGTATCTCTTTTTCCAAAAGTGGGACATAGCGTCTGTAATTGCAAAATAGTTTTAGAAAATAAATATGTAGCCGACATCATAAAGACTTAAAATATAATTAAAGTATCGGTCTTGAAGTATAAAATTCATGACAGTGTCAAAGCAAATAGCTGTCATAAATACAAAAGTTAGAAACAACTGTCAAAAAATTCTAAAGAATCCGATAAGTCTTATGCTTACTATATTATGATAAAAATGAATTTATTAAAGTTATTTCATCTTTACACGAAATTTATTACTCGAGAATTTTTAAGGTCATTGATTACAAATCTGTAATTTGTTAAATAATAATACTAATAACTAATAAACTTTAGATACACTAACGACTTTAAAGAAAGAAATAATTTTTATTAAGAAAAAATATTAAACTTGATATACTAATTTTCCAAAATGTACACACAACCGTACAGTTGTAATACAATTGTAAATATCGATTCAATAACACGTCAACAATTGTTGAACAAATGTCTTTTCCTTTAAAAGAAATAATAATACTCTTCTGTCTGTTCCATGAATAGTCGCAGGAGTTAATGAAATTGACATAATTTGAGATATAGCGTTAAGGGCAGCTTCGTTCGCATCCTTGACGCCGCAATTTTTAACTCACTTTTTCTGAAAAACGAAAATATACAGAAATTAAAATTATATTACAAAATAAATATTGTAAATAAGAAATTATGTATTATTATGTTGACTTTTGCTAAACGCATCTTTTTACTTATTGACGAATATCTTATGGTTACTTTTTATTAATGTCTTCTAGAAGTGTTAATATTTTAAAAATTAAATATTGCGAAACAGTATATCGACCAATCAAAAACAGCGATTTTGCCTATTTCGCCTTTTTCGCATATCCGCTATTATATTTGCTCCCTAGGGAGTATTTCAGGGTTGCCACAATTTCTCAATTTTGAATTTCCCTGACTTTTCCTGGTATTCCAGGTACAAAAGTAACTTTTTCCCTGACTTTATAGATATTAAATTACAGATAAAATAAAATAGTCGCAAAACATATATGCTTTTTAAACTTTACAACCAACATTAATAACCATTATTAAAGTAAATAAAATGAAAATTTGTTGAAAATCTATTATTAGAAATAATAATTTTAACACAAAATAAAAGATGCGTAAAGATTTTTGATCATTTTTACTAAAAACTTTAGGATTTGGATTATAAACTTAGAAAAATTTACTTTTGAAATCTTGAAAAACTAAGACAAAACATACTTTGTAATCAATTTTTTATTTACATTTTTGAAATATATTTTTAACAATTTGAGCGTTTCATTAAATATAATAATTATGTTTTTACTTTGATGAACACCTATGAACCATTTCTTAAACAACTTATTTTGTATCTCTTAAAAGGTACATATTTCTGCGCCTAACAGGATTTTATTTTAATTCGATTTGAAATAATATATTGATTATTTTGAATATTTATTCTATAATATAAAAAAAATTTAATGTAAAAAAAAGACAGAAAAAAATTTCCCGGTTTTTTCATCGTTTTCCCTGACTTTTCCCGGTTTTCCAGACCTGTGGCAACCCTGTATTTACTTCCTCTACTATCCGACCTGTAAGAAATAGTATATTAAGCAACAAGAGTTCATAAAAGTTCATTTTGGTTCGATAAATAAAACTTTAGTTTTTCTAAAAAAATCTGACGATTAGTATAAGTGCAAAAATTAAAAATCTGTAGTTTTCATATGGTTTTCCTATACCGTACATGTTACAATTTAGAAACTTTCATTTCATTTTTTTAAACTTACAGATGGTCATGTTTATTTTAATAGGCCTTATTTTGTAGATAAATATCCAAAAAATAATTATGTGAAATTTAAAAAAAACTGACGAAAACGAATCGACGCGACAAATACCTTAACAATGTCGAGTTGCATTATAATGTGCGAAAATCAGAAATTGTTAAACTCAAATCGTTTAAATAATATGAAGCATAAATATCATTAACAAACTCTTTTTGAATGTTCGACAAACGTTTTTAAAACGTTCTCAGAACGTTCACTTGGTTTATACTATACTTTACATAAAAAATAAAGCCCGCCTGGAACGTTCCTGAAACGTTTTGTAACGTACTTAAAATGTTTTTGTTAAAAATTAAATTTAGGTAAGTAATATGACGGAAATGTATGTACTTAAAAACTAAAACAACTAGTCAAATCTTTATTTTGGTATGCAATACCCTATACCCAGTAAACAAAAACTAATGGAAATGAATTAAAAAGAATTAACTAAGAGCTTTCGTGAATCTCGCTTTGTGATAAATATGAATCAAGTGTTGTGTAGATCAAATGTGTTTTTTTTTTAGAAATTATGCTTTCTGATCTTGGCCTCTAGATTAAATGTAGTAATGCAAGTTGCCCGATCCAATCCACAAATCCGAACACACCTTCTCGCAAAATAGTTTCCTTTAATAGAAAAATAAACTGACAATATGAGAAAGAGTCCAGAACGACAAAGAACGAGAAAATCTCGTAAAAATATCGGGACATTGACATAGGCAAATTTTGTGAGAAATATGGGAAAAAACATCAAAATCAGGATTATTCAAGGACACCAAATAAGAACTATTAAAAAAATACCCATCGCAGAAAAATTGTTTTATAATAAAAGCGCCGAAAATAAAACCTAAAATTAAATCAGTAGAGGGACAAATTTTCTGCCTAAAAATAGTTTTCAGGTATGCTCACAAAATCAACTGTGCGCTGGAATTTCGGCATTGGATGTGTCCATAACAAAAATATTAAACGAATTTTATTATTTATAGAAATAATTGATTTCTTGGGAAGAATTTTATTTATTTATGAAAATAATTGAATTCTTGACAAGAGTGTTATTCAAATTTTTGAAAATAATTGAATTCTTGAGAAGAATTTAAAAAAAAACTTTTTTAAGAAATTATTTTTTTCAAAACATTTTATGAAAATTGTGTTTTAAATAATTCAATTTCTTTTAAAATTGTATATTAAAAATAATATTGAAAACATTTTAATTATTATAAAGGATTTCATTAACATTTTTAAAAATAGTTGCATTTTTCGAGGAATTTATTTAAAATTGTATTAAAAATAATCTAAATCCTACTGTGAGTTTTAATATTTATGAAAATAATTGAATTTGTGCAGCGATTATGATAGTTAATTTTTAGAAATAATTGAATTTCTACGATGAATTTTATTATTTATAAAAATAATTGAATTTTTGTAAAAAATATTATTATTTATGAAAATAATTGAATTTTTGTAAAAAATATTATTATTTATGAAAATAATTGAATTATTGTAAAAAATATTATTATTTATGAAAATAATTGAATTATTGCAAAGTTTACTTTGAATTTTATCAAAAAATTTTTTTTTAATAGTTGAATTCTTTTAGAAAATTTTATTAAAACTGTAGATATTGAAAATCATTGAATTGAGAAAAAAATTTTGATAATAATTGAAATTTTGCAAAGAATTTTATTAAATTTTTTTAAAATAATTGAATTTCTGCAATTGAGTTGTAACTTCTCCAAAATTCAATTTTCACCAGTTACTTAAATAAAAATCCCTGACTGTTCCCTGAATTCCCTGACCTGTGGCAACCCTGAAGAACAATCTTGAGCTCTGTACCTAAAAAATAAACTAATTTTTCAAATCAAAAAATTACTTTAAACGTGTACATTTGATCTAGAGGACCAGACCACAAAGCATATAATTGATCGATTTAACGTCAATTTGATTGAACGTCACGTAAGGTAAGTTCGTTTAATTCATCAAGTATTTTTTTATTTTTAAAAATCTCTTTAAATTAAAAAAATAATCATTATAATGACTGTATCCTACAATTATATTACATATTAAAATCGAAATTAAAGAATTATACTTACAAACTTCTCCAGTGTCTGATGATTTCAACTTATTGTTCAAATTCATAAAATTCTACAGGTTTTTAGAATTGTCTGCTAAGTTTCTCCTTCATGAAAGAATTATCCTGATTTGGCCGCTAGGATTTTCAATGAATACTCCTTTTACCATCTACGAAAATTGAATTATTAAATAATACTTAAGGTATGTATATATTACAATGTTTAATTACTATATTGTTATTAATTTTGAATTTGCTAAAAATTTCAGAACTCTTTGAGATCTAAAAGTTTATGATATTTAATTTGAAGTTTCTAAATTTCACTTTTGTAAAATAATTTATTTATAACGAATGCAGACATAGATAGATCTTTCTAAAATAGGTACAGTAGTATACATTGAAAACAAAAAGAAATACTTACAAGACGTAAATTTAAGTTGTGTGCAGGAGAGAAAGAATATAAAATTCTTCTTTATAAGAGAGAAGAACAGCTTTTTTCTTTATTTCGCTTATTGGACAGATAACAGTTTCATCAAAATTCTTTGCAGTGTAAAGTTCTAGGTTTTCAGAATCTCCAGGATAGTTAGGAAAACCAGATAGATTAGAACATTTTTTACCCCCTATTATTGGCTGCGTTTTATCATGACCTATGAATTCAATAATAACCACATCTCCGTTTCTTAAATAGCAACAATTGTCGGGTCGTTTTATTGATAGTTTAAATTTTGCAAAGAGTAATTCCGAGTAGGTGTTGGTAATACCATGTGGTACACTCATGTCTATAGGTTTTAATAATTGAGGATAGTTTCGGTCGTTAATTTTTTGTGGAGGTCCAGGTTTATGACTTTTAGATTTTTCTACAAGCCTACGGAAGAGCTGAGGTAAAACGTTGGTTGGTTTGCGAATCATCTTTTTTATTGTTTGCATAAAATTCTCAAAAGGGTAGGCGGTTGTTTCATCCAAAGGTCCGTCTATTAATGCTTGACTGCTTAAGTGTTGCATACAATGGACTGTATAAACCAAAAACTCTTCTCCATACAAAATTTTGAATGTTTCAACATACCACTTCATTAAGTCTTCTGCAAGTTTGTTATTTTCTTTACAGTTGTGTTGATGACTTAGAATAAAAAATGATGCATGCAAAGCATTAAAGTGGAGAGCATATTCAGTAGAAAGAACTTGATTTAAGACAAGTGGACCTAAATAATAAATGAATAAACGACATTCTGTTGCTTTCCAACGATTTAGTTCATCTAATCCTCTTGGTTTTCGAACAAATTCGCATGGTATCCATGGTCGTAAGGAGATTAAAATTTCTAAAATTTTTTCGATTTCTGCCCCTGTTAATTTTCCACCTGTTGTTTTACCATTAATCAACATTTTTAAACATATTTTTGCCATTCCTAGGTCACGAATGTGCAGTGGATCTAATGGGAACTGTGTTATCATTTTTAAACCAAGTTTTTCGAAGGGAGAGTTGCCAGTATGGTGCTCAATGTTTTGTTTTAATAAAAACGACTTGTCGCTTCGCAATAAACTATCTATACTTAAAAAACACATTCGGTGGTTCAAATAATCGCCCTCATCTATACATCGGGGACATCCAAAGTGACCATTATGGGGAGATTCCACAGAAATTAAGGTTTTTTTTTAAATTTTTTTATAGGTAGTAAAATAAATATTTCTTAGTTAAACTTTTTTTACAATAAAATACTTGTGTTACAGTAATAAAAACCATTTTTTATTTATTTATTTTTTTAATGGAGTCTTAGAAAATGGCTGCCGAAAGTGGTCCCCTCTAAAAGTTGTTTACATTTTTTCTCGGCGACAATTAATCTAAACTAAAAAAGTCAAAAATTTTCTTAATCTATACCATTATGGCTATCGTGTAAACTAGAACAAAAAAAATTTATTGAAAAATAACCAAATGGCAGACTTTTTAATTTTTCGACAATAATTTTGCAACTTAAATTGTTAATAACTTTTATAAATATTAATGGATCTTAAATATCCTAGTTTACACGAAAACTACACATTCAAGGAGCATGCTGTTCAAATTGCAAGTTATTTCGTTGAAAATTGTAAAAATGAGAGTGTAAACAAGTTGAAAATGTGTAGTTTCGAGAAAAACGCGTTTAAAGTTTGAAGGACCAAATATACAAAAATTTAACTTAAAGTTATATACATAACCTTTGATACGTAACAGTAGACATTTCTTATTACTTAAGAACTACTCTTTCAAGCGGTGCAAAAAGAAAAAATGTAAATTTAAAAATAAACAAATTGCAGTTAGGTAATTAATGAAAAAACATGCATTTTCGAGGTGGAAAAGTGATGTTATTCCTACTCTCCTGCTAGCGAGTCTATTCTTATCGTTTCAGACTATTTTTCCCGTATTTTTAGATAATCATACTAACCAAAAATTAAAAAAAAATAATTTCGGTATTCAAAAAAAAAATCAGTGGAATCTCCCCTTATTAGATTTAGTGCAAGCAATCATAGCTCTTGCTGGGCTATCGCAAATAACTTTATTTATTTCAACAGTGTATTTGACTCCATTGAAATTAAAACCGCTGACTTTTAAATTTAAGTATTCATTAATAAAAGGATCTAAGAATTCATCAATTGATTGTGGTTTCTCATAGCCGTGGTAGGCCCCAATAAGAAATACTTGTGGATAACCAACAATTTTCCCTAGAATAGGCCACAGTTGACTTTTCGAACTTTTACATAATGGCAAGCCATCTATATTTATATCCAATAGAATATGATCCTTAATTATACCTTTAACGGTTTGTAATAATAAATCTGAAATTGCTCTTTCTATTCCATAATGCAGATATGTCCCTGATCCACAAGAAGATATATTTGACGATGTACGTGGTGTTCCTAATAAAGTTCTTGAATCCTTTGGCAGTTCATGGTGTCCATGTTTGCGTAATATATCTAGCATTTCATTAATAGACGTGCGATTTTGATTGTGTTTCAAACTCCAAGCACCTATATCCTCCCACAACGAAAACTCCTCTGAAATTTCTTCATCACTTTCTCCATCTGAGTATAAATTTAATTTATCCCAAAACTCATCTTCGTCTGAATTTCTCGCAATTTCATTCTCGTCAACAGTTTTATACTTCATCTCAAAATCTCTTTGTTCTTCATGATATTCATTTTCTATATCTTGAATATTCTCTGTAGAAATGTCTATATTCTTTTCGATTTCTTTATTAAATGAATCTATTTTCTCTTCACAAAAGCCATTTGTTACAAAATCAAGAGATTCTAAATCTTGCTGCCATTGATCATGAAGACGTCGAAGTTGTTGTCGCCGAGAAAGAAGTGCGTATGATTTACGCTCTACAGGAAGCTGAAAAAAAGTTAAAATTGTATTTATGGGCATGTGAAACCAGCCAACTTCAGTTAATACCTATATTAATATTCCCACCAATTTACTTGAAAGATATAAAATAAATATTAATGAATTTAAGGTAAGTGATATATCAGACATATAGACTCAAAAATCTCCAGTCTAATTAATACAAAAATTTGCTGTAAAATATTATTTTTCATTAATTAAAAGGGTTGATATTTTTCCAAATGGAAAGACAATCGAATACAAATTAACATTTCAAATAATAAATAAATTTATATTTTTACATTTACAAATTCATTTTTTGACAATTTTTGCGCAGAAAAGGCAATCTAATACTAAAAAAATAACAAACTTTTTATTTAAGGTATGGCATCTCCTAAACGCCTTTTTATAGATTTTTTAAAATTTTACTATACGTTCGTATTATCATTCTTGAAATATTTGCAAAATTATAAGAATTTTTACCGCGCGGAACCAGAGATATTTGGTATCAAAGTTACGTTTTTTGCATGTAAAGAATAAGTAATGTATGGGAGAGAAGTACTTTTTCATAAATATATACATAAATTGTTTATAGATTTTTTCAAAAACTAATATATAATGCACGAATACATTTGGATCCAAAATGTACAAAAAATTTAATAGTTTACCGTCTCGTTTTTTACAATTATGAATTAAAGCTTCTATTTTATGATGTTAATTGTAGTACTCAGTACTAAACACTGGTATGGGACATGAAACGTTCTAAAAACGTTTTAGGAACGTTCTTAAAACGTAAGGTGATTTTTATGTCCACTGGGAGGGGATGTGATACCTTAATAGAAAACAATATTTTAAAGAAAATATTAGGTATATTAACAAAATTACACAAATTATGCTTAAAATTTGCCATGCCTTAAATAACGCTTGTCCCTGATAATTTTTAAGAAAATCGGTGGGAATATTAATGTATGTAATAATTGAAGGTGGTTAGTTCCAGATGCCTTTAAGTTACAATAAGTAAAGCAAACGAATAGTGGTTTTAGTAAAGAAGGTTTTAGTTTAGAATATTGCTGATAAATTAAACGAGTCAAAATTTG
Organism: Leptopilina drosophilae; assembly: GCA_032873175.1. Classification (NCBI taxonomy): domain Eukaryota; kingdom Metazoa; phylum Arthropoda; class Insecta; order Hymenoptera; family Figitidae; genus Leptopilina; species Leptopilina drosophilae. The sequence goes on from CM065481.1 coordinate 27,555,643, forward strand.
ACTTTCCTTAATTTAAGCCGTCGATTAATGATTAATATAATAATTAATGAATAATAGTTTCATTTTGTCATCTAGTTTTTTTTAATTCTGCAGTTAAATTATCTTAGAAATGAAGTGAATATTACAAACATTAATTTTGGCGCATGTTTAAAAAAGTAACAAATGAGTAGATGTACTCCTAGAAAAAGGCTAAGTTTAGACTTGTTCGCGGTCAAGTTCAAGACGATGACGACTACTTTAATTTAAAAAAATTTTAATTGATTAAACGTCAAAAAAGTTATTATAAAGTTCTTAAAAATAATTAGCAACACTACTTTCAAGTACTACAATTTTTTATAATTAAAAGCACATCTTTTTTTATAGTATTCAATACATACTACAAAAAGTAAAGTATAATTCACAATCATTTAGAAATGTTTTGTTTTATCCCAAAAAAGTTTTATCCTTAAGAATAAAAACTTGTACCTAGAGTAGCAATGAAAATTTTATGTTTCAAATTAATAGTGTTCCATTACTTATATAAGGCAAGTATTTTTGAAAACAATGTAAATTTATAAGCTACATATTACAATTAAATACACAAAGCATTCACTTACCATTATTTCAGCAATACGAAACAGGAAGAAACAAGATGCAGCTGTAAATAAAATATAATAACTTTAATGGTATGTTAGTTTGCATATACATATAGATCAGTATTTCTCAATTTCTCAAAAAAAGTAGGCGAAGTAAATAAATATTTTTTGTGGGATTGTGAAAAATTAAAAATTGAATTACGTAAGCGAGGACTTTGAGTCACAGGAAAAAAGACGGTTTTGCAAGTCAGGGTATTGTAAAAGTATAGATAAAAAAATTAGGTAATGTTGACTGTCATTAAAAATAATGTATTGGCCAAGTTTTTTACTTCTAAAATGAGTAAAAAAAATTTTTTTTTATGAAAAAAAATATTTTAAGTGATCCGTTTGGGAAATTCTGATCCATATATCACAAAAATTGATTTCCAATAATTTTATATTTGACTATTCTGCCCTACAACAGAAAAAGATACATAAGGGACATTTTGGTAAAAATTGAGTTTTTAGTATCAATAGATTCGCAATGAAAAACTGCATCTAACCATCGTAATTAAAATAAAAAACTTTAATTATTTATAATAAAAATTTAACAATGAAAGTATTGCAATTCGTGAAAAATGAGTAAATGCAACGGAAAAAGATGTATAAAGTACTTTGCGTAGCCCTGAATTTGCAAAAGGCGTGAAATACGTCACAAAATCCAATGGAAGAATATACATGAAGACGTTCGCGTTCCTTTTCCGTGGTAAATACGGCCGAGCTGGATGTCATTTGCGAAACCACATTTGCAAGACCGCTTATGTATATTTTTTGGTTGTAAACTCAGTGAGCAAAGCAAAGATGGCCATCGGAAACTATACGCAAGGGACATCGGTTAAACTTGGAACTGTGTTTCGGGATCGTTCGGAAATAAACCGGCCGGTAGATCAAAGAAACGTATATTTGTCGCTTACATATCTTTTTCCGTTGTAGGGCAGTTTTATTCAATAAATATTAAATTTACAGACCAGGGTTGCCACAGATTTTTTTGAAATTCCCTGACACTGCCCAGTTTTTCAGGTAAAAAAAATTATTTTTTCTCTGATTTGCGTTAATTTAAATTGCGTGCGAAATATCGCGCATTTATAGAAAGAAAATTTAAGTACAGTATTTTTAAGTTTCCCTGACAATTCTCGGTTCTCCAGACCTGTGGCAACACTGACAGTAGAAATTTTCTTTTTAATTTTGATCTATAATTAAAAAACGCAGTTTTATCTACAAAATGTAATTATTAAAATTACTTATGATGCTAATACCTTTTTTGACTAGACTTGCGTCTTAAACACATAATTTAGTAATTTAAAGAATTGAATAAATATTTGATAACAATCATTACTTTAAAATTGAAATATAAGTAACATAAAGCAAAAAATGAGTTCTTAGAATTATGAGACCGCGTCTGAGAAAAGTGACTTTATGACCAAACTCAACTTTTCGATTAAAATGGATTTAAAGTACTTCATTAAAATGACTGCTTTTAAGCGAAATTACCTATAATCATTTTCGTCGTAAAAAAAGTATACTTTCATTAAAAAATTGTTTTAAGTGAATTTCATTCTATGACGTCATTCAACTAGGTTCTTTACTAGAAAAGGTTGTAGGGAGGAGAAGATGAGGAAGCATTAAAAAAAATTCGAAATGAAAATTACCTGTCGCCAAGAAACAAATGTTTATGAAAAGCATACTTTTTACAAACTTCTGTTTATTATGCTTTAAACCAATGTAAAGTGCAAAAAGAACACGATTAGAAATCATCATAAAAATTGTTGACTCCAATGGCTTAAACATCGTCCTCCCACAACATTTCCATTAGAACTTTGCAGCCTACAATAATAAAATAGTCAGTATATCGAAATTGCTTCGAAAGAAACATACAATTTTTGAACGTTAACTTTCACCAAATACCTAATAATAAAATCAATTTTTCTTGAATAAAATTTATTTTCAAATTTAATCTTTATTTTCCATAAAAACTGATGAAAGTGCTATAGTCGAATCAAAAAACCATTTTTTTCATCTCGATATATTACAAAAAAAAATGGAACGTCTTATGAATGTTCTAAGAACGTTCTATGAACGTTCAGCAAAACATGGGGCCATACTTTAATTACATTGTTCTTTTTTGACATTTTACATCCCTTCTCTCATATGTAATACACTTTTACACACATTAGCGCCAATTTTTATACTGAGCATAACGAATATCTTGAGGCCCCACCCACTAAAGCGATATGTAATTTAAGTATGGCCAATACTAGATTTGCCACCACCAAAACGTACAATCGGACGTTTTATGAATGTTCCAAAAACGTTCTATAAACGTTCAGCAAAATAAACGGCCATATTTTAATTACACAATCCATTTTTTGCAATTTCACACTCCCCCATGTAATACACTTTTATATACTTTAGAGCCATTTTTTATACTGACTTTAAGGATTATCTTGAGCCCCCCATCCATTGAAGCGTTATGGAATTTACATAGTTATGATACTGTGTAATTTAAGTATGGCCGCAACTAATTTGCAATCGCCAATACTTCCAATATTACTATGCAAAGGTTTGTATTAATAATTAATTATATTTCGAAATTGTTCTATCTAATTCTCATCTAATTATTAAAATGATACTAACTGAAATTCTGCAAAGAATTTTACTATTTATAAAAGTAATTGAATCCTTTCAAGGAATGTTATTATTTAAGAAAATAATTCAATGTTTGCGTAGAATTTTATTCAAATTCTTGAAATTAATTGAATTGTGGAGAACAATTTAATTATTTGTTTTAAAAATAAGAATAATTGAAATTTTGAGAATTTTTAAAAAAATTTTAACAATTGAATTTCTGCAAAGAATTTTATTACTTTTGAAAATAATTGAAATCTTGTAAAGAATTTTTTGAAAAAATTATATTCATAAGAATTTAGTAAATCTGAAGAATTTTGCTATTTATGGAAATAATTGAATTCTTGAGAAAATTTTTTTCACAGTTTCTAGAAATAATTGAATTCTTTCGACGAATTTTAATAAAATTTTTAAGAATAATTACATTTTCAAGGAATTTTATTAAAATTGTATTAAAAATAATTGAAATTCTGCAATGAGTTTTACTGTTTATGAAAATTTATGATTACGGTGATTAACTTTAAAAGAATTTAATTATTTTTAATAGAATGTATAAAGAAATTTCAATTATTTCAACAAAAAAAAAAAATTCAATTACTTGTTTATAAAAATTCAATTATCTTGAAACAATGGATTTAAAAAATTTCAAAAATCTTATTTTTCAGATATAAAAAAAAACTACGAAAATTCAATTTTTTAAAAAAATTTAAGTGTGTTTTAATTAAATTTTTTAAATTGACTAATAAAATTTTTTAATTATTAATCTTCGCACTAAGAAACATGAATGCATTAGAATGTAAGTCATTTAATTTTGAATTCCAGCTCAAAAGTTAATTTTATTTATTTAAATAACTTTTTTAATTAGCAAAATAAGAAAAAAATGTTAATAAAATTTTTGAAGCGTCTCGTCTCTATGAGTTTTTAGCAAAAAAGTAAACTCAATTATCTTGAATCGTTTAAAAGATATGAGCATTAAAACAATTTTGAGCAATTGTTGTAACTTTTAAATAAACAATTGATTTTACTTAAAAAATTGATTTTCTGAATCTTTAGACCAACAAATGTAATACTACAAAGTTTGAAAGAAATCGGTGAGGGTACTCCGAAAAGTAGTAAATTTCTCTTGGAATGCTACAACTATATTTGAATCAGTGACTGATTTTTTACCTATCAAATTAATTATTTTTAACTAATTCAAATATAGAGAACAGTCTAAATATCTAAAAAAAATTGGAATTAAAAGCGAGTTTTTAAAAACAAATTAAAATAATAAAACTTTTTTTAATTTGGTGAAAAATTCCCGGTTTGACATAAAATTTCTGACTTATTCTCAGTCAAATTAAATTCCCGGTCATTTCCCGGTTAGTAGACACCCTGCGATTTCCCAATAAAAATTTATATAGCTAACTTATATCAAAATTTATTAAATTATTCAATTAAAAATTTCTAACTAGCTGGTTTGACTCACTCTCGTTTGTGAAACTTTTATTCTCTTAGTGAAAAAAATTAACTTTTTTATAATTACAGTTAATTTAAATTATGGCTTTGACAATTTATGAAAAAAGCTTCTTTAACAAACGTTTTGTTATTTATTTATTTTATTTCTATATTCAGCTCTAGTGTGGAATATACTTAATTTAATAGATTCATATTTATTATTGAACAGAATGTTTCAATAACATTCTAATGAAATGGACAAGAAAATTATAAAACAGAACGGATTTCAATATAAATTTGAAACAAAATAATTGTTTATAAAAAAAATTAAACACCGTTCATGTTTTTAAAAAATAATTTTTTTTTCATTTTGAAACATTCAAGACTAAAAATGATTTTGCCTTTAAAAAATAATTTACAAAAAAGAAACAAATAAATATGACAACTACCTATTAAATCGATACCTTCTTTACTAAATGATTTCTCATTATTAATAAATGATCATTAAGTGAATTGTTTTTCAATATTAACTTAAACTATTAAAAAAAACCTTTTTCAAAAAGGACATATAATTATAATCAAATATTTAGTATCTTTGTAATAAATATAAACAAGAGTAAGAGGGTCTCGCTCATGTCGTTGCTGTTAAATGTATATTGAAGAATGACCGTTAAAACATCTTGTTTGTTGGCTTGTTGTTTGGCGTCCCTCGCCATTTTTATTCTGTCTAAGTATTTTTACTAATTTGTACGCCGTAATCTTTACGTTAAAATTGGTGTTAAAATAGTTACAAATGATTCATGGAATTTAATGTGTGCTTTTTCGACGTAAAGCAAAGTATTATTTAGATAGAAGATTTGGAATTAATATATAAAAACAAAATTTCCTCTCTGCAATTTCCTAATCATCGTAGTTTCCGGAAACTAATAAACAAGGTAAAATTTTAGTGTTATTTGTAACTGTCACATGAATAATCTATTATAAGTTATAATTCGCGTATATTAGAAAAGTGTAGTTTTAAAATATTTATTCGGAATTAGTCTTTGTTTCCTGGTAATGAATACGCATTGGGTTTCATAAGAATTATTGTTTGTTTAAGTAAATAAAGTGATATAAAAATTTATGTTCATGACAAATTTTAATAATTAATACTACCAGTTGTTGTCAAATCTATTAGCCCCTGACTGTCAAGAATTTTTGTATTTGTCATGTAAAATTTAAAACTTTGTTTATATTTATTACAAAGATACTAAATATTTGATTATAATTATATGTCCTTTTTGAAAAAGGTTTTTTTTAATAGTTTAAGTTAATATTGAAAAACAATTCACTTAATGATCATTTATTAATAATGAGAAATCATTTAGTAAAGAAGGTATCGATTTAATAGGTAGTTGTCATATTTATTTGTTTCTTTTTTGTAAATTATTTTTTAAAGGCAAAATCATTTTTAGTCTTGAATGTTTCAAAATGAAAAAAAAATTATTTTTTAAAAACATGAACGGTGTTTAATTTTTTTTATAAACAATTATTTTGTTTCAAATTTATATTGAAATCCGTTCTGTTTTATAATTTTCTTGTCCATTTCATTAGAATGTTATTGAAACATTCTGTTCAATAATAAATATGAATCTATTAAATTAAGTATATTCCACACTAGAGCTGAATATAGAAATAAAATAAATAAATAACAAAACGTTTGTTAAAGAAGCTTTTTTCATAAATTGTCAAAGCCATAATTTAAATTAACTGTAATTATAAAAAAGTTAATTTTTTTCACTAAGAGAATAAAAGTTTCACAAACGAGAGTGAGTCAAACCAGCTAGTTAGAAATTTTTAATTGAATAATTTAATAAATTTTGATATAAGTTAGCTATATAAATTTTTATTGGGAAATCGCAGGGTGTCTACTAACCGGGAAATGACCGGGAATTTAATTTGACTGAGAATAAGTCAGAAATTTTATGTCAAACCGGGAATTTTTCACCAAATTAAAAAAAGTTTTATTATTTTAATTTGTTTTTAAAAACTCGCTTTTAATTCCAATTTTTTTTAGATATTTAGACTGTTCTCTATATTTGAATTAGTTAAAAATAATTAATTTGATAGGTAAAAAATCAGTCACTGATTCAAATATAGTTGTAGCATTCCAAGAGAAATTTACTACTTTTCGGAGTACCCTCACCGATTTCTTTCAAACTTTGTAGTATTACATTTGTTGGTCTAAAGATTCAGAAAATCAATTTTTTAAGTAAAATCAATTGTTTATTTAAAAGTTACAACAATTGCTCAAAATTGTTTTAATGCTCATATCTTTTAAACGATTCAAGATAATTGAGTTTACTTTTTTGCTAAAAACTCATAGAGACGAGACGCTTCAAAAATTTTATTAACATTTTTTTCTTATTTTGCTAATTAAAAAAGTTATTTAAATAAATAAAATTAACTTTTGAGCTGGAATTCAAAATTAAATGACTTACATTCTAATGCATTCATGTTTCTTAGTGCGAAGATTAATAATTAAAAAATTTTATTAGTCAATTTAAAAAATTTAATTAAAACACACTTAAATTTTTTTAAAAAATTGAATTTTCGTAGTTTTTTTTTATATCTGAAAAATAAGATTTTTGAAATTTTTTAAATCCATTGTTTCAAGATAATTGAATTTTTATAAACAAGTAATTGAATTTTTTTTTGTTGTTGAAATAATTGAAATTTCTTTATACATTCTATTAAAAATAATTAAATTCTTTTAAAGTTAATCACCGTAATCATAAATTTTCATAAACAGTAAAACTCATTGCAGAATTTCAATTATTTTTAATACAATTTTAATAAAATTCCTTGAAAATGTAATTATTCTTAAAAATTTTATTAAAATTCGTCGAAAGAATTCAATTATTTCTAGAAACTGTGAAAAAAATTTTCTCAAGAATTCAATTATTTCCATAAATAGCAAAATTCTTCAGATTTACTAAATTCTTATGAATATAATTTTTTCAAAAAATTCTTTACAAGATTTCAATTATTTTCAAAAGTAATAAAATTCTTTGCAGAAATTCAATTGTTAAAATTTTTTTAAAATTCTCAAAATTTCAATTATTCTTATTTTTAAAACAAATAATTAAATTGTTCTCCACAATTCAATTAATTTCAAGAATTTGAATAAAATTCTACGCAAACATTGAATTATTTTCTTAAATAATAACATTCCTTGAAAGGATTCAATTACTTTTATAAATAGTAAAATTCTTTGCAGAATTTCAGTTAGTATCATTTTAATAATTAGATGAGAATTAGATAGAACAATTTCGAAATATAATTAATTATTAATACAAACCTTTGCATAGTAATATTGGAAGTATTGGCGATTGCAAATTAGTTGCGGCCATACTTAAATTACACAGTATCATAACTATGTAAATTCCATAACGCTTCAATGGATGGGGGGCTCAAGATAATCCTTAAAGTCAGTATAAAAAATGGCTCTAAAGTATATAAAAGTGTATTACATGGGGGAGTGTGAAATTGCAAAAAATGGATTGTGTAATTAAAATATGGCCGTTTATTTTGCTGAACGTTTATAGAACGTTTTTGGAACATTCATAAAACGTCCGATTGTACGTTTTGGTGGTGGCAAATCTAGTATTGGCCATACTTAAATTACATATCGCTTTAGTGGGTGGGGCCTCAAGATATTCGTTATGCTCAGTATAAAAATTGGCGCTAATGTGTGTAAAAGTGTATTACATATGAGAGAAGGGATGTAAAATGTCAAAAAAGGACAATGTAATTAAAGTATGGCCCCATGTTTTGCTGAACGTTCATAGAACGTTCTTAGAACATTCATAAGACGTTCCATTTTTTTTTGTAATATATCGAGATGAAAAAAATGGTTTTTTGATTCGACTATAGCACTTTCATCAGTTTTTATGGAAAATAAAGATTAAATTTGAAAATAAATTTTATTCAAGAAAAATTAAATGATAGAACGAACTTACCTTAAGTGATGTTCAATCGAAATTGTATGAGACGCCTCGTCCGAATAGATCAACACGTAGTCACGTAGTACTGATTGTTCCGCCACAGTAATTTAAATAATAAAACTTTTTCGCGCCGCCTGTAGGTGTCGTCTATAATGACGCTCGCTGGACTGCCATTATATTTTAAAGTTATGTAATCAAAATCACTTACGGGCTAAGAATTTCCATTTATATTAGGAAATACTATTCTTTCGGGTAGGGTGGGTTTGATCTATTCGGACGAGGCGTCTCATACAATTTCGATTGAACATCACTTAAGGTAAGTTCGTTCAATCATTTAATTGTATTTCGCCGCCTCGTCCTCCTAGATCAATACGTAGATTTTTAAAGCTTGAAGTGATTTTGTACTTTTGTTTTTATTTATTAACTCTTTTTTTTCATATAATTTTTCTAACATAAATTATACTGAAAATTCTTTTTAAGTTGAAAATTAAAAATTGTATTATAAAATAAGATATTATTTAGTAATATAGTAAGAACTTATAAATGAGAACTGAAAATATTTGTAATCAATATTCTCATTGTCGAATAACGGCCGCTGCAAAAGATGTTTGCAGTGTTACAGGCCGATTGTAAAAATTGGCGAAAACTGAAGAGTTGGCTGACCACCCCGCTGCTTTCCGGATGATTTCGATGTCCGTGCCCCGTCTCGCTGCAGCTGAAGTTGACGCCATGCGAGTGCTGTGTGTCGTAAATGTTTTCGTATTAATACCGCACATTTCTAATGTGTTCTTAATCCAACGACTAATTGTTTGAACAGATGCTGCATGGTGGGGCTTTTTATATGTAAGCAGTAGGTTGCCCTTTGTTGTGTCTCCAGATCTTAACCTTTCAGTTTGCTGGATATAGGTGCGAAGTACTTTAGCTGCGCACAGCTCTGGCTGGTCTTCAAATGTAGGAATTTCGAGGTGTGGTTGATATTTTGTCCTACCAGTTGTCTTCAATTTTTCGGTTATTTTAATTTGGATGGGCTCCCTATCCATGTTGATGTTTTCTAATAAAATTGCTCTTAATGTTTGAATTCGTTGAGCTGTTATTAGGGATAGAAGAGTCACGAGTTTCATGGTTAATTGCTCCAATTTAAGAGTTTCGTTTGGATAAAGTTTCGACAAATATTGCAGTACAATATTTGGATCCCACGTTTCGTCGTACTTAAATCTGGATGGCTTAATGGCCAAAACCCCCTTAAAAAATCTTTTTATGTTAGCATCTTTTCCCAGTTCGTTGCTCATCAATAACGATATAGATGCTCGATAAATATTCAAAGTGCTGTATGAATTTGTCGTTTTTAACGTTTCAGCGAAAAACTGCAAAACATCTGGAATTGGGCTGCAATATAAGTCGATTTTGTTCGTCTGACAGTATTCCCACCAAGCTTTAATACATTTTCCATATTGCTTCAAAGTTCCAGGTGTTATAGATTTCAGCATTGTTTCCGCAACCTCTGGTGATGCTCCTTTGGTTATGAAAGCTTGCCGGATAATCGTATCGCTGCCAGGGAAAGTGAGCGACAAAGCGGATGCGTCTTCCTGTGTGGAGAAGATAAAAGTCTATCATTCGGTTTAAAAAAGATTGGTTTTTCGATGGCTAATGACATTAGGAGTGGGTACCAAGGTTGCGTGGGCCAGTGGGGCACCACTACAACACCTTCTCCTTTGTCAAGTTGGATTTTTTGTAAAACTCGCAATATAAGGGAGAAGGGGGGAAAGCGTAAAAATAATAACCACTCCACTTCATTGTGAATGCATTTACAGTTACAGAATCTGGATCTCTAAGCCAAGAGACGTAATTTTTGCATTTGGCATTGATTCTCGAGGCAAATAGGTCAATTTCGAGAGGTCCGAATTGTTTTTCAATCTTTTTAAATGCCTAGTCTGATAATTCCCATTCAGTTTCTTGTGGCAAGGTTCGAGATAATTCATCTGCATCTTTATTTTCCTTCGATGGGATGTATGAAGCGTAAATCCACAGATTACGTTCTTCACACCATTTCCAGATCTGACTGGCAAGGTGGGTTAGTCGAGGATACTGGATTCCTCCCATCTTATTAACGTAAGCTATGGAAGTCGTGTTGTCCATGCGTAGAAGGATTTCGCAGTTGTCGCTTTGCTTAGCAAAGCACTTTAAACCCATAAATGCCGCCCTTAGTTCCAAGGCGTTTATGTGAAGTTTTTGATCTTCTATACTCCAAAGACCCATTGCTTTCTTACCATCACAGAAAGCCCCCCAGCCAGTCAAAGATGCGTCAGTAAATATTTCTTTACTGAAATTGAATTCTCTTATTGGATTTGATATTTTTTTTATATTTTGGGCCCACCATTGTAAATCTGACTGTATTAAATTAGAAAGAGTTATTCGAGCGTTATAATTGTTATTTGATTTTTGTAACGCTAAATATTTTTCACGTTCTAAGTTTTTCGTATACAACCATCCATATTGGACAGCCGGACACGCAGCAACCAAGACGCCGACAAGTTGGGCCAATTCTTGTATTTTACAACATTTATTTATCAAGAATTTGTTAATTAACTGGCTTATAGAATGGCGCTTCTTTTCTGTTAGTTGGAGAGAAAAAAGCTTGCTGTCAATGATGAAGCCTAAAAATGTGCAAGATTGAGATGGAATCAATTGGCTTTTACTTATACTAATAATAAAGCCAAGTGATTCCAACAATTTATTAACAATTCGAACGTTTCGCGGGCATTCTTCTTTAGTTTTAGCAATGACTAAAACGTCGTCTAAGTAAATGACTAGAATAATGCCTTGACTTCTTAGTTTTTGTACAGCTGGTTTGAGGATCTTTGTGAAGGTAAACGGTGCCGTACAAAGTCCAAAAGGCAAGCATTGAAATTCGTACTCTACATTCTGAAAAATGAAGCGAAGAAATTTTCTATGTTCAACGGAGACCGGTACCATAAGGTAGGCATCTTTAAGATCTATTACAGTCATGTAATGATCGCGATTTAAAAGTCGTAAAGCGGTTTTCATGTCTTCTATTTTAAAATGTGAAGCCGTTATAAACTTATTCAATTTTTTTAAATTGAATATGAATCGATCTTCACCACTAGACTTTTGTCTTAAAAAATAAGAAGACAGAAATTCCCCTTTACATGGATCGCAAGGGATGATGGCTCCTATGTCTAGAAGTTGTTGAATTGCTTTGAGCATTCTTTCCACTTCTTCGTTTGTCAATTCAGACTCTCTCGGAGTTTCTGATTGCGTGGGCAAAATGTCAAAGGGTATTTTGTAACCGTTAATGCATTCAAGAATAAAGTGGTCGGTGGTTAATATTTCCCAGTTTTTAATAAAATATTGCAGGCGTCCTGCAGTTTTACTTACGTCTAATTCTTCCCTCGTCGTGATGATTGGTTCCAATTGCTGCGGTATGACTGGCCCCTCCCCCTCGAGCTGGATTTCGGGTATGATTTCTTGGAGGGGCCCATCCAGTTTAAAGATTTTGACGATGACTGTCCGGTACGTTTGTCCCTGCCATATTGATTACCCTTGGTTGAACTTTGATTAGCTGAGAATTTTGTGATGTCCTTAGTCGATTTCTCGACCTCTTTCGCTGCTTTTAATTTATCGGCAAATGTCTCGCCAAACAGGAATGTATCCACATTCGATTCCTCAGCAATTTTCTTTAGGATTAAACTGAACGACGGCATAATGAAACTTCTGCGCGTCATGGACAGATCATGTTGCAAATCTGTAAGAATTCTTCCCATATTGCAGAGAGTGGCGAAGATTGAGGTTATGACGGCTGATTTTATTTCTTGGTCGTCTCTTTTTGCCTCTAATATTATTGTCAACACGCTGCCTAGTGCACTGATTGATGCTCCTAATTTATTTTGAGCTTGCACTTGATACATATCCTTTTTCAAGGCCGTGGCACTTAATCCCGTTTTTATTTCAGGATTTATTTGGGGTGCATCCATCACAGTGCAATTTTCTGCAGGAGGGTAATATTTAAGCAACTCTTTTATAATTTCTTTTGATAAGCCGACTTTGAGGATTCTCGACCACACTTCTGCGACTGAGTTGTGAATAGGAGCGCTGAATTTAATTTCATCTTGCGCGCCATCTTCTAGTAATTGCAGTAAGTTATTTTCAGTTACCGACGGAGCCTTAACCTCTTTATTGTTCGATTTATTTTCAGCACTTCCAGGATTTGTGGACATACGCGACCTGGATCGAGATCGTTCTCTCGAATTGCGCATGGAATCGTCTCTCGGATCGTTCTCAGCGCTCATACCATTTCTAGAATGTGCGCCTGACGTTCCTCTCGGGATACGCTCTACGCTACGGTTTCTAGAATGTCTGAGTTCTCGGTCACGATTTCTTTGATCGCGACTCAGACTCCTTCTGCCTCTACTTCTTGACGTACTTCTAGAGTCACGCTCTCTGTGAGGACTTGAGGAAGCACGTGGAGATGGGTATTCAAGTGATGAACTCCTTCGGTGACTGCTTGATGTCGAAGACGAACGAGGTGAACCTCTCTTACCATGACTTCGGGAACGCTTCATTCTGCTCAATTCTTTCTCGAGTTTTCTAACCTTCCGTTTCATGTGTTTTTTTGATGAATGCTTCCTCTTTTTATGTTTCGATCTCCGATTCTCTCCAGATGATTTTTCCTCTGAGGACGAAGACATTACACTTTTAATAATTTGACGCGATGTTAAGCGGAACGCACAGAAATACGTAATGGCAGTCCAGCGAGCTGTGGGGATTGGGATAATTATTGTTAATAACTTATGGAATCGGACCCCCAGATCCCAATAATTAAACTTTTTATAAATTCCAATTATATTTATTACTTAAATACGTCTGCTGACTGACCATCGATATTACACGTCGTTCCCGATCAAAGACTCACAAAAGAATGTCACTCATACGTTTCACATACACCAGGGAACCAGAGTTAAAGGCACATTCTCACGCAACATGCGTAACGCCTTAAGCCTAACCCACATACTCCCCTCCTAGTGATAACGATATAAAAAAATAAAATTTATATAAAAAAAAGAAAATATAAAAGAGAAAAATAAAAAAATTTCTTTTTTATCGAAGTACGCGTAACAATAAAATATACGTATATACATTTCAGTCTCATATTTAATATTTAAAGATCACAAAATTCACCTTTTAGGTAATAGTATAATACTGTTTGATTCAAAACAGAAAAAAAAATTTTTAATCATTAAATGTTACTTTTTTTCTCTTAAGAATATTAGGAACGAACTTGTGTTTTAAAGTAGTCGTAGGAGTTTTTTTAACAATATGATACTCCACATTTTTATTTGGCTTTGGTTTTTCGCAGACATTTTTCTCTTGATTTACTAATACTTTAGAATTAGTAGGTAAATCGACTAGATTACCAGGTATCGAAGGAACGGGCAAATCAATTTTTTTAGAAGACTTTAACGTAACCAAAAAATCGTTTGGTTTGTTTTCGATATTGACAGGGGTGGAAATTGGTAGTTCAACCCTCGTCGTTTTAGAAAAATCGCGTGCAATGTATGCTGGTTTCAAATTCTCTACAGACATTTGTTTATGTACTCCGTCGATATCGATCTCGAAAACACGGTCAGATATACGGTTAATAACCTTATAAGGTCCTGAGTAAGGACATTGTAAAGGTTTCTTTAATACACGTACAATTCTTACGAATACATGGGAACAATCTGCCATGTTTTGGTGAATAAAAATCTTTCGTTTGTGATGGTGAGAGACGGGAACCGGCTTAACTTCACGCATATGGTTTCGAAATTCATTCACGAATGAACAAGGCTCGAGAGGAGGATCATCCGGCAACACAAACTCGCCCGGAACACGTAGAACCTTCCCGTAAACGAATTCCGCGGGAGATGCCCCGCAATCTGTGACCGAAGTCCGGAGTCCCAACAATACCGTAGATAAAACACGGGTCCAACTCTGATCAGAGTGGCACATAATTGATGCTTTTAGGGTCCTATGCCAACGTTCCACCATACCGTTGGATGCGGGATGGTAGGCCGTGGATCTGACCCTATAACTACCTGATAATTGTAATAAAGCGGAAAATAATTTGGACTCGAACTGCGTTCCCTGATCGGTCGTTACTGTTTGTGGGGTTCCATATCTTGAGATCCAAAAGTCAACAAATGCACGAGCCACGGTTAATGCTTCGATATTTTTAATCGGAACAGCCTCCGGCCATCGCGAGAAACGATCAATCATAGTTAAACAGTACCGATAATCATTATCGACTGGCAACGGACCTACGATGTCCATATGAACATGATCAAAACGCGACTCAGGAGAGACGAACTGCGCGGGTAAGAGAACATTGTGTCTCGAAATCTTCGCTTTTTGGCACTCGATGCATTCTTTACAATATCGCGAAATCTGCTTGTGCATTTCAGGCCAAACGTATCGCTTTCCAATTGTCTGACGTAAAACGCGCGCACTCGGATGAGACAGCGAATGGAACGATTTAATTATTCTTTCTCGTAGGGAGTTGGGAATAAACGGACGCAAATTATCACCAGACGTATCGCAAAACAGTTCGATGTTTTCGGGACCGAAAATAAACCTCCTTATACGAATGGACCATTCCGAATTCGACATCGTCTTTTTCAACTCCTCGTCCGAAGCCTGAGCTCTTGCTAGATCGTACAAACCAATTTCAGAAGAGAAGGTCACCGCTTCGACACGGGATAATGCGTCAGCGACAATATTATCTGCACCGGACAGATGCTCTATTGTCGTGGAAAATTGTGAGATAAAGGACAACTGTCGTTGTTGGCGCGGTGATGATTTTTCCGATTTTTGCTTAAAAACGAATATAAGCGGCTTGTGATCCGTGACTATTCGAAACTCGCGACCCTCGAGGAAATAACGAAAATATTTGATTGATTCAAAAATAGCGGTTAATTCGCGGTCGAAAGTACTGTAATTTTTCTGAGTAGGTGTAAATTTTCTTGAGAAGAATGATAACGGTCTCCATGAACCCGAGATCATTTGTTCAAGTGCAGCTCCCATTCCAAAATCCGATGCATCAGTGACCAATCGGGTGACAGCATTCGATTCCGGGTGAAAAAGCAAAGCAGAATTAGCGATTTGATTTCCTCGAAAGCCGCATCAGCCTCGGAATCCCATATGATAAGGGTTTTGTCATTCTTTTTCGAACCGACGAGAAAGTTATTCAACGGAGCAAGTACTCGCGCTGCGTTACAAATGCTTCGTCGATAAAAATTTGGAAAACCGACAAATCGACGCATTTCTGAAACTGTCGTGGGTTTTGGATATGAAAGAATCGCCTGAACTTTTTCCTCAGTAGGACGAATACCCTGATGATCGATCGTATGGCCAAGAAATTCCAACTGAGAACGACCAAATTCACACTTTTCGATGTTAATTCGCAAACCAAAATCCCTTAAACGGGAAAGTACCTCGTTAAGATGTTGTTCATGCTCTACAGGGCTGCTGGAAGCAATGAGGAGATCGTCAATATATGCAAACACGTAATCCAAACCATCGAGAGCACGAGACACGTACCGCTGAAATGTGGCGCCTGCATTTTTCAAACCGAAAATCATCATTGGAAATTCGAACAACCCGAATGGAGTGATGATTGCCGTCTTGGCAACATCCTCCGGAGCGACGGGAATCTGGTTATAAGCCATATGAAGGTCGAGTTTGCTAAATACTGTTTTTCCTGCGAGATTAGCAGTAAAATCGTGCAAATAAGGAACTGGGTAACGATCCGGTTCGGTCACAGCGTTAAGTCGACGGAAATCGCCACAGGGACGCCATTCGCCGTTCTTCTTCAAAACCATGTTGAGTGGAGCCGCCCAGGAACCGCTCGATCGCCGACACACTCCAAGCTGCATCCAAGTCCGAAATTGAGCTTTTGCTGCTGACAACTTTTCAGGAGAGAGACGACGGACGCGCTCAGCGAGGGGGGGACCACTAGTGACAATATGATGGTAAACATCCTGTGTCTTAGTGGAAATTCCCTGCTCAGGTCCTGTAACCTCTGGATATCCAGATAAAATTTCGGCAAAAGGACCCTCACAATTAACAGTGGTTATACTGCACGATGACACCCTACGAACCTCACAATCCCTCGTCAAATTAGTAACCGAATCGATCAACCTCCGTTGAGCCAAATCCACAAGAATATTATTATTGGCTAACAGATCTGCCCCTATAATTGGGTAAGGTACTGCAGCCAAACAAAAGTTCCAATTAATGTCCCTCCTCAATCCAATGTCCAACGACAAACGCTTCTCTCCGAAAGTTGGAATTTTAGAATTATTTGCCGCGTAAAGAAAAATCTCTGTAGGTTCGAGTTTCGAATTTGACTGTATCGGAAGAAGAGACACGTCAGATCCAGTATCGATCAAAAAAAGAAGACCTGATTTTCGATCTCTGATGTGGAGACGTTTAGAGCTAACGCCGAAACCGATAGTCTCCGAACGGGGAGGCGTTTTCAGTTTTCCGACTGTCGATTGTTATTATTATTTTTATTCGAAACGGTTGAATACGAGCATGGTTTTTTACATTTGGTGGCTTTATCACCAAATTTATGGTGATACCAACAATTCGGTTTATTATTTTCAGAACGCGAGCGACCTCTAACGTTTTTCTGATCAATCCGAGATTGCGAACGAGAACGATTGTTTTCTTTAGAAAATTTAGTACTTAACGCGCTAACTTGAGCAGCTAATTTACTTATCTGATTCTCGATTACCGATAATGGATTTGAACTTGAACTGAAAGATGGCGCACTGACCGCGGAACACGAATTCGGAACATTCATTGTTTCATGGACTTTGTCAGCTAAATCTGCCAATTGTTGAAGATCATCCACACGAGAAGCGGCCAAAATCGCGCGAGTCGAAGTTGGTAATTGGTCGAGAAACACCGATTTAATAATAGCTTCACTACAATGCGCGTCGCCTAAACCTCGTAAACGTGTTAAGATTAACGTTGGCTTTCCATCGGTCGGAATGTCTCCCTTAAGAAGCTGTCTGAGCTTAGTTTCCGTGGATACAGAATAATTAGCGATTATCCGATTTTTAATCTGAGTATAAATATCCGCGGGTGTTGGTCGAATTGATAAAATATCACGGGCGCAAATTAAAATCTCAGGATCCAGTCCCGCAATCACGTGATTAGCTTTTGTTGATTCCGCTGTAATACGACCGTTAAGAAAAACCGATTCTATTTGTAAAAACCAAAATGTAGGATCGTTTGAAACAAACCGAGGTAACCTATGATGTCGATAGTCGTCAACGTGAGGCACGTCCCGCAAACTCGCAATATTTTCGTTAACTCGATTCAATTGTTGTTGCAATTCTATAAAGCGTTCGTCGGCGGGCTGCAATCCGGTCGCGCTCTCATCCTCCTCAACCATGATGTTAAGAAAAGTAAAATTTAATATCAGTTAAACACGATAAAAACACGCGAGGTACCCGTCACTCACCATAAACGAAAGAAAAAAAAAACAAAGAAAAATATTTAAAATACTTTCAATAAAATCGCGAGGAAAATAAAAAGAAAAATAATTTTAAATTAATTTGAAAAATAAAATTCGATATCAAATTTAGTAAAGTTCCCTCGATAAATGATAAATCAGTCGAAAAACAAATATTCGAAAACAAACAACACTTTAACTCATTCAAGGAAATTCGAAATCTAACCTTGAATCATACTTTGTCATATCACAATAAATATATATCGTTTAAATTTAAAATTATTTGTGATCAAATCGAAGAAAGAAAAATCTTTTTTGAAAATAAAATTAAATAAAATTATTTGTCAAAAATGAATAAAAAGACAAGAGACAAATCACGACAATAAATATGTGATTACACACAAACTCACAACAAAAATACCATACGCTACGAGTCTTTTTTCGGCGACGAATTCACTGGTGATGCTGGCGGTGAACTGGTAGATGACGACGTCCATAATCGTCCTCCTTGTCGATTAATCAATTGATTTGAGGTTTAACCTCAAAGGAAAGCGCTGAACAGCAAATGACCCTCGAGTATATTGACAGGAAGGCAATGCGCAGCACCAAATTATCTCCTCCGTGCGATTAATCTCATGAAAAAGATTTATTCATAAGGCGCGGAAAGGTGTTTCACAAAAGAAACAGTAAATAAAAAGAAAAGCAGGTATTAAAATTTACATACCTCATGCATGGGCTCAACTTTTGTCCCATGCTTTCTTTTCAGAGCGTTTTGTATTTGAACTCCTCACCACAACGTACCAGGAATTAGTCGTCGGTGTAGTGTTGAAGTTGGCGAAAAATTGAGTTGAATTGTGAAGTCGGGAAACAGAGCCACTATTCATCAAAGGCGGTGAAAAATCGGCTGCGATAGTCAGTTGCTCAGCATTGATAAAATTCAAAAATGGCAGCGGCGTGCTCCAAAAACGTGGTGCGAAAAAATTTTCCAAAGTCGACAGAAAATGTGTCGCAAATTCCAAAATTTATATGTTCGCAGATAGAATAAATTCTCCTTTTTGGAAATTGATGAAATGTAGTCTCGATGCCATTAACCAATTTTTAATATTCATGGATGTAAATTGTATATACTCCATGCGTGTTCGCAATCACACAAAATAGTATGTTTCGCGTTGGGAAGTCACCAGTGTGGGGATTGGGATAATTATTGTTAATAACTTATGGAATCGGACCCCCAGATCCCAATAATTAAACTTTTTATAAATTCCAATTATATTTATTACTTAAATACGTCTGCTGACTGACCATCGATATTACACGTCGTTCCCGATCAAAGACTCACAAAAGAATGTCACTCATACGTTTCACATACACCAGGGAACCAGAGTTAAAGGCACATTCTCACGCAACATGCGTAACGCCTTAAGCCTAACCCACAGAGCGTCATTATAGACGACACCTACATGCGGCGCGAAAAAGTTTTATTATTTAAATTACTGTGGCGGAACAATCAGTACTACGTGACTACGTGTTGATCTAGGAGGACGAGGCGGCGAAATACAATTGATTTTATTATTAGGTATTTGGTGAAAGTTAACGTTCAAAAATTGTATGTTTCTTTCGAAGCAATTTCGATATACTGAATATTTTATTATTGTAGGCTGCAAAGTTCCAATGGAAATGTTGTGGGAGGACGATGTTTAAGCCATTGGAGTCAACAATTTTTATGATGATTTCTAATCGTGTTCTTTTTGCACTTTACATTGGTTTAAAGCATAATAAACAGAAGTTTGTAAAAAGTATGCTTTTCATAAACATTTGTTTCTTGGCGACAGGTAATTTTCATTTCGAATTTTTTTTAATGCTTCCTCATCTTCTCCTCCCTACAACCTTTCCTAGTAAAAACTTCTAGACAAAATAATCCTTATGCGTTTTCTGATTTAAATTTTTTCCTTGTTGAATGATGTCATAGAAGGGAACCTTAGAAAAAATTGTTACGTTATTGTAACAAAAATTGTTATGTGTTATAGGTTGCTTAAATTTAAAGTTATGATCATTATTAAATACTTATTCTTTTTTTTAAAATACTAATGATTTGAGTCAAATGCAGGCTTGGTCAAAAGACATTTGCATGATAATTAATTTTATTAGTTACATTTTCTTTTATTTTAAACTGTGTTTTTAATTATAATTATTATATTGAAAAGTTCAAATATAGTTATTTTTTAAATTATAGTTTATCAAAATTAAAAGAGTATCTTCTTAAAAATAATATTTATCTAACAATTGTCAGTATAAAATTAATTAATCAAGATTTTTAATAAAAATAAATAATAACATAATATTAACATATAACATTGAAGTTATTCTATTTAATTTCCAGCTGTATCTTGCTTGTTGCTGTCTGGTATAACTGAAATAATGGTAAGTGAATTTTTGTGTTTTAAATTATTGTATTTTCTTTTTAAATTTATTATTTTTGCATAAATATTGTTATTTAAAATTGTGACCATAAGTGACGCTCTTCATAAAAGGGACCTTACTTGCAAGATTACAAAATGCGTGCGAATTTATACTTTCATAGGCAGTGTAATATTAGTGAAAAGTAGAGAGACTGCTTTTCGAGACTACCACATGTAATCATGCATTATGTTCGTAAGATACTCATATTTGAATATTAATAAATAATAACAAAAAAACCTATAAGTAAAAAGTATTTTTAATTTTTTTATGTGAAAGAGTCTCTCAATAAATATAGAATAATAGACATTACTTGAAAATAATTGTTTTCCATGTAAGGTGCCTTTTTTCGAAGCGTCACGTATAGAAAACTAGTCTTAAAATATCACATTCTTTAGCGCATATATTCATAAATTAACTGCAAAACTAGCAACCTTAATAACTTTCAAACGTCATTAAAGATTTATGATTGAGAAGCTGTAAGATTTAAAATATTTTAGTTTTCTGATTTCTTACCTTGTCTTTTATCCTCGATTAAGACGAAATTATTTTTAACTTTTTAGACTTCAATTACTTGGCATGTAGTAATATGCCAGGACTGGTGTAATACTATTCCATCATCTTGGTTGTCCACTGATAAATCACACGTTTATTGGCCTCACGATAAAGGAAATTTGAGACAATTGATTACAAAAGGGGAAAAACCCAATAAACTTTCATGGATGAGACATAAAATTCGATTTCGTAACGGTCCTTATGGTGAGTTTGTCTTATGTCAATGAATATCAATATTTATAAGAATCTTTAGAGTTTATAAAATAATTTTATTAGAGTTAAATAAATTACTGTGGTCATAGTTGCACGTTTGTTATCCAAAATATTAGTTATCTGATAGTATAAATATTTTGTATATCTGGGTGATTTTTCTGAAAGTGCTACTTTTGAACTTTCATTTTTCAAATTATTTTATTGAAAATTATATGGTTTTTTCTATTGAAACAACTTTATTTCATATTGAAGAGTAAGATTTTTGAGTTGTGCAGAATTAATTGTTAAAAATATTAAAGTTTTTCTTCCTGACTCGGAGTGATCGATTTTATCATCATCTTACTAATTTGTCGACCGAGTGATAGCATCATTAATATATATATATATATATTAAAGTTTTTCTTCTTTGAAGAATATTGAGTTTGTTGCTCCATTTACATTAGTTTGATTTGCGAGTTTCTGTTTTTAAAAATACACGCTGATATTGTTAACAGAATCTATAATAAAATTACACTAATTTGAAAATAATAATTTGCATATTTTAATACCAAATATATTTAGATCGTTTAAAATATAAATCTAGTTGAAGTATCTGATTTGATAATTATTACTTTTGTTAATTTTTTCAAAATCATGCAGATAAATATTAAAATCAAAAGAAAAACTCGCACATTTTAAGAAAAAGGCTTCAGAGATAAAAAATAATTTTTTTTCACATTTATTGACATTAAGGCACAATTAAAATATATTTTTAGTAAAATATACCAATTTGACACACTTAAATTTAAATTATCATCGAAATGTTCCGTTAAACTTACTTGTATATTTAATTATTTAATAAAAAGCAAGGCTACGGGGATGAAATTGAATTTTTACTAGGAACAATATATAAAATTGTACTATTTATGGAAACAATAATTTCTCTCCTTTTTATAAATAAAATATGGGGAAATTAAACATCAGATTCTAAGCTTTATTTTAATGTGCGATAAAATTTTGTTAAGAATATTTTTAATGTATAAAATATCAGTAATCATCGTGAAGAAATTTTAACCTAGAACTGAAGACAAAGTTTGAACATTTTTATCAAAAATAAAACTGAGGTCTACAAATTTTTAAAATGCATATAATCATAGAAAAAACATTAAACTTTCTGACACTATTTTAATAAAATTTCTGAGTTTGAAAAAAAGCATAAAATTTTATTTTTTTTATACAACTGCTATTGGAGACATGTTAAAAAGGGCTTCGGAGATGAAATTATTATAGTTATTGCATAAATTCAGTTGAATAAAATTGTTTAATTTTTTTAAATGCTGAGTAAGTGCATAAATTTTTACTATAAAAATTGATAATAATTGTTAGAGAGTAGATTTTCTAAAATCAATCGAGACATTAACCCTTTAACGACGAGATGTGCTGCTTTTCGACATGAATTTCAAACACCTACAATTAGTAGAAAGAAGCCATAAAATTGTTCAAAAGTCCATATCCTACTATTTTTGGGGTCGCTCTTTCGAATGGCGTGGTCAAAATTTTCAAAAAATGATACTAAACCCTTCTTTTTTTTCAAATACACTTAAAAATGTCAAGTTCTTTGAAAGCAATTTTTTTATAAAGAATTTTTTTCTCCGCCGTTACATTTTTTAAACAGAACCAAAATTATCAGAAACGTATTCCCGATAGTTGTACTTGCAAAATATTCAATTCCAATTTTTATTTTTTTCGATTTTTAATTTAAAATGGCGCTTGAAGGACAAAAAAATTTCCTAATTTTACGTAAGGTTACAAACTTTTTCAAAATTGCTAAAATCTAATTGACTTTTGTTACTCAGTGGTTTAGGGGGTCGTTGATTACGAATCTGAAGTCAGATTCAAAAAATTCAAAATAACGGATCCAATATGGCGGTCGAATTTTGTGAAACTCATTCAATTCAGTTGAAACTCGTTACTTAGAGGTTTTTGGGGTCGCTGATCACGAATCTGAAGTCAGATTTAAAAAATTCAAAATGGCGGCTTAATTTTTCAAAATTACTTAGGGTGTTTTCGACGTTGACACTCTGAGCGCTCTGAAAGTGCGAAACGTGGTTGGTTGGTCTAGGGTAATTCTGAATGTTGATTGGCTACACTTCAAAACTGACAGTTTCATGCTCTGGTTTCCACACTCTGTATAGCTCGGTATCAAAGGTCCGAGCTATACAGAGTATGGAAACCAGAGCATGAAACTGTCAATTTTGAAGTGTAGCCAATCAACATTCAGAATTACCCTAGACCAACCAACCACGTTTCGCATTTTCAGAGCGCTCAGAGTGTCAACGTCGAAAACACCCTTAGATTTGCTTGAAATTTGTTACTCGGGGTTTTTTTAGGTCGCTGATTACAAATATAAAGTCAGATTCAAAAAATGAAAAATGGCGGATCAAAAATGGCAGGTTAATTTTCCAAAATTACTGAGATTTGCATGAAATGTATTACTCTAAGGTTTTCAAGGTCGCTGATTTGGAATATGAAGTCGCCTTTAGCCTTTAAAAAATTAAAGTTGCCCGATTCTCACCACGAGGAGGTAGACGATATAGAAAATCATTTTTTTTACTTTTTCAGTTCTTACTTTGTTTAAATAATTTTTGCTGATGCACATAGCCAAAAATTTCGGACTTTCTTTTTCCGAAAAAGGAAACACTTCAAAACATGCAAGTTATATTACTGTGACAATTGTTTCAAAAAAGCGCATAATACAAATTAATAGTTTTTACTAAAAAGTTAAAAGAAGTAAATTAAAAAATTGAAAAAACAAAAAAAATCCAAAAAACAAAAAAATTAAAAGTCACTGAAAAAATAAAAAAAAATGATTCTTTACATCGCCTACCTCCTCGTGGTGAGAATCGAGCAACTTTAATTATTTAAAGGCTAAAAGCGACTTCATATTCAAAATCAGCAACCCTGAAAACCCCAGAGTAACAAATTTCATGCAAATCTCAGTAATTTTGGAAAATTAAGCTGCCATTTTGAATCCGCCATTTTGAATTTTTTAAATCTGACTTTATATTTGTAATCAGCGACCTAAAAAACCCCCGAGTAACAAATTTCAAGCAAATATAAGTAATTTTGAAAAATTAAGCCGCCATTTTGAATTTTTTAAATCTGACTTCAGATTCGTGATCAGCAACCCCAAAAAACTCCGAGTGACGAGTTTCAACTGAATTGAATGAGTTTCACAAATTTCGACCGCCATTTAGATCCGCCATTTTGAATTTTTTGAATCTGACTTTAGATTCGTGATCAGTCACCCCAAAAACCTCCGAGTAACGAGTTTCAACTGGATTGAATAAGTTTTACAAAATTCGACCGCCATTTTGAATTTTTTGAATCTGACTTCAGATTCGTAATCAGCGACCCCCATAACCTCCGAGTAACAAAACTCAATTAGATTTTAGCGATTTTAAAAAAGTTTGTAACCTTACGTAAAATTAGGAAATTTTTTTGTCCTTCAAGAGTCATTTTAAATTCAAAATCGAAAAAAATAAAAATTGGAATTGGATATTTTGCAAGTACAACTATCGGGAATAAGTTTCGGATAATTTTTGTTCTATTTAAAAAATGTAATGGCGGAGAAAAAAATTCTTTTTAACCTTCGCGCTACCGGACGGCCAACCCGGGGTGGCAAACTAATACATAATGTTGAATATCTCCTCGAATTTTGTATCAATCGAATCGCCATTTTATCTCACCGAACAAAATTTTATCTACTTTCAAAAAAAACAAAAATAATTTTTTTTACACTTCTTCTTGTTTATTTATAACAATTAAAAATGTATGTACAAGAATACTGAAAATTGACAGGATGTTTGTTTTTGTATATTGCAAAAAAATAAAAATAAAATCGTTAAACTTTTGCAGTAAAATTGTTTTATATCAATAAATAAAATATATTATGATTTTAAAATACATTTTTTATTTGTTTAAACAAATTATTGTTGTTATTTACCAACTTTTTCCAGAATACACCTAGAAAGTAGCAGTTTTTTCTAATTTTGCAATTTACTAAATCTTTTATGATTACAGATAAAGAATAAAAGTTAAATAAAAATTAAACTTTTTTAAACAATTTTTAAACAAATTATTGTTGTTATTTACCAATTTTTTCCAGAATGCACCTAGAAAGTTGCAGTTTTTTTCATAATTTTGCAATTAACTAAATCTTATATAATTATTGATAAAGAATAAAAATTTATCTATTGTTTAAACAATTTTTAAACAAATTATTGTTATTTACCAACTTTTTCCAGAATGCACCTAGAAAGTTGAAGTTAAATTGTTTAAAAAATAGTTAAATTTTTATTCAATTTTTATTCTTTATCTGTAATCATAAAAGATTTAGTAAATTGCAAAATTAGGAAAAAAATGCAACTTTCTAGGTGCATTCTGGAAAAAGTTGGTAAATAATAACAATAATTTGTTTAAATAATTTTTTAATTATAAAACAAATGTTTTATGTCATAAAACATTATTAAGATACAGTATTTGTATTAACACATAATTATATTCAAAACTTTTGATTAATTTTAACCGTTTTGGGAACATAATAGTAAAAAAGCGTTTGGCCACCCCGGGTGGCCGTCCGGTAGTCCGCGTGTACAAAAAGTATTGGTAGCGCGAAGGTTAAAAAAATCGCATTAAAGAAACTGACATTTTTAAGTATTTTTGAAAAAAAGGAGGGTTTAATTTTGATCACGCCATTCGAAAGAGCGACCCTAAAAATAGTAAGATATGGACTTTTGAAAAATCTTATGGCTTCTTTTTACTAATTGTAGGCGTTTGAAATTCATGTTGAAAAGCAGCACA
Organism: Leptopilina drosophilae; assembly: GCA_032873175.1. Classification (NCBI taxonomy): domain Eukaryota; kingdom Metazoa; phylum Arthropoda; class Insecta; order Hymenoptera; family Figitidae; genus Leptopilina; species Leptopilina drosophilae. Next base: position 27,581,889 of record CM065481.1, read on the forward strand.
TCTCGTCGTTAAAGGGTTAAAAATGTCACTTTCAGAAGAATCACTGATATACCAAACGTAGAATATTTTAAAATATAGAAGATTATTGTTCTTAAAAATAGTATTCATAATCGATAGTAAGTTTTAAAATATGTAATGTTTTAAAATTTATGTTTTTCAAAGAAAAAACAATTATATAATAAAAATTTATATTATTTAGTACGAATGAACTGTTAATAGAAAATTATTAATATGAACTGTTAAAATTTTTTGTGATGCAGATTCTTTTGAAGTTGCAAGAGATGTTGAAAAACAAATGGCTAATATGACTAGCTCTGATGAAATGATTGAAAAGATTAATCATGATAAACACTTACCTGAAAAACGACCTCCAAAGCCGAAAATAATGTCATCATCAGATGATACTCAACAATGTAATTTCACCTATTAAATTGAAGTAAAATTAGTTAATTTGTAAAACATAAAATGTTATTTAATATTTCTCTTTTTGTAGATGATAGAAAGAGTGTTAATTCTAAATTTAAGAATCCTGTTTGGAAATTTCATAACAAAGACTCCAAGAAAAGAACCATCAGTTCAACAATTAAACCTTCTAAAAGCGATTGTAGTAAGTAAATTATTATAAAAATGGGTATAAAGAATTTTTTTAAAGAATTTTTATAAAGAAAATTTGATGGCAAATTAAGTCAGGGACATAGCACGAAAAAAAATTTTGTCAAGGAAATTAAGAAAGTTAAAACTTTTTTCGACTTGTTTTCAAAAATTGAGACTTTTTCTCTAAATATTGCAACAAAATACCACATTTTTTGGTATAGATTGCTACTTATTTCGATTTTTATATTGTAAAGAATAACTAAACAAATCTTTCAAAAATAATGTTTGAATAATTTTTAAAGATAATTAAATGTTTCAAATATATATTTATTATAGCAATCTTTTTAAGTAATTGAAATTTTGTAAAATTAAATTAAAAATAATTAATTTTTTATAACTATTTTGTTACAATTTTTAAAAATCAGTTTTTGAAGAATTTTAATAGCAATAAATTTTGAAAACAATTAAATTATCAAAAATGTGAATGAAAGATCTTTAAAATGTAAATTAAAAAATGAAAATTAATGGAAATTTATTTCTAACTTTTTAAGTTTCAGTATTTTCAATAAAATATTTCTGAAAATTCAAATACATACAAAAAATAATAATATATTAGAATCATTTATAACATTTAGAAGAACAATATCTTATTAAAAATTTTAAATCTAAATTCATCAAAAAATTAATTAGTTTCTGTAAATTATACAAAAATTTTGTTAAGAAATTCATCTCAGTAATAAGGGGTAAATTAAAGTGGATTCGCACTTTTATGCTCTTAAATTCCAAACCAATTCCGTTTTTGTTAGCAATCTTAATGAATTCCTTTTCTATTACTAAATTGATAATTTCTATCCAATTCAATTCTCTGTAACCACCCTTTAAAGAATTCAATGTTAATTAAAAGGCATTAACTCCACAACAAATGATTCCCTTAAACGGCATTAAAGTGAATTCAGACTCTGGTCACGTGGTTACAGAGAATTGAATTGGATAGAAGTTATCAACCTAACAATAGAAAAGGAATTCATTAAGATTGCGGACAAAAACGGAATTGGTTTGAAATTTAAGGGCATAAAAGTACCAATCCAGTTTAATTCACCCCTTATTGCTGGGCAATCATTTTTGGGAAAGATGAAGTTTAGTTGTAAATTGTAGAAAATAATGAAATTCATTTATAATTGTAATTTTTAGAAAGTATTTAAATTCGTAAATTTTACTTCTTTTTAGAAAGTATTAAAATTCGTTAATTTTACTCATTTTTAGAAAGCATTTAAATTTGTAAATTTTACTTATTTCCGTAAACTTTCATATTTTCCTGAAGGAAGAAATTTTTCCAGGGAAAGTTATTTTAATGTCAGTAAATTATCAGGGGAATTAATAGCCTGAAACTTGTGACCACACTGAATCACATATTTGTTTGCAGATGTCAAGAATCTGGAAACTAATGGATCGAATCTTCCAAAAATAAGAAAAATAGAAACTTTGCCACCAAATTCTATTTATAATAAAAATCTGTCGGTTAAGAAAAGCAGCTCTCATATTGCTGAAAAGGGCAATTCAAATTATAAGGAAGACGTTTATAAAAAAATTTCGATTAAGAAAGAAAAACATTCCCATAATAATCGGGATAAGTCTTCAATGACGGAGAAGCCTAGCAGAAATGAAAAATTTTCCGATACAGGAGAAAATAAAAAAATAACTGTTAGGAAACCCTTTGATCAGCTTGACTTGAACCATAATAGCAGGAATAAAAGTTTCACGGACAAACAAAAGCAAAACGAAAGTTTCGATAATGTTTCGGATGCCGAAGATAGTGCAGGAGATGGCAGCACACAGGAATTTGAAAGAAATACCCACTTAACAGAGCACACTCGTGATGATAATGATGGTGAAATCGCTTCCACTTTGACACCTGGTAACTAATTAATTCATTTTCATAATACAAAAATTGTTTTAAATATGAACTTTCAGTTGCACTAAATTAGAAGTGTCCTGATATCATTTTTTGACAAAACTGTATGTTATAAAAATATATATAAAATATAAAAAAAATAAAACTGAACTCTGCAATATTGTATATATTGCAGAGTTCAGTTTTATTTTTTTTATATAATGGCATATCTCTGGAACCTTTAACTTTCATGTCCCTCGCATATGTTTTGATAATTTCAATAACTTTATATTTCATCTTGGTTGGAAATATTAGAGCTTGATAATATGAATCAATTCCAAAAGGTTTACATTAATTTATTAAATACATAAATAATTATTCCAATTTTCAAATGGGTTAAACGATAAAACTTTGTAATGAATAAGAATTGCTAATTCTAAGACACATCTTTTTAAAGTTAATTAAACAGTGAACACTTCTCCGTAAAATAAAATAAAAGTATTTAAAAAGTACTTGCATATATTTTCACATGTGTCATATAACATCCCGTGAATGTGCTTCAATAAAAATACTTTATTGCAAAGATAATGTACAGTATATTAAGCAACAAGAGAATAAACGCATCCATTTCTTTACGTGATTTTTGTGACATGTGGGGCAAAAATATTATTTGTCAATAACGGTCGACCGTAATCGACCAAAAAATTTTTAGAAATTATTTTGATTTTTTTACACAGAATAAATGATCAAAAAAAGTAATATAAAGAAAATAAAATGTAAGAGAAAAGAAAAACAGAAAACAATGAAAAGAAATTGAAAAGTTTATGAGTGTTATGTAAATTTAAATAAAATGTCCTTGAAAATTGCAAACTAAACTATATAAATTATAATTTTTATCTTTTTTTTACAATTTTTATTTGTTTAAACTTTTGCAATCCCTTACTGGATGTGTTAAGATGCAATTGTAACGTTTGATTCGTTTTCTTACCCCTCAGAATTTTTTTTTCAGATTTTTCCCAAATAATGAGAAAAATCTCGAATATTGCCGAGGGTGCTGTGTTTGTTTATAACAATTTTGATTGTTTAACTTTTGGAATCTCTTCTTGAATGTGTTAAGATGCAATTGTTACGTTTGATTCGTATTCTTACCCCTCAAAATTTTTTTTATTCAGATTTTTTCCAAAAAATGAGAAAAATCTAAAATATTGCCGGGGGTGCTGGCTTTGTTTATAACAATTATGATTGTTTAGCTTTTGGAACTCTTTAATGAGTTTTGCTTTTAATTCTGTTCTGCTTTCAAGCGGTCGAGAATTACCTAATTCAAGGAGGGCAGAGTTCAGAAATAGTAGTGATTGACACTTATGTTTAGGGTGCTGAGCGCGACTGCTAGCTTCAGCTGACTGAAAGGTTATTTCACAAAAGTGTAAAAATCTACTAATTTCTTCGAATTAAATTCGCGTTTAGTTTACTATTATTATTTTACTCTGCAGTACTAAATAAAATTTTCCTAATTTACAGACTTAGAAAATGTGTTATACTTGCTTTTATAATTAATTATAATAATTTGTACTATAATTGCCTCAAATGCGAGGTAATTATGGAGCAATATTTATGTTTAAATAACTCCGTCAAAATTTTTTTTTTGTAAATGGAACTTGAAGGAAATTTTTAGAAGAATGTTCTCAATATATTTGTATAGCTAATAAAATTTTTTTGTATACTTTAGATTTTTAGCGAAGAAGAAACTCAAAAAATCGCGTTTTTTGTTCCATAATTACCCCTGTTGACAGTAGTAATAATATAATTAACATAATAATATAATTAGTATTGTAAACTATAATCTCATTAAAAAGTTACAGGTTCTAGAGATATGCCCAGAAGGTTGTACTTCAATTTAGGTATCTAGTAAAAACAGAATATTAGTTTTGAATTATCTATAATAAATTTTCTTTAAAATAACCTTTGTAAAAGTCTATTTTTAATCTTAGTGAAAATTATTAATTAGTGTTTATTGATGGTATAGTCAAATTTTCTAACTGTAAGAACAAATTAATTTAATTTGTAAAATTTAGTGTCATTAATTGATGGATTTACAGAACACAGTGATTTTGATGGTGATGCTCATAATCAATTAATGTACTCGAAAAATCAATGTCCACCCGAATGTATAAATTGTGAGTATATAATTTAACTATTAAAATAATATTTTTATGTATTCAAACCTAAATTAGACAAACAATCAACCTAAAATTTTATTCAAACTATATTTCCACAATTTTTATTTAAAATTATTTATTTTCGCTATTTAATGTTTAATTAATTACTGCACTTTCAATGGATTAAACTATTTGAAATGAATTTTTTTTCAATTTTTAAACATAATACATTTAAATTGTCAACTGCTCTTTTATTTGTTTTAAATTACAAAGCTAAAACTAATTAGCTGTAAAATTTTTAAGGTACGTGTGGTACGATCAAGAATCTGCAACAATCATCAATTATCGTCTATAAAGCAGTAATGCATGTTAAAAAAATGTCGGATAATGGTCAGATGAGATCAAATACCAATAATTCAAATGGCACCTTGGAGATGTTACCGAAACAGCAATTGAAAACAACTCTAGAATTTGATGAATTTGAACAATTAATAAGTTCAAATTATTTGGCATTAGAAAAGTTTGTATGTATAATTCTTTAATTTCGATTCTAATATGAGAAAGGCTTGCAGGTTGCCACACCTAAGCTTTTTTGCTTATAGCTAATGCTTCACTCACTATAAATCTAAATTTTTTGCATTTTTTTGGAAAAAAATTTTCAACTTTTTTGTTGTACAAAAAAGTGTCTAAAGGAAAAGTTCTTTGATTTTGCTCAAAATTTTAGGAAAAGAATTTAAAAAAATATTTATTTGAAAATTGTCAAAGATACTAAATATTGAAAATTTCAAGATTTTGTATTTTCGTTGTTCTTTGACAAAATGAGCTGCCGAACTAACTCAGGCTTCATTTTTATGGACTCAAAAAGTTCATCAAATTGCAAATCGAGCTATAAAAATTTATTTTAGTTATCGTGGAGACAAATTTTTCTACAGACAGACGGACAGACACTTCTCTAAAAACTTTTTTTTTGGAATCAGAGGGTTATGAGACGTGAAGATTTACCAAAATTAGACATTGCTAAAAATCGCACAAATTACTCCAAAATATCATTGCGGATTGGCGATTCGGACCTGCAAACCGTAAAGTGAGTCAATCTGTAATTTTGAACTCTATTTTTAAATTGATGAAAAAATATTAACTCATGATACACTACCAGTCAAAATTGAGAGTCCACACATTTTTAAGTGATTAAAAAACATTTCAAAACATAAAATGTATAAAAACTAAATTTTTTTCCTTTTTTTGTAGGATAATATCTTGAAAAGAACAAGATATTTCAGAAGTGGTTTGACCAATAATTTATTTAGATATTTTTAAAAAATCGTCATTTTCAATGTTTTACAAAAATTTGAATAACCTCTAAAACAATGAACGCTTTTTAATGATGATCTTAGGCTAAGTTTAAAGGTCATTTGCTACACTATAAGAATTACTTATAGCCATTAAAGTGTAATTTTTTTCTTAGAAAATGCAAGCCAAAAAAATTTGAAACATTTTTTCTGTACTAAAAATTATTCTAGAAAAAATATAAAATATCATACGGTACCTATAGATTATTTAAGAAAATTTTATAAAAAAATATGTTTGAATTTTAAAAATTATTTTTCTGTTAATCAGATTGTTTCAAATTTAAAAAATTTTTTTGGTCTAAGTTTGACGGCCTGCATTTTCTAAGAAAAAAATTACACATTAATGCCTAAAAGTAATTCTTATAGTGAAGCAAATGACCTTTAAACTTAGCAGGGCTCGAAGTAGGTCCGTAAATCCTGAAAAAGTCCGTAACTTTGCTACAAGTCCGTAAAAGTCCGTTTTTTTAAAGAAGGTCGGTAAACTCCGTAATTTCATTCAAAAAGGATGAAAATGATTGCAAAAATACAATTATTTTTAAAAGTAATAAAATTATTTGCAAAAATTCAATTATGTTCAAAATTTTTTTTGATTTTCGTCAAAATTTTAATTATTTTTAGAAATATTAAACTTCTTCTTCGAAATTCAATTATTTTCAAAAAATGTAAAAAACATTGTCAACATTTCAATTATCTTTATAATCAAATAGCGAAATTTTCGACAAAATTTAATTATTTTCAAAAATTTTAATAAAAATCATTAAAAAATTTCAATTATTTTCGCAATCAACAATATTTATCAAACAAATTCAATTATTTTCTAAAATAATAATATTCAATTATTTTCAAAAATTTTAATAAAATCCGTTGCAAAATTTCAATTATTTTCAAAAGTTATAAAATTCTTTTTAAGAGAATTCAATTATTTTCAATAGAATTTTAATCGAATTCCTCGAAAAAATTCTTAAAAATTTTATTAATATTCGTCCAAAGAATTTAATTATTTAAAAATTTGTTGATAAAATTTTTAATAGAAATTGAATTCCAAAAAAGATTCAATTATTTAATAAATTATTTATTTTTGTATTTAAATAATTTAATCTTATCGAGACATTTTTTTAAAATTGCCTTAAAAATAACTAAATTTGTATCAAAACTTTTTAAAATGTTTGAATTTCTGCTAAAATTCTGTTATTTTTTTAATATAATTGAATTCTTGCGAAGAATTTTATTATTTTATTATTATTTTCCAAAAATTTTTTAATTCTTATGAAAAATTTTATTAAAATTTCTGAAGCTAACTGAAGATCTGCAAAGTATTTTGTTATTTTCAATTTATGCCAAGAATTTGGCACACAAATGGCGCTTTTAGATAGCTGACGTCAGGGAGTGCGTTATTTTTGCCCATGGGAGAAAACGGACGATTTCGTGTCACAAAAATCACCGTAAACATATGGCTGCCTTTATACCCTTGTTGTTTAATATACTATTATTTATTTTTAATACAATTTCAATCGAATTTCTCGAAAAATGTGATTATTCTTAAAAATTTTATTAAAATTCGTTAAAAGAATTTAATTATTTGAAAATTTATTGATAACGATTTTTTATGGGAATTGAATTTTAAGATACGTTCAATAAATTATTTATTTGCATTTTATTTGTATTTAAATAATTGAATTCTAGTTTAATTTTCAAATAAAAATTGATTCGGCTTCGATCATTAAAAAGCGTTCATTGTTTTAGAGGTTATTCAAATTTTTGTAAAACATTGAAAATGATGATTTTTAGAAAATATCTAAATAAATTATTGCCCAAACGACTTTTGAAATATCTTGTTCTTTTCAAAATTTTATCATATTTCCAAAAATGAACAGAAAAAAATTTTAGTTTCAATAAATTTTATGTCTTAAAACGTTTTTCATTTGCCTGAAAATGGGTGGTCTCTCAATTTTAACCGGTAGTGTATTTAAAAATTTATTTTGGATTACTAAAATTGGTTAAAAAAGAAACTCAAAAAAATTTTAATTTAAATTATCCATAAAAATATTTCATTTAATTTTTCCTCAAGTTAATTTCAGAATTTGTTTAACAATAATATTTTTATTATTTGTTTTTGCTCCAAAAGATCATAAAACGTCTTGACTAATCATTTGACAATAGCAGTCGCGTTTTTAATTATGGCATTTCTGCAATAAATAATAATAACGCATGTAGAACAACTTGCAAGCCGGACAACTTGCAAGCCTTTCCTCTTTGCAATGTAATTGTAAAATACAGCCAGTACAATAAATATTTTTAATTTAAAAAATTTGTAGGCCAGTTTTTCTACAATTGTTTGTTTATTAACTTATGTTATTAAAACAACGTTTCGGTAGTATCCACTACCCTTATCAAGTTTACATTACAAGCAATGAAAAAAATTTTTTGAGAGTAACAATTGATTTTATAATTTTATATACTTATTTAAAATCCAGAAAAAGTGTATACTTACATAAAGCATTGTCAAGAAAATAATTAAGATTTTGTAAAATAAAGTATTTTAAATATTATATCATTTTCGTTCAATTAATAAAATCTTTTTTTTTTGTGTTATATAATTAAAATTTAAAAGGATGATTTTTTTTATCCCTATATTGTATATAGTGATAATATAGAAATTTCAGATATCAATTCTATAGAGATTTAGGGATTTTAATACTACAGAGATTGTATGGATGGTGGTAATGTAGGTAATTGGGTTATCATATTATTATTATACATTATTTAAAAAACCCTGGTAGATGTTACCCAACTTTTCAATATCTGTTTTAAAATTTATTGAATGTTTTTCTTTTACTATATATTGAAAAGTTGGGTAACATCTACCAGGGTTTTTTAAATAATGTATAATAATAATATGATAACCCAATTACCTACATTACCACCATCCATACAATCTCTGTAGTATTAAAATCCCTAAATCTCTATAGAATTGATATCTGAAATTTCTATATTATCACTATATACAATATAGGGATAAAAAAAAATCATCCTTTTAAATTTTAATTATATAACACAAAAAAAAAGATTTTATTAATTGAACGAAAATGATATAATATTTAAAATACTTTATTTTACAAAATCTTAATTATTTTCTTGACAATGCTTTATGTAAGTATACACTTTTTCTGGATTTTAAATAAGTATATAAAATTATAAAATCAATTGTTACTCTCAAAAAATTTTTTTTCAGTGCTTGTAATGTAAACTTGATAAGGGTAGTGGATACTACCGAAACGTTGTTTTAATAACATAAGTTAATAAACAAACAATTGTGGAAAAACTGGCCTACAAATTTTTTAAATTAATATATTAAGAATCCACAAATAAAATTTCATCTAATTAATAAATATTTTTTTCAATTTAAAAAGATTTTTAAAAATTTAGAAAAAAATAATTTCTTTGAGAATACATTTTTTCATATTGCCAATACTTGATTAAAACTTACGGGGTTACGTACAGTTAGAGCTTTAAAAAAGCTGTTTTTAAGAAATTGTTTGTGGCCACACATTAAAATAATTAATAACAAATCTTTTTCCACATTAAATATATATATTTCCTTAAATAAAAATAGTTTCGCGGTGATCACGCTATCTCTTGACTGGATCATCTAAATTCAAATCGTAAAGAAGGAATCGTTAGTTAATGATATAATACGGACTTGGACAAAGAAATTCGAGAAATGTTGATTGTTCATAAAATGGCGGATGTTGAAAGTCAAAAATTGTATTTTGACTGAAATTTTACTTACATTTTTGTCTATAAAAAAGTAATTGTCAACAAATAAAATCTTTCGTCCATGTACCGGACAATTATAAATCAAATAAGCTCCCAAAACATGGTTGTGAGAAAAACGAGTTCAAAGTTTTGACTTCCGACCACCTGACCACAGAGATGGCTGAGACGGCTTTATTCAAAATTATATATCGCTGTATATTTAATCGTCCGATTTGTCTCAAATTTTCAGAGAATACTTTTGAAATATTATATTTTTAGAAAATGCAATTTAAAAACATCGAATTTTTGAAAATTCTGATTGTATATAACCCCTTAATAAATGTTTATTTTTACAAACACTTTCACATCCAATTTCTATAAAAATTTAATTATTCTTGAATTTGGAGGATATACGTTATATCAAAACTATAAGTCTAATTTAGAACTAAAACCTGTAGGGATTTGCATACCAAAATAAAGATTTGACTACTTGTTTTAGTTTTTAAGTACATACATTTCCATCATATTATTATCTTAATTTAATTTTTAAACGAAAACATTTTGAGTACGTTCCAAAACGTTTCAGGAACGTTCCGGGCGATCTTTATTTTCCATGCAAAGTATAGAGTAAACCAAGTGAACGTTTTGAGAACGTTTTAAAAACGTTTGTCGAACATTCTAAAATAGTATTAATATAATCCTTTCTATATATTGACGTCTTTTCAGAAAAATCGAGTTAAAAAATGCGGCGGCAAAAGTGCTAAGGAAGCTTCCCTCAACGTTATGTCTCAAATTATGACAAATTCCTTGGCTCGTGACTACTCTTGGTTTGGACGGAAGAATAATATTGCCTTCAGAGGAACAGACATTTGTTCGGATATTATTGATGTTTTATTAGTTCAATATCAAAATTATACAGAGGAGGAGATTAAGAATGCTATTATGAACTGGTTCCGGCGAGCCGGGACACGAGTTGCAGCAGAAGTTGCTAAAAAGCGAAATACTGATTAAAAATGCTATTTAATTATTAGTTGTTCTTCTACTCTGAAAATAATATATTGCGTTTAATATCTTTTCTTAATAAATATTATTTCATTTTTTAAAGTAGTTATTTTTTTTAAAGTTTATTACCTTTTTTATTATTTCTATGAATTACAGATATGTAATCGCCGACCTTGAAAATTTGCGAGCGATAAGTTCCGTCTAAAACTAAGAAATATTAAATAAATTTGGTTTTGAGCATAATATTGTAGACATAGAACCTATCGGTTTGTGTGAAGATTTTCATCAGGTATTCATAACGTTTGAATTTATGGGTCTATCTGCTTTCACATTGACATGAATTCTATACTTTAAGTCCGACACTTTAATTGTATTTTAAGTTTTTGTGATGACGGCTAGATTTTTAATTTTTTCCAAACTTATTTTAACATACCGACGCTATGTTCTTTTTCTTGAAGGTTACTTCTCTCCAGATTTAATTGGGATTTTTATATTTATTTTTTAAATATTGAATTGACATTTTCGATATTGCATATTTTTAAATGAATCAGCTAAACTAGAACAAATTAAAAACATAAAATAAACTTTTCTAGTCACATTTTGTTGATAATCCGATTTGTATAATTTGAAAATTAAATCTTCAGATCCAATCAGAGATCTAATAATATAACAAAAATTTATTACAGTTTTAATAAATTTAATTTTATATATGGTTGAAGAGTTTTCATCTTCTCTTCTTTTAATGTTTTTTTGAAAATTTGTCGCACGTTTAAAAATCGAAATAATTGTGTTTAAACAGCTTTTTTTTAAAGAAAATAAGCCTATGAGTGTAAATAATACTCTTATACAGGGCTCGGATTGTGCGACTTTTTTCGACTTTTCTAAGGAAATGGGACTTTTTTCGACATTTTTGTGAAAAGATGCGACTAATCGACTTTTTCGCGATTTTTTTAAGTAAAATGCGACTGAAATTTTTAAAATTTTCAGAAAATTAAAGTTAAAGAAAAAAAGTTTTAGTCAAAAAAATGTTCTGTTAAGTTTATTTTAAGATTTCTTTCAAATTTTTGAAAAAACATCAAAAACTTCTTTTTTAAAAAAATATTTAATTATTATTTTTTTATAAGAATTAAAATTCTTAAAAATATTAAAATTCAAACCTTTTTGAAATTAAACTACTTATAAAAAATTGTTATTATTATTATATTATTGTTATTAATATAAGATTTTTTAAAAAGTAAAGAATTTGAAAATAATTGAATTTCAAAGAATAATTTTATTATTTATAAGGATAATTGAAATTTTGAACAGATTTTTTTTCAATGTTTAAAAGTAATTTAATTTTAAAAAGGAATTTTGATATTTTTAAAAATAGTTGAAATTGTGGGGAGAATTTAAAAAAAAATATTGAAAATAATTGAATTTTTGCGTTGAATTTTCAAATTTTTTAAGATAATTGAATTTTAGAAAGAATTTTATCAAGACTTTTGAAAATAATTAAATTTCCATGATGAATTTTATTATTTATGAAGATAATGATAATTTTGACGAGAAATTAAAAAAAATTTAAGAAAATAATTGAAATTCTGCGGAGAATTTTATTACTTTTGAAAATAATTGAATTTCCATAATGAATTTTATTATTTATAAAGATAACTTAAATTATGACAGGCATTTTATTAAATTTTTTTTTTAATTGAATTTTGGAAAAGAATTTTATTATTTATAAAAATAATTGAAATTTTGAACAGATTTTGTAAAATATATGTTAAAAATACCTAATTGAAATATTGCCATGCATTTTATTAAATTTTATTTAATATTATTCCGGATTGTTTAATGTTAAAGTATGTGTTGGCGAGAAATGTGATTTTTTTTACAATTTTAACAATTTCGTGTTTCCTTTTCGGCGTTTTTTCCCTAAAATTTCATTCGACTTTTTTCCGACATTTTCGGAAATTTTATGCGACTTTTCGCGACTTTTGTTATGAATTTATGCGACTAAAGCGACTTTTTTTAGTCTTAAAGACGATTCGAGCCCTGCTCATATTGAAAATGAATGAAAAACATATTCAAAACCAATTTTTGATGTTCCTGTAATTTTGTGCAAGGCAAGTGTTAAAAACGTTATCAGACCAGACATAGAGTGTTTATTAAACGTTTATAAGCTACCTTTTTAACGTTTGTAGTATGGTATACTTAACATTCCTGTAATGTCTGTAAGACATACAGAGAACATTTAGACGTTTAATAAATGTCTTATGAACGTAATTGACCTAAGGCCAAATAACGTTTCAAAAATTACGTTAATAAAACGTTTTTCAAACTTACGTGCCAACTGGGTAGCATTTGAAGTACAACATCTGTACCTCAAGCCAAAGTCAAAATACGTTTCACATTTTAGCACGACACCTATAACATAGTGGTACTACTGCTGCGTTCAATTAGAGTACAGATGCTGAACTTTCACATTTCAGAATCTGTGTTTTTCTTCTCTCAGTGTACAATTTAAAAGGGTTAACTAATTTGCATATATGCAAATGAGGAACCCCCCTACCAACGGCCGGTACTACGAGATTTCCGTCGGTAAGTAGGAATCTGTATTACCGAAAAACCTCGTAGAACCGGCATAGCTATACTACTGTATTATTTTATAAAATTTATAAATCTTAGGAAACAACAACAATGGCTATGGTATATTTACATATGTATATATATGACGTTTCACGTCAACTATAATAAACAAACAATATGTCAAAATTTTCATGAAGTAATCCTCTTTCAAGTGCAAAGTGGCAAAATTCAAAATGACGTCCATACTGCATCACCTAAAAGGTGACGAATTCGGTGTCAGTTATTCTAAATTACAAATAGCGAATATATTTTTTCAAAATTTTTTGAAAATTTATTTATTTATCTTGAAACTTGTCACACCGGGGTTTTCAGGGTCGCTGATGACGAATCCGATGTCAGTTTTTCAAAATTCAAAATAGCAGATCCAATATAGCGGATATTTTTTTTTAATTTTACTTCTGAAACTTTTCACTCGGGGATTTTTGGGGTCGTTGATGACGAATCCGATGTCAGTTTTTCAAAATTTAAAATAGCAAATCCAATAATGGCGACAGAATTTTAAAACATTTATGGAATCCGATTAAAATTGGAAAAATTGATAATAGCGGCTCTATTTAAGAGAAAGTTACAAATTTTTTCCTTAGGCACACTTAAATAAACTTCTTTTATTTGGTTGTCTATCAGATTTTCATTAATTCTAGACTAAATTACATTAGTTGCACTTATGTTTTTAGTGGTCACTATCCTCCACTTCTGAAAGCTCTAAGGAAAGACTTTTAATAACTTGTTTTACATTTATGTCAACCCTATCACAAATATATCATTTTTTATAAGATGACTGTGAAGATTATTAATTAAAATTATGACGGTTATTTAATAATAGATAAAAGAATTTATAAAACATTAATACATCATTTTTCCCTTTTCGTCACAAATCTGTCTTTAATACCAACGTGATAGTTAGATTGTTACATCCCAGATACATTTTTCTTTTGATAAGATTATAAAGGATATGTTTTGTGTATCTGCGACGTAACGGAAAACCAAAGAAATGCAATTAACTTTTATTTTGAAATATAATACGCATGTTAAAAAGACTTGAAAATCTGAAATTGAGATATAAGTATCATACTTGCTCTATTGTCTCCACATTAAAATAGAGAATAACAAAACAAAAGGTAAAAATTGATAAAAATAGAGAGGAATGCGTTGCATCGACATTGCGTCATGTAAGCTCGAACTCACTCGCTATGACCTCACACTTTCCATATAAGAGGTAAAACTTGACCAAAATAGCAAGGAATGCGTTGCATCGACATTGCGTCATATAAGCTCGAACTCGCATGCTGTGACCTACTTGCGCAACCCAAGTTCTAGGAATCACTGCTTGTAACTCGAGCTGCATTTTTCCGTATATGAGGTACAAGTACTGACCAATTGTCGATCGATGTGATTCTTTCTTCGAAGCTTAATTATAAATAGATAGATTTATAAGGAATAAGTATTATTCTTAGGAATTGACACCTTTTATCCCCATAATTGTCTACATACTCTCCTACTTTTAATTATTCATTAGTATATAAGCCAAAGCTTTTTCAACAAAAATTGTCAAATATTCCGGTGCGGTTTTATAGACCAATAGTTATTTTTGAGCGACCCTTAAGTCATACACAATTTTATTGTATTCTTTTTTTAATCGGCAATTGCGATTTAAAATCGTACTCGATTATCGTGCAAATCTATTTTGTTTTTCACTTAAAAGCAAGTTTTTTTCTGTAAAAGGTGCAAAAAAAGCAAATTGACACTTAGAATCAGTAATTTAAAAGTATTAACTGTCGTATTTCGCATGCCAAGTTCATTAATTGTAGTTTTTACCAATTCTTTCTTTAGTCGGCGATTGCGGTTTATAATTGTACTTGATTATTGTGCAAATTGCTTTTCTTACACTTAAAAAAAAGTTTCTTTCCATAAGAAGAAACATAATTATTAATTATATAAAAGAAAATACTTTTGACGAAACTACTTCGTCACAACACCCCTCCACTAGGAATTGAACTACCATCCGTAGTTTCAATCACCAAAGAAAACTAAAAATTACTAAAACAAAAAAAAATGTATCCATATATCAATAAGCAAATAAAAATTTTATTCTTTAGGAGGTTGGAATTCCTCCATTGATTGATGTCGAGATGTTTATCAACCATTTGATATTCCTCGTTGAGACGTAGTTGCTTGATGATAATCAAGTGATCGTTTATTCGATGTCCTAGTCCTCCACTTTCCCTGGTCACTCTTCCTTTAGTATCTCTCTACTTCGATAACCACTATCTACCTAAGTCAGTTTGTCAAAGCCTAAAAACAGATAAATAATAATTAATAAAACTTGCATTTAATTTAATTAGGTAAATATTTCTTTAGTTCAGTAACATGGATTTTTGGATTTCTATGACTGTTGTGTACATAATACAAAAACTGAAGGAAATAATTGTTTAATAATTTCAAACGGACCTTTAAATTTTGGAGCTAACTTTGTAGCAAAATTTTGTATCCCACTTGATAGTTTATGAGATTTTCTAAGTACTTAATCACCAACCAATAAATTTTGTAACCAAGTTACGTAGTGCGTCAAGTCTTTTGATCCCGTCAATCCATTCCATTTATATTCATATATTCCTTTTTACCGGTCGTGGATGCCGACCAAAGTTTAAAAATGCAGGAGAAGTCTTTGTTGCAGCTTGTGTGGCAGTGTTGACTGCATGTCGAAATTCATGAATATGCAGATCCTAGTCTCGATGATCAACACACGGCTGATATACATCACTGGATGTTCTCCATCATCAAATTCTTGAGTCAGAACGGCGCCAAAGGCATAACTACTTGTTCGTCCTTTATGCAGCATCTTAAAAAGTGTCAGTCTGATCTCACTGTCATTTTTGATAAATCTTGAATATTATACAACCATTCCTAGAAATCTCCTTAGTTGTTTGACATTTGTAGGTGGTGGATAGCTTCGTACTGCTTCAGTCTTCTCTGGATCTGGTCGTAATCCTTCCTCGTCTAATAAATATCCCAAATATCGGACTTGTGAACATCCAAATTCATACTTGTCAGGATTAACAGCCAGGTTTGCTTTCCTAAGTTCCTCTAATACAAATTTGAATCTTTTTATATGTTTGTCAAAGTTTTCCGTCACG
This sequence comes from Leptopilina drosophilae, assembly GCA_032873175.1. Taxonomy (NCBI): domain Eukaryota; kingdom Metazoa; phylum Arthropoda; class Insecta; order Hymenoptera; family Figitidae; genus Leptopilina; species Leptopilina drosophilae. The sequence goes on from CM065481.1 coordinate 27,598,402, forward strand.
TTGATGATATTGTCAAAATATCCGAACACATAGGGTTCAACTTCTGGTCCAGAAAGAGAGTCAATTAGTCTCTGAAAAGTACTGGAATCATTCACAAGTCTAAAAGACATTCGGCATTATTGCGTTCTTATTCACGTCTCTTAAGTTCAAACATTGTCGAAAGTCACCATTTCCCTTTAGGTGTCAAAACTGAAGCTGTCCTCCAATTGCTACATGATGGCTCGATTACTCTTTTCTTATACAGTTCTGCTGTATTTTTCTGTGACCAGGTAATTATTATTGGCGACATACGTCTTCGTCTGTGTTGGACAGGGGTTTCGTCAGTTACCCTGATGTGATGTTCAGACAAGTTGGTCATTGGTGGTTCTTCCGATGGCGGTAGTACTAATCTTCTCACCAGGACTTGAATAATATCTTTTTGTTGGTCCGTCAACGCAGAGAACCAGCACATTCAGCATAAATTTCTTCTTCACCCTCGATAACATCTTTGACACAGAATACATGCCAACCATTATCAAATACTCTCCAGCGACCAGGTGCGAGTTGAACTTCCATATTCCAAGTTTTACAAAAGTCGATGCCCAGAATGATGTCTTGTGCAACTGAACTAAGAACTTTAACGTCAAACTGTTTTGTATGTCCGTCAACTGTTATATTCAGCTTTAATAATCCTGCTGTTTCTGTCTTGCCACCAATTGCACTCCTTATTGAGGTATTGCATGGCTGTAGTCGGTCCCTATATGGCTCTGCTACTCTGTTGCTGATCACATATATCATCGCTCCAAGGTCAAATAGTGCCTCATAAGAATTGTTGCCGATGTGCATTCGAAAGAAATATCGATTTTCCAGTCGGCTTCCGTCTACATCCTTATCAATATCAAGGTATGGGTCAGCTGTGTCCATCACAACCTCTCCCCTCCCTTGGAACATTGATACTGACCCTTTATCAGTATCATTCATCTCCTCAATTAAACTTCGCTTATAGAGTGGATCACTATCCCCACTCTTGGTCTCAACATCCTTATATGAAGAATTAAATGAGTCTTTCTCATTTAATTCTACAGTCCCTATTCTATCCTCTTTCCAAATGAGTGGTATCTCCCCACTCTTGTCTACTATTTCGTCACCCATGTCCCAACTGCATGTTGCACCTTCATTAATAGGGAATGAATTTAAACTTTTAATTTTGTCTAATTTATCCCTATTTTTCCCAATTACTGTAAATTTTTTTATGTCAAAAGAAACTGTAATTATTGGGTCTGAGAGGGGTTGGTGGTGGGTACAGGCAGTGACTGCGCCCCCCCCCATGGGCGTTTCCCAAAGCGTTTCTCACATTTACACAATTTGGGAAAGTCAAGAAACTTACCCCAGGAGTTTTACAAACTAGACCAAATTCTGTCTGCTTTACTCTTTTAGGGCAATCTGTTGCAATATGCCCTGACTGTTAGCACACATAACATATTTTTAAAGGACATTCTGACACCCTATATCCCACTGATTGGCAAGAAAAACATGCAGCATAGAAAGTGGTTGTCTGGTTGAGAGCGTCAACTTTTTCGTCACTTTTTTTGTCCTTCTCCTTCTATTCACTCTTTTTCTTACCCTCACTTGTCTTGGCAACTCCCTCATCTTCTATAGATGCTACTTTCTTTTCATTTTTGTTGATCCCATGCGTCTTATCGTCCTTCTTGGTACCATGGAATGCAGCGGCTGAAAAACGCATTTTGTCTTTCGATGGTGAGGGAACATATTTATCGTCCAAGTCCTTAACTTTTTCATATTGTCGTAGAGTTTTTTCTAGTTTAGTCAGTGATTCTAAACTCGATGGGTCAACTTGTCTGCGCTATGTGGGTGTAAGGCCTTAAAAAGCAAACTTAACCTGTTGCTTGACTGGTAATGGTCTTTTTAAATGTCCCATTATTAGTCTTAAACTTGTCAAATATAAAGAAATCTTTTCTCCTTTTGCTTGTGTTTTAGTCGTAAGTTCGTCATTTACCTCGTCATTGTCAAACTGTTGTTAAAAATTCACGTGACAGAGCTCTCTTGAACATCTTCCATGTGTCAATTTCTCGTCTGATGGTCTTACACCAACGACTTGCTTGACCTTTTAAAATACTGGGAATTGAATGTACTAAGTCATCGTCGTTAATTAACATACAAGTTTTGCAATTTTTTAGTCTGTCAAGGAATCTTCAGGGTCAGCATTGTCATCTCCCGAAAATTTAACATCCCAATTAATCAACGTTTTGTTTTTGACCTATTTATTGATATACTTTTGTCTGATTTTAATGACGATTCACTAGAAATGTCCGAGTCAGAGTCACTTGATGAATCAGTAAATAATGTCCATCGTACATTCTTTTCTTTGTATTTTTTATTAGTTCGTCGTTTGTACTTGTCCTTTTTTTGAAAAATCTTTTTCTCCTTAGTCAAAAATTTGGCAGATTTGTCAGAGTCATTTTCACTATTACTGTCGTTATTTGATATTCCCCCTTGGCCAAAAAATATTTTTATCTCTACTGGTTGAGGAATATTTCTGTCATGTTTAATTTCTCTTGTCTTATCCTTATGTTAAATGGATTGAGAAACATCTGTCTTGTCATTTTGTTCAAAATTCTGATTTTGATAATAATGTTGGACTTTTTCTCTTTTTAAATGAGGGTTCATGTCATTTGGTAGCCATTCAAAATTATTTTCTAATCCAATATAGTCATTATTTTAATCAATAGGAAGAAGAGTATTAGTCACTTGTTTATTTAATTTAATAAACTGTCTAATTTTGGGACTAATATTGAGTCTTTAAACCGATTGTTGTAAACTAATAACATTTGGTACCAATGTAGCCGAAATAATTGGCTGAGGTGTAGTCATGACTGTTGTAGAAATGGGAAAAGGGAGTGTATAGGAAGTCGTTGTCAAAATCGAGGTAGTAGATATACTTGCTGTAGTCATTACTAGTGTATGACTCATGCTTGAGGGACTTTGTCTATTGTGCATTAAATTATTCTCCCCCTCCCTGCTAAAATTTCTTGATTTTTGTCAATTTATCCCGAATTACATAAGTCTCTAATTTTAGGACTGTCAATTTCCTCACCTCTATCACTTGTCATTCCTATACCCCTTGTCTGGCAAATGTTAAAAATTTCTTCCTTTTTTGGAGGTGTATATGCTTGAAGAAGAAAAATTTTACTCGAATTCCCACAGCCATATTCTTGACAAAGGAATGTCTAATTTATCTGTAAAAATTGTTCTTAATTCGATTCGGAACAATCATTCTCGGAGAACTTCTAATGTTCCTGCAATTGATAATTGTTTTGCAAATAACATTGTCACTGTTTGTCCTACTGGCATAGCAATAATAGATGTCAAAATATCTCTAATCTCGGGACTATCTAAAAGTATTGCCATTCTTTCTTTATAATCTTTTATTTTCTCTATTGCGTGAGCCATTTCAATTGTAAAAAAAAAATTTTAAACAATTCTAAATGCCAACAAAAATTTATTACACTAGTCAGTATTAATGTAGGGTAATTTTGAATTTTCACACTTTATCAACAATCAGAATAAATTAATTTCAATTTAATTTAGAAAATTTTTGAAAAATTTTCAATCATTAAAAATAAGAATTAATTTTAAGGCTCAACACACACACACTAAATACGGTCCTAATGTTATTTAATAATTTATTTAGTCAATTTTATTCTTCATCAAACTCAAAAAATCGGACAAGTGCGAGTTGCACTCGCACTAAGATCGAGGGTTCCGTACACAAATATTCGAACAAAACTTTTTTAAAATTATTTTAACAATTCTTTAAAAATTAAAAAAATATTAAACAAAATGGTAATATACTGTTATAAGATTAGAATAAATATTTTTATTATTTTATTTTATTAATAAATTTTTATATTTCTCTGTAATTGTACTTATGTTCACCAATCAGGTTCACTATAATTTTCCTGTAATCTGCACTTAAAACTGAAGATCCCTGCCGAATTTCAGCTCACCAGGTTCAGATTTGTAGAAGTTAAAGGGGGGGACAGGGTCATTATTGGCAATTTTTTCAAAAAAATTCAATTTCTTTCCCTTCTACTTCGCAAATATGTAGACCAATCGTTTTCGCTATAATTTTCCCGTAATCTGCACGTAAAACTAAAGATCCCTACCGAATTTCAGCTCACCAGGTTGAGATTTGTAGAAGTTAAGGAGGGACAGGGTCATTTTTTGCAATTTTTTCAAAAAAATTTAATTTCTTTCCCTTCTATTTCGCAAATATGTAGGCCAATCGTGTTCGCTATATTTTTCCTGTAATCTGCACTTAAAACTGAAGATCCCTGCTGAATTTCAGCTCACCAGGTTCAGATTTGTAGAAATTAAGGGGGGACAGGGTCATTTTTTGCAATTTTTTCAAAAAAATTTAATTTTTTCCCTTCTATTTCGCAAATATGTAGGCTAATCGTGTTTGTTCTATTTTTCCTGTAATCTGCACTTAAAACTGAAGATCCCTACCGAATTTCAGCTCACAAGGTTGAGATTTGTAGAAGTTAAGGGGGGGACAGCCCACTTTGCGTGGCTGGGTCGGACACACGAGTGATTTCATAAGGGTTACGTCAGTACACCTACGGTGTACGGAACCCTAAAAAGATAAAAATTTCAAAAATTTGTCAATTACTAACAAAAAGGGGGTACGTCTCCTATTTAATACGGTCCTGGTCCTTTTAAAAATTTTCTCTGCATCGCGGCAGAAATTTTCATCTCCTTTCCCAAGTCAAATTTCTCTTGTCAATTCCTGCATGAGTAATATTTTTGAGCCTATGTGATTAATCTTTGTCATGCGCAGTAATTTCCCTAGTCGAAATTTTCCATTAATCGCCAATTTCTATAAACGAAAATGAATTTAAAATCAGATGCGAAAAATTATCACTATGCGCATGCGCTATTTGTTACGTGACTGATATAATTTTATTTAACACCAAGCACGTGTTGGCTAATTGTTTAAATAATAATGACAAAAATTATTTATTACTCGCGAAAAATGAAGAAAAATTTACTAAATATATTAAAATGAAAATTACTAAAATCGTCCTAAAATTACACGAAATATTCAACTTAAACAAAATGTCTAACATGAGGTTATGGCGTCTCTCGCTATGCCGTCAACAAAATTTCTCAAGTGTAAAAATGTTTCATTTTACACAATTATCTTCTTCTCTCTCAAGTCAAAAACAACAAGAAAACAATTTACATGTAAATCTCCTCCTCTTCCAAGTCAAATGCAAAAATACATTATTTCCCTTTTCGTCACAACTCTGTTTTTAATACCATCGTGATAGTTAGACGCTAGTCAATTTTCTATTTTAAAAAATTTACAATAATAACACAACTCCTACTTTTTCTCTCAAAGGAGATTCCGTTGAAAAATATACGTTAAATAAGGGAAAAACTTAACCTTCTGAGATACGACTTTTATCGGATACAAATAAGGGGCAAAATTTCTCAAGTGTACCAATGTCAAAATTGCAAGTTGTTAGATCGGGCTAATATTTTCCCAGTATTTAGTACTATGCATGAGTACTTCAACCACCAAGTATTATGAAATTTTATAAAAAATTGTAGAGGGGGGAGGGGGTTGAATATTTTGGATAAGTATTAACAGTGATTTTTCTAAAAAATCGTAGCTTCTATATAATGAAGTAAAAAAAATTTTGACCCATATGTTTTTTGTAGGGTTTTTCCTGCTCTTTCAAATGGTGCAAAAATTTATTTTTTAAATTCAAAATTTAACCCTTTTTTTGAAAATTAAAAATTTTTTTGGTTTTTTTTTCAAAAAGGACCCTTTTTTTCCTTTTTTTGTACGAAAAGAAAGCTTAAGATGCGTACTTTCAATAACTAAAACGGAAAAAATGACGTTTTTTTTTGTTTTCGAATTATTAATTAATTAATTAATAAAAATTAATAAAAATTGAAATATTTTACAACAAAATAAATTTAACGCAATTCTGAAGTTACTACTGTAAAGCACTACAAAATCCGCATCCAACGAGTCCAATATGAAAGATTTTGGATAAATTGACGTTTTATAAATAAATATTTATAAAAATTAATTAACAAATGAATATAATTTATAAAAATAAAGATAAAGTGTTAGTTTTTTTTTAAACAAATGTTTATACAATTCTATTTTGAAAAAAATGTATTCCAGTTATTTGCAACAATTGACAGTTTAAAAAAAAATTAAAAACCTCTTTATGCGTGTCGTGTTCCATAACTCTATAACCGGGCTTAATATTTTTTAACATTTTCTACAAAACAATTTTTTATTTAATTTTATATTTGACCATACTGTATAATATTTTCAGAACTGCTCTCTGCGTTTTTTTCATTAAATCATGAAAATTATTATAAAAATCCAATATAATAATTAACGATTAAGTAATTATTTGTAATTTATTTATTAGAATTTTCGTAAAATTAAATTATTGTTGATATTAAAATAATAAAAAGTTGGTAAGATAAAAAAGAAATCATCTCTTATTACATCAGAAATGTAAAAATTAAATAAAAAATTGTTTTGTAGAAAATGTTAAAAAATATTAAGCCCGGTTATAGAGTTATGGAACACGACACGCATAAAGAGGTTTTTAATTTTTTTTTTAAACTGTCAATTGTTGCAAATAACTGGAATACATTTTTTTCAAAATAGAATTGTATAAACATTTGTTTAAAAAAAAACTAACACTTTATCTTTATTTTTATAAATTATATTCATTTGTTAATTAATTTTTATAAATATTTATTTATAAAACGTCAATTTATCCAAAATCTTTCATATTGGACTCGTTGGATGCGGATTTTGTAGTGCTTTACAGTAGTAACTTCAGAATTGCGTTAAATTTATTTTGTTGTAAAATATTTCAATTTTTATTAATTTTTATTAATTAATTAATTAATAATTCGAAAACAAAAAAAACGTCATTTTTTCCGTTTTAGTTATTGAAAGTACGCATCTTAAGCTTTCTTTTCGTACAAAAAAAAAGGAAAAAAAGGGTCCTTTTTGAAAAAAAAACCAAAAAAATTTTTAATTTTCAAAAAAAAGGGTTAAATTTTGAATTTAAAAAATAAATTTTTGCACCATTTGAAAGAGCAGGAAAAACCCTACAAAAAACATATGGGTCAAAATTTTTTTTACTTCATTATATAGAAGCTACGATTTTTTAGAAAAATCACTGTTGATACTTATCCAAAATATACAACCCCCTCCCCCCTCTACAATTTTTTATAAAATTTCATAATACTTGGTGGTTGAAGTACTCATGCATAGTACTAAATACTGGGAAAATATTAGCCCGATCTAACAACTTGCAATTTTGACATTGGTACACTTGAGAAATTTTGCCCCATAAACATTTACTTTCTTTGTTCCAACATTAAAGATTTCCTCGTCTGATAGTCAATAAGGAATATCCAAATAACGTCCACAATAGTAATTTTTTTATAACTCTTTTATTCATAACACAAAAAAAATTTAATACTTTACAAAACGTTTCTCTTCTCCAATTCCCAAGTAAACAATGAAAATTTCTCATTTGTTCAGAAAACGTTCTCATTCGACAACACTCACTTACAAAACGTGCCTTTTTTCTTCTGCTCAAGAATATTGCGCGCGCACGAGTCATAAGGAGGAGTTCTCGTCTCCTTCACACTAATAGTCAAAAATAGTGCGCGCGAAAATTCAAATTATAAAACAAAATACAAATAATAAGAAACATAATTTTTAATTATATAAAAGAAATTATTTTGACGAAACTACTTCGTCACAAAATATAACACTGAATATCCTAGCACCGTTTGTCGTTTAATATGATGAATTGATTTAATATATAAGTTGTTAGAAAAAAAGCTTAACAATTTTTCATAAATTGTTAAATATAATTTACAGTAAAAGTATTTTTTAAACAAATTAAGTCTCTAAAAAGTTGTAGCGTAAGGTGTCAATTCACGGAAAATTTTTTTACGGATTTTTTTTTCACGGAAAAACAAAAAACGGTTGAATCTTAATTTCAGGGAAATTGTGAAAAAACCTTAAATTCTATTCTTGTTAATTTATAATGGTTAATTATTTTTTAAATTTTACATCTTTTTATTAATACGCGTTAAATTCTAATCAATAAAAATACAGAAAAATAAATACGTACAACAAATTCAAGGTTAGTTAAAATTTTATTTTCATTAAATATTTTTATTTTGAATAATGTGCAGAATAATTTTCATTAATTATTGAAATAATTAAATTAATTAATTAAATTTAATAAATCAAATTAAAATGAAATGAAAAATAATAATTTAATAATAAATAAAATAAAATAATTACAATAATTATTTATTTAATATTCTTTTAAGATATTTTTTTAAATCACTCTCATACATTAAAGAAAATTTTATATTCTTCAAGCAAAACATTTAACTCTTATTGTAATTTATTTATTAAAATTTTAAAAATTGTGCAAGTATTCAATTATTATTTGAATTGTTCCTTTTAAATTAATTATTTTTTAAGATTAAAAATACAACAAAAATTATCTTCTTTGAAATTACTCAAAACTAAATTTTTTTTCAATGTCATTTTATTAAAAATAGTTTTTTCAGTCTACGAGAAATTATTGATATGAGACAATTTTGTAAGTTCTTTGTGAAAGTTGTAAACTGTTATTTTTAAACGTTTCTTCCTACTTAGAATAATTCCAGGAGAAAAATTTAAGATCAATTGACTTTTCATCTTAAAAGTGAAAATTACGAAATGTAAAAACACTTGTATAGCCATGTATACAAGGCTGAAGACAGGTGTATAAATCAAATAAATAATAGAAACTTACTAAATTTCATACTCTCTAAATCTAAAGAATAGCAAAAATCATACAACTGATTCAAATTAGCGTATACCCAGATTTGTGGCAAATTGGCAAATTTTTTGCCTTGTGTGAAGTTTGCGGAGCAAACTTGCTCAAAGTTTTCCCAGAAAACTTGCAGACAAGTTGTAACAAGCTTGCAGCAGACTTTTTGAAAACTTTAAAAATTTCCAAAAAAATCTTGTTGTATTCAAAATGTACATATTTAATCAAATTTTACCCTCCCTCCCAGGAAAGATGACAAAAGGTAATGCGCAGCTCTATATGTCACAGAAAACTACTGCGCAGACATTTTAATTAACCTTGCCACGCAAGTTTTCTGCAAGTTTGCTCCGTAAACTTTGCACAATGCGAACATTTGCCAATTTACATGCAAGTTTGCATGTAAATTTGCGAAGTTTGCAACGCAAACTTTCTGCAAAACGTTGTGCTATCTGAGTATACACCGTCAGTTAGTGAAATTTTACTGTTTAATTAACGTGTCTACGTTTTTTAAATTAGCTGTATACTTATCGCTGTGAAATAGTGGAATTTCGGTTATTCAGATTTACAGAGTATATTTTCTTTTAACGATTATTATTTTTAATATTAAAATAATAATATACTTCTCAAAATTTTCCAAATATTACAAGTAATTTATCCCTATAAATAAGTACAATGTATTAGACAAAAGCAAACTAGGGTTCAAATTACTTTCCTCTTATTCTAGTCACATTTTGAACATTCATCATGGGATTTAGTTCAGTTTTCATGTAGCCAAAAATTTCAAATACTGCACTGAATCCAATCTTTAATCAATGTCATTTTATTGTAACTTTCGACTCAAGCTACAAATAGATCTCTATCTCTAATGTCAATTAGATCAATTATTACTTTCTTAGACATTTTTAATTTTTTAAAAATATTTCTTAAATTTTTTAACATTAACATGAAAAATTTTAAATAAAATTAATTAATAGCCATCTCACCCAACAATACATCAGAAAAGTAAACATAAAAATATTAAATAAATAAAAGAATGTTTTCTTTTATTCTTATTGTTTATATCGAAGCGTCGTTTATGCACTACTTAATAAAACTTAAAATTCAAAAATACGTTAAGAATAATAATACATAATCCAATAAAAAATCTGAAATTCTTAAATTATTTTAGTCCCATGCAAAAAAAATGTAAAGGATTACACATTCATTTTAATTATTTTTTAACAATTTGTTGTTTCCATTTATTAGCAGTCACAAAAGGTTGAAGCGTCAAACTTCAAAACTTCTTTGCAAAGTTTAGTCAAAATTGAGTAAAGAAATAAATGTTTCACTTCAATAAGAAATGTTTATCGTAAAATTTCAGAGTTGCTATAATTTTTCTCGAATAAAATTCCCTGACTTTTATAGGTCTCAAATAATATGAAATGTAAATAAATTTTAATTTATTCAAAAATTATCAATTAATTTTTTTTAATTCTATTATCTTGAAACTATTGTTTTATTAGACATTAAAACATTTCAAAAACCATATTTTTCAACATTAAAAAAAACTTTGCAAAAATTCAATTTTATTTAAAAAAATTTAAACGTATGTTTATTTTAAATTAACTAATAAAAATTTTAATTATTAATTTTCGAACTAAAAAACGTGAATACATTAGAATATGACTTTTTTAAAAATTCAATTACTTATCAATTATTAAATTAAAATACTTTGAAAATCCTATTTGTTAAAATTTATTTACATTATTTACATTAGTGACTGATTTTTTATTATCAATTTAATTATTTTAAATTAATTAAAATTTAAAGAGCAGTATAAATATTTATAACAATTGAAATAAAAAGCGATTTTTTAAAAATAAATTAAAACAATAAAGTTTTTTTAATCAGGTGAAAATATGAAGATCCGAAAGTTTTGAACGTTCAAATGAATGAAATTTATTTATTTCTTCTATAAATTAAATTTTTATTGCAATTACTTTGCGTCACTATTCAAAAAAATTAATTACTGAGTTTCTAAACATAAAACTTCAGTATTTTTAATGTTTTCCTGATTAGTAATTTATAAAAATATCTGCAATAAAAAATATTTCGTTCATTTGAACGTTCAAAATTTGGGGATCATAAAATATGACTGAAATTTCAATCATTTTTAATTGGTCCTCAGTGAGATTTCACTGATTTAAATCACCAGAATAGAGTTAGAGAAAATCAGTTAAATTTTACTGATTAAATTATAGAGAGTGCAGCGGAACAAGTACCAAAGGCTACTTTTTCATTGTAAAATTCGCCAAAAATTAACATAATTAAAAAAAACAATTATTTTCCAGGTGTTTTCTCATTTTTCCTTGACTTTTCCATACAAAATAAAATTTCCTGACATTTCCAGGTTTTCCAAACATTGTAACATCCCTGATATTTTTCCTAAAAATTTATAGCTTAAAACTCTCCTGAACATTTAAATAAATTTTTCGACATCTCTCTTATAACCGAAAAAGTAAGGTAAAACTTTCCTGAAAATTTCATGCTAAACATTTATTGAAATGAGACATTTAAATCTTTACGAAATTTTTACTTAACTTTGCAAGTAAATATTTCGAAGTTTGCGAGAAAATTATAAATACTTTTTTAGGAAAGTTACGCTGCTTTGTGGGTTTACAAGGAACCAACAAAGGGGCCTTTTTGGTTTTTTCTTAAGAAGCAATTAAATTAAACACTTGAATTACCGATAAATTAATGAACTGCATAATTTAATGTATGAAACCATATAGATAATAAAAAAAAATTTCAAAATGGGTCCATATATTTTTTTTTTTGCTTAGGGACTTTTGGGAAATCTGCCTATACAGATACCTTGGATTCCGCACTCCAAGGTTATGTGGGGTTGGTATAACAAAACAGGAGAAAAATAAAAAAAAAGTAAAATAAATAAGTATTATAATAAATTTAGAATACTGGCGACCTACTGCCAGCCCGACCCACTAAAACCCGTAACCCTTCTTTTGAAGCCCTTTATCCTCCCTCGGAACTGTCGTAAGACTTTAGCCTTCGAGGGTGGCGCTCCAACTCTGTCGCTGCTGCGACTTTGTTCTTTACCTGCGGTTCTCCTGCGTCAATAGTTAAAAAATTTAAAACCATTTTAATATAAAAGCGGAATTAACAGCACAACAAAAATTAAAAAAAAAACAAATGTTAAAATAATTTAAAATGTCAATAGATAAAATACTAAACGGGTCTAAAACAGAAACATATAAAACCAACAGATATAATATCAAAAAGTAAAAATTGTATAAGGACAAATAAATCACAGAATAAATTAAAAATAAATAAGGACGAATAAATCACAGAATAAATTAAAATTGTACAAGGACAAATAAAACACAAAATAAATTAAAAGTGTATAAGGACAAGTAAATCACAAAATAAATTAATTACCAAAAAACAAACAAATTAAAAGCTGTTTAAATTACGCTTTTTTGGCGGCCGTCGAGATCCTTCCTCGACATGACCGAGATTATGAAATTCTCGACTTGCCGCCAATTCTCTTCTGACTGGGTCATCAGCGATACCATGTTCTCCGGTGTAACTTGACTGTTTACACCTTCGAACATGGCCCGCCTCTCCAAGTCCCATTTCTTGCATAAAAAGAGGGTGTGCTCTGCGTTGTCCACAGGGAACTGACAGAACGCACACACCTCATTTTCGCGTAATTTAAAGCGATACACCTGTATCGCTTTAAATTACGCGAAAATGAGGCCTGTAAATGCTTGCGTCAAATAATAGGAGACTTCTCCATGCTTTCGGTTTATCCAGGTGGTGAGCGTTGGAATAAGCCGATTGGTCCATCGGCCTTTTTCCTCCCTATTCCATCTGTCTTGCCAAGTCTCGACGAGTCTGCTTTTCGCATTCTTGCGGATGCAGGCCTTGCTGAGTCTTTCTGACTCTGGGGTCTGGGGATTATTTCTTTCTTTAAAAAGAAAAAACAATTCCTCCCTTTCCCTCGCCATAAGATCGGCCGGCGGGACACTTGCAAGGACCTGCACAGCACTTGTCGAGACCGTACAATACGCAGATACGATTCTGGCATTGATACCTCTCTGGGCCGACAGCATGTTCTCGCAAATTGTTTTGCTTCTGAACTTGAGCGAGGGAGCCCATGCTGCTGCTGCGTAAAACAGCTTAGCATGGGCAGCACTCACCACCAGTCTCCTTTTCTTTTCGCGTGGTCCGCGAACATTCGGCATAAGACATGCCAAATTTGCAGCACACTCAACCGCCTTATTCAACGCCGTTGCTATGTGGTGATGAAAGTTTAGCCTTCCATCGAGCTCCACACCGAGATACTTTATATACTTGCTCCACTTGACCTCGAATTCGTCTATCACGATTCGTGGGACTGTATAACCACGTCTGTCTGTGACGAGCAGAGCTTCGGTCTTTTCCAGGGCCATTTGAAGACCTCTGGCATCCAGCCAGCTCTTGGCTCGCCGCAGACATTCGTTCACCAATGTCCCAAGGGCTTCCGCGCTTTCGGCTGTGCACACGACCAACGCGTCGTCCGCAAAGCCGATGATAACCGCGCCTTCGGGTAGATCCATTCGCAAGAAGTCATCGTAAGATACATTCCATACAAATGGTCCCACCCTCGAGCCTTGAGGGGCACCACTTTGCATCTCCTTCTTCAGAGTCCAGGTGTCCCCCTCATATACCACCCACCTGTCGCTAAGATAATTATCCATTATACGCAACAAGTAAGGCGGCATTCCTTTGCTCATCATCGACTCGATGAGATCTTTCCATCGCGCGGAGTTAAACGCGTTGCGTATGTCTATGGCCACTAAAGCACAGAAGCCCTTTTTCTTCTGTGGTCCCAACCTGTTCTTCCCGGCTTTGGCTATGTCCACAACTGCCTGGATGGCATCAACTGTAGACTTACCTTTACGGAAACCAAATTGGTGATCCGATAGACTCTCCGGTCAAGTGGCTTTGCATTCTCTGCAGAACCATATCCTCAAGAAGTTTACCCATCGTATCCAGCAGGCATATAGGCCTGTACGACGAGACTTTATCTAGAGGTTTTTCGCCTTTTCTTAGGAGGACTAACCTTTGTCGCTTCCAGTCGCGGAAGAACTCTCCTCTCTCAAGACAAAGATTGAAGCATCGAAGCAGAATCTGGGGTGAAGTTTCGATTACCAGTTTTAGGATCTCGTTACTTATCCCATCGATTCCAGGCGCCTTGCCTGTTTTCAATCTTTTACCGGCATTTCGTAGATCGGTAGGAGTAAAGAGTTCATCCTCACTGACTTCACAGCCATTTCAGTCCATCCTAAGCCTTGGCTCCGCAGGAGGAAAGAGAGCTTGTATTATCTCTTTGACCCAATCGGGACTGTCCAGGCCAGGGGTCTTTTGCCTCGTTCCTAATTTCTTAGTAACGATTTTAAAAGCTAGACCCCATGGGTCCCTATCGACATCCTCGATTAAGTCTTTCCAGCAACGGCGTTGTGACGCACGAATCTCTTTCTTGAGGTTTTTCTTGGCCTCCTTGAATGCTTCCTTCAGCAAAGGATCTCCCTTAGAACGGGTATAATTCCTTCTAGCTTTGAAGCACGCTTTCCGCAAGGAGGCCAACGCATCCGACCACCAGTGCACCGAGCTTTTACGTGAAGCGGTACATCTGCGACGCGGCATAGATGCATTGCAGGCCGCGGTGATGGTTTTCCTTACCGCTCGTACCTCTGCATCTAGGGTATTTGGCCTCTGCACCCAACCCAATTCCTCAATGAGGCGGGATTCTTCCAGGGATCGGACAATCTTCTCCTTATCGATTTTCTTCACATTCCAGGAGAGGCGTTTTCGACACGGTGCTTTCTGTCTTCCGCCATTTTCTGTGTCTCCCACTGAGACTGAAAACTCGATGTACTGGTGATCACTTGCAGTATACTCCTCAGAGACTCGCCATTCGTTTATGCGTCTGAATAGAGAAGATGATGCAATCGTAAGATCAATGATCGATCCAATTGCACCCCTCCTAAACGTCCATGTCCTTCCCCGGTTCACAATTGTTAAATTGCTTCTGGAGACCAGTTCTCCGATCATTCTGCCTCTTTTATCGAGCCTTGACTCGGCCCACTCCGGCGACTTAGCATTAAAATCACCGGTGACGAGTACATCCAACCTGGATTCTCTAAGGCTCGATTCGAGTTCCTGAATGTCGGCTTCGAAGTCTGTCAGTGGATCGTTCGGCGAGAAGTTACAGCTGTACATACGTATGCCGGCAACCTCCGCCCAAACGAATCCACTGCTCGTCTCCAGGTACCTGGCAACCCGCAGCTCAGGATTGCACACCTGGACAGCGGCTCTACCTGATTTATCCTGGTACCAGGGAGCGAGATCGTTCTTCCTGTGTTGCTCACTGCAGAACAGGATATCGATCCCTTTTTCCTTGACCGTCTGCATCAGGAGAGCCTGCGCCGTCCTGCAGGTGTGCAGGTTAACCTGCAGAAACTTTAAGGGTTTCCCTTTTTAAGCCTCTGCAGCAATTCTCTGTAAACCGGGCAAGAGCTTTTCCCGGAGATATGGACAATATCTGTCTTCCCTAAATCCGTGCATGTTAAACACTTAGGTTGTTCGACAGAACAGTTCTTCGCCATGTGACCCTCACCGCCGCATCTCCGACAGTTCTTAGTTCTGTCGGGGCCTTTGCATGATCGGGTCACGTGTCCATATGTAAGGCATTTTAAGCACCTTACAACTTCCAGATGCTCTCGGACTCGGACGCTTAGCCATCCTATTTTTATTTTGCCGATCTTGAGCAGAGACTGACTATCAGACTCTGCTAGGCGGACCTACGTGACTTTTGTGCCACTAAAACGTGGCAGAAGTCTGCACACTATGTCCGTGTCAGGCTTTCCCAGTTTCTCTCTCAAAGCCGAAACCACATCCTGCTCGGTCGTAGTTTCATCAAGGCCTTTTAATTCAAGACACCTCTTATTTACAAGAACTGTAACCTCGGCCCTACCTTGTGAGGCCAAGGCCAGAGCCCCTGCAAACTTCAAGGTGTCACCTCCTTTTTTCAAGACCAGGAGTACATCTTTATAGAGTGCTCAACATTAGACTCTTCCGGCCTCACAGAGCGTTTTATTTCTGTCAGGATGTCAGCTATAGCCTTTGGGCTTTTTGCCGAAATCCTGACTGCCTCTGTATTTCTCGGCTTTGAGGGATACTTTTGGAGCTCTCTCTCTTCTTTCTTTTTTAAGGCCTTCTTTTTGGCCTTTGCCTTTTTATGGATGACAGTGGTAAAGCCGTCGCCATCTACTGTGTCATCCTTTGAGCAAACTGAAGCGTAAGTCTCTTTGACGTCCTCGCGCTTCCTCTTCTCAGACTGGCCATCAAGATGTGGACTCGCTTCCGGACCATTTCCGCTTCTCCGGCGCTTTCTATCCTTTATTGCACCGCTCGGACTCGCCGCAGCACGACTCTGTGATAGTGATACAGAGTTTGCGTTTGTTGGCTCTGGGACACTTTTAAATGGCTCGGGGATAAAACGTAAATTTTTACGTATTATGTCGAACGCACTTTCCAAAACTGTCACTCCGTCCTGAATATCTCGACTGACATTCTTTTGGCGCTTAAATGCTTGACGCACGCTTTTAAATATTCCAGGAATAGCCAGGAACTGATTTGCGACATTTGATTCGTAGCATGACAGCTGGCTATGTACTTGGCTCCCTCCAAAATCCTTGGAGCCATCTGCACCGACTATCGAGGCTTGCACCCGATCAGAATCGGTGGTACCCACTTGGAGTATTTCGTTTAAAATTTTGTCCATTTCATTCATTTTTTTTTTGGTTTTTTATATCAGGGGACCACCCTGTTGATTGTCCTTTAGTGAAAAGCCCCACCACCACGACAAGGTCTACCGAACATATCCATGATGTCAGTCATGCCCGGCAGCGGATAAGCATCCCACCCCGGAGCACCAACTCCGTCAAGAATGGCAGTAATGTCTGGCTAAGGATATGCATCCAGACCCAGCACACCCATGCCATCAAAAACGGCAGCCGCGACAGGGAGAGGATAATCATCCGCCTCTCCCAGCACATCAAAGACATCGATGATGTTCGGTAGTGGACAACCATCGGCGGGGATGGGTCCATATTTTATAGGAACGTCTATACAAATTTGTTCTTGATTGTAAGCAAAAATTAAATTTGTAAAATTGCGAATTATTTGGAAACAAAATTACAAATTAGAAAACGGCAAACGAAATTTTTTAATAAAATGACATTGAAAAAAAATTTAGTTTTGAGTAATTTCAAAGAAGATAATTTTTGTTGTATTTTTAATCTTTAAAAATAATCAATTTAAAAGGAACAATTCAAATAATAATTAAATACTTGCACAATTTTAAAAATTTTTAAAAAAAAATTAAAATAAGAGTTAAATGTTTTGCTTCAAGAATATAAAAATTTTCTTTAATGTATGAGAGTGATTTAAAAAAAAATATCTTAAAAGAATATTAAATAAATAATTATTGTAATAATTTTATTTTATTTATTATTTAATTATTATTTTTCATTTCATTTTAATTTGATTTATTAAATTTAATTAATTAATTTAATTATTTCAATAATTAATGAAAATTATTCTACACTTTATTAAAAATAAAAATATTTAATGAAAATAAAATTTTAACTAACCTTGAATTTGTTGTACGCATTTATTTTTCTGTTTTTTTATTGATTAGAATTTAACGCGTATTAATAAAAAGATGTATAATTTAAAAAATAATTAACCATTATAAATTAACAAGAATAGAATTTAAGGTTTTTTTCACAATTTTCCTGAAATTAAGATTCAACCGTTTTTTGTTTTTCCGTGAAAAAAAATTCCGTAAAATAAAATTTCCTTGAATTGACACCTTACGGTTGTAGTAATGGTTTCGTTTCAGCGGTCGTCTTTTTCACGATGTTCAAATGTTTTAACTGTTCCCTCATTGTGTTAAATTGCAGAGTCGAATCATCTAAAAAATTATGTCTATGAAGGGTTCTGACTATGATTTTAGCGATTTTCGTTTTTCTTAACGATCGTCACATGTTTTCATAATGTTCAAATATTTTTACTGTTCTATTAGTATATTAAATGAACGTGAACATTTTTGGATGAGATTAATAAAACAAATTATAATAATAATTGCATTTGTAGAAAATTCATATTTTGATTCCTGACAAGGTGTATTGTTCTGCTCGCGTTTTTAAACGTGTTGTTTAAACAAGGTCTATGACGAACAAAGGTTAGTTTATAACAAAATTTTATGAATTTCAGGAAATCACCAATGTTAATGTTAAATTTTTTATTTTTGCTTTAAATAATACAGTTTTTGTACTAAACAACGGTAACAACAATTTCTTATAGGAGAAATGAAATGCCACTCCAAACAAATTATTGTTCACATAAATTAAAAGAATTATTTTTTTAACTCGTTAAAACACTCTAAATTTTCTCAAAATTGTTCACGTCCAATTCCAGCCGACGTAAAATGTAAAATGATGAAACGATATGCATTTTTTCCTTGAAATGTGGGACAAAACCTGTCGAAAGTGGTTAAATTGGAACAGCAACAACTTAAAAACAATAATGAACCTTACGGCAATGTTCGCGTTTTGAGAAACTACGAACGGCAATGTTGCAACCCATAAAACGAAGCTTGCGGCATCTGTCTGAACAGTTTCCGCTGGGTCGCAACATTCCCATTTTGAAAAACCACGAACGGCAATGTTGCGAATGTTGCAAACCATAAAACGAAGCTTGCGGCATCTGCCTGAACAGGTTCCGCTGGGTCGCAACATTCCCAATTTGAAATACTACGAACGGCAATGTTGCGAATGTTGCAACCCATGAAACGAAGCTTGCGGCATTTGCCTGAACAGTTTCCGCTGGGTCTCAACATTCCCAATTAAAAATTAATGTGCAACAACGTCGTAAAACATTTAAAATTGATGCCGGATTGAATGTTAATCGCGTGGGTTATGTATACGCATTTTGTGAGGAAAATTTAATTTAAGAAGGTCTCGCTGTAATTTCGTAATCGTGATCCGTAAAATTGTTGTAAAACTCATAAGTTGACAAAAATAACTGAAAGGATATTAAAAAAAGAAATCTTAAAAGTATATAATACAACGATAAATTAAAAAAAAATTATCATTTAAAAAAATCAACTACGAACCAGTATAAAATGAAAATAAAAGAATTAATTTTATAAAATAAAATAGTGAATCAAATTAAACGTAAATAAATAAAACAATATGTAATTATATCGCTTAGACCCACATACCTTTGGATGGCTGTGGCAATGCACACGCATACGTACGAACTCTTTGGGACAATGTAGCTACACGCACACAGCCTTAGTATACATAGTACATACCAGTCACACATTGTAAGCCTTCACTCGTTGCTTCTTTTCCATCGTTGTATCCTTCCCTCTTTTCCTGTGCCCTATGTGCTAGCCAAACAAATGCACGTGCGATGATTCAAGCTGGATATTATTTCTTTTAAAAGCACAATGAAATAAATTAGAAATATTTATTTTAGAAAATTATTTGCAGAATTAAAAATTAAAAGATGTTTCTGGAATTGCCAAAATAATTGCAACTGAAACATTATCATGAACACTATTGCGTTGTTACTGATAAATAATTTTAATAAATTATTTATAACAAAAATAGCAATAAACAAAAATAAATTTTTTGAATAAATAAATTTTTTTCTTTTTTTTAATTTTCTATAGTTTATGATTGGAATTATTGGAATGAATAATTCTTTAAAAAGTATCATATTTCTGCAAACTAATTTACGATCTTGCGCTTAGCGCAAAATTCCAAAGTCAGCAAAAATCGCATCGACTAATGGACCTAAAGTTCCTATCCCACTTCTACTCCCACAAACCACCACTTCTATCCCAAAATCTTCCCCCAGATTTGGAAGCGAGGAGTAAAGGCATAGAAAGAATTTCCCAAATTCCCAGTGTAACTTTTGCCTTGTTAGTAAGCTCCTCGCGAAGGCATGAAAGCAATTGCGAAACGCCGGGACTCGCCCATCAATTAATCGACTGACATTTTCATGCAACCGCGCATGGAAAAGGATCATGTGATAACATAAAGGCTGTTTTAAAAAAAGAAGTCACTCGTGCTAGGTGGCAAGAACTACTAGATAAATCAATTTTAAAAGCAAAAACTCTTTTGGAATGGACAAATAACCACATTTAAAATACGCAGCTTTTCTTTCAAAACAAACAACAGCGCGAGAGAGTAAAGCGAAAACTTGCAAGGAGACATTTTCTCAGGCACCTGTTGTATCTCGAGATTCACTTTTTCCGTATGAGCGATTCCATCTCAAGTGATCAAGGTGAAAATTTTTTTTCTCTATTCGTGTCTAAACTTGGGGATTTTGTAGTACTAATAGATTGTAATTTTTCGTGAAAATATTTTTTTACCTAGTCCAATATTTTTCGAGGGGAAGGGGGTTAAATTTTTGTGTTTTTCAGTACAATGTTTATTTCCATAATTTTATACTCTTAAACAATTAAACATACAAATTTGACAAAACACATTTTGGAAAGGTTTTTCATGTTTTTTCGATAGGAAATAAGTATTTTGAAAAAATTTTTGACCCAAAAAATCAAAATTAAAAATAAATTTTAATTTTTGGGGGGAAAGGTACGATTTTTTTTAAACGAAAGCTGAGGTTTTTTCCTAAATGGACATATATATATATATATGAAAAAGTAGGACTATAATGTTTAAACATTGAAAAAAAGAATTTTCTCCTAAACGGAGCTAAAAACCGGGTTTAGAGCGCTCTGGTGGGTAGAAAACTCTTTTTTCAATGTTTAAACATCCTAGTCCCACTTTTTCATATATATGTCCTTTTAGGAAAAAACCTCAGTTTTCGTTTAAAAAAATCGTACCTTTCCCCCCCAAAAATTGAAATTTATTTTTAATATTGATTGTTTTAGGTCAAATTTTTTTTCAAAATACCTATTTCCAATCGAAAGAGCATGAAAAAACCTTTCCAAAATGTACTTTGTCAAATTTGTATGTTTAATTGTTTAAGAGTAAAAAATAATTAAAATGTACATTACACCGGAAGACCCCTTGATCACTTAACGCGGAATCGCTCATATATGAGGTAAAAGTACTGATCAATTTTCGATAGATGTGATTCTTTTTCCGAAACTTAACTATAAAAAAACCTTTTAATGAATAAGTGTTACTTCTTAAAATTAAATCTTACTTTATCCCCAAAATTGTCTAGAACTTCTCCACTTTTAAGAATTTTAGAGTATATAAATTAAAGATTTTTCATCAAACTTGTCAAATGTTCGGTCGCAGTTTTATTGACTAGTAGCCATTGTAGAGCAACCCTTCAGTTTTATATAAATTTCTAATATTCTTTTTTTCATCGGCAATTTTGGATAGAATTGTACTCGATTATTGTGCAAGTTGTTAAGTTTTAACACTTAGGATTGTTGATTTCTGCTTGCAGGTCGGAGTTATACGAAACACTATTCTTTCTCTTTACGAGGTGCAAGTTAAACCCTTACAATACTTAGAATAAAGAAAAAATTAATTGACACTCTAACAATACTCTTTTTAAGTAAATTATTAATTACACAAAAAATATTATACAACAATCACTTAAAGTAATAAAGAATAAGTTGTACAAAATCGTTTTTACGCCTTTTGGCGAATTTTGATTTTACGAATAGCAATTTACGCTGATCGGCAAAATTGTTCAAATAAGGAACTTTTCGAATTTTGTTAAGCTTAAGGCTTACTTTAGTGTTACTTTTACGCCTATCAGCGAATTTTAACCTTAAAGAAATTGAAGCTTTTCTTTTAACAGAAATTCCATAAACAAATAAACTAATTCCACATTAATTAAATGCAAAAAAAGAACGACAAAACAAGAAATAGTGAAAGAAAAATAAATCAGTAACGCTTTCAAGATCAACAAGTTAAAATTACGAATAGATTATTACAAGTCAAAGAATTATATTCGCAACAAGAATCATCTACATTTTTTAACGAATTATTAAAAAAACTGACGAAATTCTTATTAAAAAATACTAATAAAATTTAAAGGAGTAATTATTTTTCAAATCTTGAGTATAATTACCCTTACGTATAGTTAATTTCAGCCTATTTCAATTTACATAGAGAAAACTTTTTAATAGATCACTAGACTCTAAAACAGCGCGCTACGTGCGCCCTATTTTCTCTTCCCTTTTCTACGGCAACTTTGTGAAAATGATTAATTTGAAACGTCATATTTATGTTTTTAGGATAAAAAATTCTACAAAACACAACATACCTATAATTACAAAATTTTTCAGTAAACTGATATATATAGACATTTAAAAATAGTTATACTGAAAATCAGCAATGTAATGTAACATAATTGAAAGTACATAAAAATGCCATCTATTTTAATAAATAGTTAATAAAAATGAACGGTATAATAATATTGAAGTTTGTAAGTACACACTGCAACCCAACCAGTATTAGAGAGTTCGTCAGTGCGCTGATTCAGTTATTTGATCTAATCGCTTAATTATTATAATATTTAAAATAAGTTTCAAACGTGTAATACTCTTTAATAGATTCTATACATATATATTTTTTTAACTATTATTATATTTAGTTTTACAAATGGTTAACTGAGAGAAATAAATTGGTTGGGACTACTATTTTGTTAGTATGCCGCAACTATTTTTTTCACTGTAGAATTTTTTCACAATTTATTATTTCAAAATATCCAAATCATTTCCTGATAATATTTCATTGGTTTTAAATTTTATTTAAATAAAAGTTAACAATATGAGTTAAGTACTTTCCTATAAAAATAAACGTTTGCTTTCATATTACATTACTACACATATTCTAAATCAGAATAAATTAATATAACATCACCTCCAAATAAATAATATAATGATAAAATATTTAATCTAAATCTAATTATAAAATTAAAAATAAACATTTAATATAAATATATATTAAATTGTTTATTTATCAACTGAAAAAATTATTTCATATTTAATTTTTTAAGGTGTATGCTTTTTAATAAACTTTAATTAAAAAGTAACTATAAAAAAATCTTTTTTTAACAGAGGATCCAAAAACCATTATTTTTTTAACTGTTATTGTAGTATATAACAATTTAAATTTAGTTTTATTAATCAGAGATATATCCATTAAGTAAAACTAAAGTACAATATAAATAAGAAAGATCAAAATTTTCTGATGGAGATGAACCAAAGGTAACTATTTGTGAAATAATATCGTTCACAACTGTTTAGATTAATTATTTTATTTATTTCAAGGTCATGTTATATTAATTTAATCTAATTTAGATAATATGTAGTATCGATCACGAAACCATTTTTTCTCCCACCTATCCTTAATATACTTTATATTTTCTTCATTAATTATGCTTAATGCATCAAAATTAAAATAAAATAATTTTAATAATAATTAGATTAGAAAAAAATACAGCCTATTTAAAATAGTGACGCACGGACGTTTTTACCTGAAAAAGCAGAGTATAAGAATTATTTATATTTTTTTTCTTCAATCCCCTATAACACCAGTGAATTTAGGATATCCCAGGAAATTAAAATAAAAATTTTAAAATAATAATTTTAAAATGATGACAATAATAGAATAAAAATAAACACTTTATAATTCCTAAATTTTAGAGTAAAAAATTTATCTGAAATGAAGAAAAGAATTAATTTTTTTATACTTAACAGTTACTTTGAATAATAGAAAATTAAAATTATAGAAATCCCCTAACTTTTCTCTAACTTTCCTGAGTGTTAGACATGCTATAGTTACAAAATATAAAATCTCTAAGGAAAGTGAATATATATGAAAACAATATTAATAATAGTTTTACACAAATTATTTCAAAATTTCCCGAAAGACATAATTTTTTATATTTTTGTAACTTCTTTGATTTCCTAAATAAACTTTTATTAATGAAAAAAACGTACTCTAGACAACGCTACATAAAATTGTCCATGATTGAAAACATCTTTTTTTTCTATAGCAATTTTATGAAAAGTTTGTCCCTAAAACTTATTTCTAGTCATAGCAAATGCTAATTTAATAGGAAATTGCCTTCTTTTAAATGTAAACGGAAAAACTTTATCACAATGTAATGTAACACTGTGAAAAAAACAATATTTCCAGCTTTGTCACCTGTTAATATTTGACATTTAATAACATTATTTAATAGATCTAAAATTAACAATCTTGAACCATTACATAGTCCTTCATTAATACTCATATTCCTAATTAGCATTACAACTGAATGTATTCGTAAATGTAATTCATGTGGTGGTAAACCAGATGGTGAAAGTGGATTTAAATATTCTGTTAAGATAATTTCACTAAAAATGCCATTATCACAATTTTCGGTAGAATTGACACTTTTATATATTTTTTCTTTATCGTTATTTAATAATGCTACAACTCTTTCGTTTATTTCATTCACATCTACATTTCAAGAAACTAAAATTGCATAACTTAATAATTCTTTAAATATAGACTTTTTAATTAAATCATATTATATTATATATATATATATATATATATATATATATATATATATATATATATATATATATATATCTTGATCAATATCTATCTGACCTTTTTCAATAATTCATTCTGGTAATTGAATATTGTCATGTAGGTCATTAATTTCACCATTTCCCACTTTTAACAAAAAATTTATAAACTCAAATTCTTCAGGTAATGCTCTCATATTTTAAGATAATGAAAATTTATGAAAACAACTTCATAATAAACTATTTTTCATAGATAAACTAATAATTTCGCTTCTGGTACTTTGCTCTTTTATTGGCAAGACTTGTCTAAAATCGACAACAATCTTTCGTTGAACATTTAATTTTTCATATCTTTCTTAACCCATAATACTTTCTTCTTGACAATTAATAACATGATTCACATGAAATAATTTTTCATTATCTTCTATATCCATTAATCCCTTAAAATCAGTTAACTTGTGTCCATCTTTTGCAAGCAAAAATTTTATATTTATATAAGCTTTACGCAAAGCCTCATTTTCTTCACATGTTCTTTTATAATCTTCAGACATTTGTTGCTTAAATTCATCCCAAATTTGATTAGAGTACACTGGACGACAATGAATTAAAATTGTAACATATAATTGACAAAGCATCTGTGGCATCATCCAGACAACAGCTTTGCTCAAACAATTTTTCCACTCATTATCATCATGAATAAACCCTAAAGCTAAACAAGCAGATGTGAATGTCATATGTACTGTTCCATCAACTGTTCTCAAAATGTCAAAAGAAGTTACCCCATTCCTTGTAAGCAATAACAGTCTGAGATGAAACAATTCAACATCCAAAGGATTAACAGAATATATTCTTCCCAATACTTTTTCACTACGTTCTCTAACTTTCCATTGTAGAGATTTCTGAACCCATGTGTAGTGTTCTTGTATTGGTGAATAATAATACTGATGTGCATTTCTATCACGCTTGTTTAACTCAAAGTAATCTATTAACTTTGTTTTCTTATCTAAATAAAAATAAACAATGTCACTTTTTCCTTCACGAAATAATAACATTTTGTTCATTCGGTAAATGTATAGGTAAACGGTTAATACTATGACTTTTCTTCCAAAGATTTACTCAATATTCTCCATACTGCTTCAACAGGCCCAACATATCTATTTTCTTCATAGTGATTTATTTCATCATGATTAATTACAGATTCTCTGTTATTATTAATTATAAGGATCGAAGCAGCAGCATAGCCTTTATAAATATATTTGTATAAGTATTTAACAGACTTTATACTGGAAATAACTTTCACATTAATATGACAATTGAATAATTTAGAAAGACTTGGACTATAGGGAACAACATAACGATTATCAACAATGTAGTCATTTGGTCTTTCGTAAGTTTTTCCAGTGAATCTTCTATGATATTTCACATAACAATGATCTTCAAATATAGTTTATTCTTCAAAAGATCTATGAAAGTTTTTAGAAGATTTTCCATCAACTAAACACCAGTCGCCACAAGGACCGTGAATATTATGTTGCATTATAATTTTGTGCAACTGATTATCAACATTTTCATGTAGAATCTCGCCTAAAATATAAGGATCAACAGTTTCTGATGTTAATAATTTCGAATTGTCTTTCAATATAACCAGTAAATGAATGCGAGGCAAACCACATTTTTAAAATTCAATAACATAAACATATGATTTAGCTTCTCCAAATAATTTATCGTTAACAATAGTATTTATAAGGTGTTTAATTTTCAAGTAAAAAACCCTAATTACTAAATCAGGTCGATCAGAAGCCGATTGATGAGGTAATCAATTTTCTACAATTTCTTTCCATTTTTGATTGCATGTCATTGTTATGAATAAATCTGGCTTTTTAATCCCTTGATTATGTAAGTGATCAACTAATCCTTTATACGTTTTACTTCTTAGTTTTATTTGATTATTTTGACAAAAAAATAGTCTATCTTTTTCAATTTTAACGTAGTTATCAACAACTCATTGTTGTAACAATCTTCCGCCATGTAAGAATTGATTATACTCATGATCTCTTATTGTCATTTTATATTTTATGTAAGCAGATCTTCATATAGTATGATTTCTAGATCGCTTTTTACTGTCATTACGAATCATATCAATACCGTAACCCATACTTCCTTGTGGATGAAATATTGGATAAATCCAAGGTTTAACATTTAGATCCAAATTACTAACCAATTTTAATTCTTTACTTGATTTGCTATAAATTGTAACATAAGACTCTGGTATTAAACCTTCTGAATTTGTATTGAAAATTGCGGCAACCTCATTACTTTTTTGAAAATTGTACCTTTCTATATCAAATCCTTTCTTTAAAGTAAATAATAATTGTAGTTCCGGAATTTCGGTATTACTTAGTTTTGCTAAAGCAGTCTGTCTTAATTACTTCAGACATCATCAACAAAGACTTTGTGAAATTGTTACAATCTCTTATTAATTTTTCAATAATTAACAATAACTCTTCATCTCAATTGTCATGTTTCTTTAATCTGTAACTAACATCATCGTCTGGATCATAAATAAATAATTGATTAAAAGAATGATCATCATCTTTTTCAGGATATAAGGCATTATTCATTTAAAAATAAATTTGACCTTGAATTTTGTAACAAAACAGCCCTCGCCTATAACCTTTAAAATTGACTACATTAGCATTTAAGGAAGCAAAAGCAAATGAATTATTATACATTCTAACATTAGCTCTAAAATGATCAGACTTTTTGTGCGATCCATCAAACAAACTTTTTAATTTACAAGGATATTCTACTAAAGGCAATGAAACACCACCATGCCTACAACAATTATTAAAAGTATTCTTGTTGTTAACTTTCTCTTTTGCAAAATGTTTAGCCTGACAATGTCTGCAATTAACAGACATTTCACTAAGATAGTTTTCTTCTTTATTTAAAGAACTATCAACTGATACTGTTTTTAATTTAATTCTTTGACGATATGATTTTTGGTAAGCTGCAAAACTTTTTTTAAATTTCTGGTTCGAAGTGTTATCATTTCTTGCAGTTGAAGGTAATATCATCGTATCATCATCTTTTTCCACTTCATTTAAAAATTTTAACTTTATTTCTCTTACTTTATTCCCACCTTCAATTACTTGTGTTTTATAGTCAGTTTGAGATATTTTTAGGTTATAATCTACTCCACCTAATTCAGTTATAGAACTTTCAACAGTCATTGTTCTTAATTTAAGTCTTTGACGATATGC
Organism: Leptopilina drosophilae; assembly: GCA_032873175.1. Classification (NCBI taxonomy): domain Eukaryota; kingdom Metazoa; phylum Arthropoda; class Insecta; order Hymenoptera; family Figitidae; genus Leptopilina; species Leptopilina drosophilae. The sequence goes on from CM065481.1 coordinate 27,626,190, forward strand.
TTTTTGATAATCTGCAGAACTTTTTTTAATCTTGTGGTTGAGAATGTTCTTAAATGTTTCATTCCTTTCGTTTTTTTCATATCTTTATTTATATTATTTTGTAAATTTAAAGTCTTTTTTATTTCCTTACTACCCATCGCATATTCACCTTTACTTGTTACTTCCACTTTCTGGACTTTATCAATACCGTTATCATAAATTAGGAAATGTAGCAAATAATCATTTGTAAACATTAAATATCAATGATTTCTAATTGCCGCATGGTTATATACAACATTGTCACGTTTAATGTTACAATAAATGGAAGTAGCAAACACAATTACGTATACACCGCAATTAACAAAATTAACCAGTTGTTGAACTACTGGAAAAACTGTAGTAGGTTTAAATGGGTATAATCTATTTAAAAATTATATTTTATCTTTGTTTAAGCATTTTCTGTTAAGACTATCATAAATGTATAATTAATTTCCATCATAATATGTACAAATCCAATGTCCATTGTCGAAAGGGTCACTAAACAGAATGTGAATATGGGACTGATTTTTTATATATAAATATGTTGTGTTTTGCATTTTTAATATACCACCTGATTCAATTTCTAACAATTCTTGAAACTTATACATGTGACTTTCATTTAACATTTCTTCTTCCTTCCGAATTATACTTACAGGACTGTCACTTAATTAAAAAAACTATGCTTTGAATAACGATTCATTTTTATGAACAATTTTTAAATTTATATATAAATAAAAAACTCAAATATTATAATAAAATTGTATTTCTATTTCATTCTCTGTATATGTATCTCTATATTTAATAATCTTTTAATCTCTTAATCTTTTATTTTATTTATCTTTTTAACTATTTATTTCTTTATCTGTTTTATCTATTTATCTCTTTTATACATTATAATCTCTTAGACTCTTAAACTGTTTATCTCTTTATCTTTATATGTATTTATCTCTTAATCTATTAATTTTTTTATCTATTTATTTCTTTATCTGTTTTACCTATTTTTCTCTTTATATCATTACCTCTTAATCTGTTAATGTATTTATCTCTTTCTTTTCTTATTATATGTTTATTAAAAATTGCAACTTTAACGTTTTTATCTTAACACTTTTTTTTCTTATTTCAATATATTTCTCATTATAATAATATGTTTGATCACTTTCTAACAACATAAATAATTCATTATGATTCACATTAAATTATAGTGAAATTTATTTTATAGTTTTAATTACTTTAGTATCCTTAAACACTTTATTCACCCAATTTTTACATAATTTAATAATTTTAACAGCTTCTATAACTAAGAACTATTTTATTTACTTTAAAATATTAATTTTATACTTTTAATCCCTTTATTAACTTTAAACACTTTATTGACCAAATTTTAACATAATATAAGAATTTTAACACTTTTAATAACTATAATGTAACTATAAACTACTTTATTTACTAATTTTTATTTACTTGTATTTCTTTTTAATTTCTTTAATTTTCACTTTTATATTTTAATCACTTTTTTATTTCACTTCTTAAAAGGAAAATAAAAGGGCGATGTCGAAGTTAGTCTCGTGAGCATACTTACCCGAAACTGAGTCCCGAGCAACACTCACAGCGGGTTTGCTCGGGACTCAGTTTCGAGTAAGTCTGCCAAATGGGGGAAAGCTACTTCCCCTCATGGGACTATCTTGGACACTGCCCTAAAAGGGCAGCCTTTACAGCGGCGTTGCTTGGGACTCAGTTTCGAGTGAGTCTGCCAAATGGGGGAAAGCTACTTCCCCTCACGGGGCTATCTTGGACACTGCCCTAAAAGGGCAATCCTCACAGCAGGGTTGCTCAGGACTTAGTTTCGAGTAAGTGTGCCGAATGGGGGGAAGGCTACTTCCCCTCGCGGGACTATCTTAGACTGCCCAATAAAAAGGCAAAAGACATCCTTCAGCGTAGGCAGGTAGAGATTTGTTTTCTCTTTCCTGAGCATGATATAACAATAAAAGTTTTCCTTTTCATTCAAAATTTAACGCTTTGCTTTTCTTCTCGCACCTTACGAAATCACATAAGAGTTTCCTTTTCCGTTAAAATTTAAAGCTTTGCTTTCCTTCTCGCATCTTGCGAAATGACATAAGAGTTTCCTTTTTCGTTAAAATTTAACGCTTTGCTTTCCTTCTCACACTAAAGGAAATCGCATAGAAACTTCTATCGTTCCTATCGTTAAAATTTAACGCATTGTCGTATCTCTTTCACTTAAGAAAAGTAGATAAAATAGAATAAGAGTTTCCTTTACTTCTACTTAATTTGCATACTGTTTGTTTCATATAAGGATACATTATCGATAAATTTAATTCAACAATCAGCAATAGCATCATTTGTTTTAAATGAAAAATAGCAATTATTTACGAAAGAGAAATTTGGAGACGCGAATTATCAATCCAGAGACGAATAAGGCGTCGTATAGCTAATTTCTTCATAGAAATAACTCCCTCCAGTTACAGAAATAAAAAGAATTGAGAAATACACAATAAATTTTGAACCATTCATTACATCTGGAACAGCAAAAATAGTAATTGCTAATAAAGCAATAACTCCCTTTTTCATTCAATATTATTAACAAACTATTTTAAATTAACATCAAAATGACTCGTAAGAATAGACATCAAAAGGGTAATGATAACGATGATACGGAAGAAGCAAGTGGCGTAACCTTCACAACCTTCATGAATAGATCCCTTCATGATACAATGGTAAATTTAATGGTTGTATGTTTTGCTTTAAAACAAAGTATAATGAATATTCCTTTTTACGACGGCCTGAATATGCCCATAAAAGATTTTATAGAAGATATTTTGAATGCTAAATCTACTGTTCCTATACACTGCGAAGATAGGTATTTGAAATCTATTCTTGCTAAATTAAAGGGTGCTACTAAAAGTAGCATGGTAAGTATTTCAGAACCATTCAACAATTAATAGATAATTTAAAACAAAGATTTTCTACTCATAAATCATATGTATGGTATTTACAGGAAATATCCACAATTCGTATGAACAGAAATGAAAATGTTAGTGAGTTATATGACAGACTATGTCAATTATTAGCAGGAGCATATGCAACATTAGCTAGTTCTCATGGAGCGCCTAGCGCTAAAACTTAAATGTAACCCTTAAATTATTGTTCTTTGGAAGCCTTTATAAAACGACTTCCAGATACCATGGACACTATAATAGAAGCCCGGAATCTTGAAAAGCTTGACGATGCTTTCGATATTGCGTTAAAATTCGAACAACGTCACGATAGTCATAAACGTGATTATAATGCTTTTCATTATTCACGATATCAACCCCAAGATTTTAGATATCAAAAAAGAAGTCCCAGTAATAGAGTACAATTTTCTGATCCCAATGAACAATCGAGATATCGTTCTCAATCACCTTCTCCTACAGGGGGTCGATTACGTAAATTCACTTTTACTTTCAATTTCACTTTCACACTTACATATTTTCACTTTTACTTTACACACACAGATTCTCACTTTCACTTTTACATCTACAGATTTTTACTTTCATATTCACAGATTCTCACTTGCACTTGCACTTGTACTTTCACTATAATATTCAGATTTTCTTTTTTACTTGCAGTTTTAGTTTCACATTCACAGATTTCCAATTTCACTTTCACATTTATGTTCACTTTTACTTTCACTTTCAATCTCAATTTCACAAATTTTTACATTTAGTTATACAGATTTTTACTTTCACTTACACAGGTTTTTACTTTTACTTTCATGTATTTTTATTTTTACTTCCACAAATTTTCACTTTCACTTTCAGTATCAAAAAATTATATTTCCACTTTGACAGAATTTTACTTTCATAGATTTTTGTTTCCACTTTCATAATTTTGATTTTTTACTTACACTTTGACAGATTTTCATTTTCACTTTAATGGATTTATAATTTTACTCTCTTTGCACTTGCATAGATTTTTAATTTCACATTCATTTTTACATTCATAGATTTTTATTTTCACTTCTAATTTCACTTTGAAAGATTTTTCTTTTTTTTCTTTTTCACATTCATAGATTTTCACCTTCACTTTGAAAGATTGTCATTATCAATTTAAATTTTCTTTAAATTTTCATTTTTCCTTGCACATTGATAAACTTTTATTTTGCAAGTCTTCTCTAGTACAAATAGAAACCTTTACCTACAGTAAGTGAGATATTAAGATTTAAATTTTAAATTTCTAACAAAATCATATGTTATGTGCAACATTTGTATTCAAATACACTAAACTTTAAGAAAGCAAGACTTTAAATAAGTAGGGTTTCAGTGTATTTGAATAAAAATATTGCACATAACATAAGATTTTGTTATAAATTCAAAATTTGAATCCAAATATCTTAGAGAGCGTTCATAAACTACGTAGCATGCTAAGGGGGAGAGGGGGATCGGCAAAAGTCTACTCTAGTCTACGTGGGGGAGGGCGGGAAATAAACTCTTACTGCGTAGTTAATACATATAAGCTAAAATTAATTTTGCGTCTTTTGAAATTACGCGGGACCGAAATGTTGCTATATGCCAAGAATAAAATATTTTATTCAGAATATTGGACATTGTTTTTAATTGTTTTTAATGCGAATATAGCTAAACATGCAGTTTGAAAAAAAACTACGTAACACACGGGGAAGGGGGGTTCAGCAAAAGTCTACGTTAGTCTACGCAGGGGGAGGGAGGGGGTCAAAAAGTGACAAAAATAGGTCTACGTAGTTTATGAACGCTCCCTTACTTACTGTAGGTAAAGGTTTCTAAAATTTGTACTAGAGAAGATTTGCAAAATAAAAGTTAATCAATGTGCAAGGAAAAATCTAAAATTTTAAAAAACTAAAATTGATAATGACAATCTTTGAATGTGAAAGTGAAAATCTATGAATGTGATAAAAAAATAAAAATCTTTTAAAGTGAAATTGGAAGTGAAAATAAAAATCTATGAATGTAAAAATGAATGTGAAATTAAAAATCTATGCAAGTAAAAAGAGAGTAAAATTATAAATCTATTAAAGTGAAAATGAAAATCTGTCAAAGAGAAAGTAAAAATATAAAATTATGAAAGTGGAAACAAAAATCTACGAAAGTAAAAATCTGTCAAAGTGGAAATATAAATTTTTGATACTGAAAGTGAAAGTGAAAATTTGTGGAAGTAAAAATAAATATACATGAAAGTAAAAGTAAAAACCTGTGTAAGTGAAAGTAAAAATCTGTATAACTAAATGTAAAAATTTGTGAAATTGAGATTGAAAGTGAAAGTAAAAGTGAACATAAATGTGAAAGTGAAATTGGAAATCTGTGAATGTGAAACTAAAACTGCAAGTAAAAAAGAAAATCTGAATATTATAGTGAAAGTACAAGTGCAAGTGAGAATCTGTGAATGTGAAAGTAAAAATCTGTAGATGTAAAAGTGAAAGTGAGAATCTGTGTGTGTAAGTGAAAATTTGTGAAAGTAAAAGTGAAAATCTGTGTGTGTGTGTGTGTGTGTGTGTGTGTGTGTGTGTAAAGTAAAAGTGAAAGTAAAAATATGTGCGTGTTAAACTTAAATTGAAAGTGAAAGTAAAAGTGAACGTAAATGTGAAAGTGAAAATCTGTAAATGGGAAAGTAAAAGTGAAAATCTGTGAAAGTGAAAACCTGTGAGGGTGAAAGTGAAAATATGTGAGTGTGAAAGTAAAAGTGAAAATCTGTAAGTGTGAAAGTAAAAGTGAAAATATGCGAGTGTGAAATTGAAAGTTAGCGTGAAAATATGTGAGGGTGAAAGTGAAATTGAAAGTAAAAGTGAAATTATGTAATCGACCCCCAGGATTGAAAGAAATTCTTGTGACTACAAATCATGCTGCCGATAAATATTTTAACTTAAAAGAATTAAATTTGGTACATATTTTTATGTCTTACCTTATTATTATATTCCCTATTTTTTCTCGATTTAACTTTAATTTAGAAAAATTAAAGTTGGGACGAGGTTGGATAAATGACAAGAAATAATTATATTTGAACACAATATATTTGAAAAAGATCGAAATTATGCAAACATGGAATGAACACAAGCTTTCTAAAATAAGTCTTAGTGGTTTGTCTTTCTTTACCTTCGCTTAGCAGGTGGTGGTCCTAGCTCGTGTCGCAGGAGTACAATGGGGCTGGTTTGATAATTAGGCTCTAAGTGGCTGCAGGTTAATGATTTACGAGACTCGTAAATTATCTTCGTTCAATGGGTATTATGTTTCTTTCAGCTTTTGTCACAACTCGAACGATGTTTTCTAACACCAAATTAGACTTCAAGATGAGTTGAATTAGAATTTTCACGTAAAGATCAGGACAACTACTTTACTGAGGACGAGACCACTTTATACAAAGAGAACCACTTGTGAAGATTAGAATTATTAGACTGATATACCGGTGACTTTTATTGACGATTACATTTTTAAGGCTGTAGTCCGGGTGACTACTTTTGATGACTTCCAATTTTAGACTGAATTTTAGATGATAGTGTGGCCCTTTTTATACTAGACCCCTTTGGTCTTTTAGCATGCTCTCTTTGGAAAAGGTTTTCTAGCATAGAGTCTTTGAAAAGTATTGTTGTAGACACTTGTGTTTACTCAGTTTCTAGATCGCACAGTGGGCCACGAAGCATTTAAAAGCGGACATAATTCAAGATTTCAAAGAATTTAAACGAAACTTGGTGGCTAGGGGTTTTTGACGTCGCTGATTACGAATCTGAGGTCAAATTTAAGAAATTCAAAATGGCGGACCCAATATGGCGGATGATATTTGAAAAAAATCTTACATAATTATAAAACTTAATGTCTAGTGGGTTTTGTGGTCACTGATTACGGATTTAAGGCTATATTGAAGAAATTGAGAATGGCTGACCCAATATGGCGGATGAGATTTACAAAAAAATTCTTAAACAATTGTAAAACTTGGTGTCTAGGGGGTTTTGAGTTCGCTGATTACGAATCCGTGGCCAGATTTACAAAACTTAAAATGGCATACTCAATATGGTTGAATATATTTTGAAAAATGTAATCGTTAGGAAATCGTTAAATATGTTGTAGTATTTACCTGCATTGCTTGGAAAAAATTAACCCAAATTACTATTAAACCAAATACTTTAAATACATTCATATTTTCATCTAATTGAATATATTTGGTATTAAAATATACAAATTATTCATTTTTAAGCAGTGTAATTTTATTTTCGATTTCGTGAACGCGATATTAGCGTGAATTTTTAATAGAAAAACTCGCCAATAAAATAAAATTAATTTAATGGAGCAACAATAATATTTTTCAAATAAAAAAAACTTTAATATTTTTAATAATTAATTTTGCGCAACCTAAAAATCTTACTCTTGAGAATGAAATTAAGTAGTTTTAATAGAAAAAAACTATATAATTGGAGAAAAAAATTAATTGAAAAGCTGAAATTTAAAAGTGTCACTTTCAGAAAATTCACCCATATAACTCCACCAAATTTTAAAATGGGCAAAAATGGGCAACTTTAATGAAAAGTACATTTAATTTAGAAGACATTTCACGTTTAGTTTACGTTTAGTTTATATCGTGTAGAAGTTTGGGGAACTCACAAATAATAGCAAGTGTATTTCAAAAAATTAACATTTTCCGACGTCAAAAGAGCTATATTTTTATTAATGTAGTATTTTTTAATTTATTATAAATATTTTTCATTACAATACATATCATTTAAAAGAAATAAAATTTAAAAGTAAGAAAAATAATCATTTATAGAAAAATAAATAAACATTTCAGTCAGCGGATAACTTTTAAGTTTTTAATAAAACTTTTTAACCAACATAGGGTAAGTGTACCAATTGCCGAGGGTGTCCCATTTGTCGATGTTACCATGGTAATAACCAAAAAATATTATCTAAAACGTCTCATTTGTTTGTGGATATAATATTAATAAATTTTTTTTACATTTATAATGCATAAGAAAATTAATATTTATCACTTTTTTCCATTTATAATGTGCTACAATGTTTAAATAAATTTCGAAGTTTGTTTACTCGACAATAGGAACCACTCTCGACAATTGGTACGTTTACCCTATAACCACCACTATAATTTTTGATAAATATCTATAATATTCTACAAAAAGTTACATAAAATACTATAGATTTAGATTATTGCATCTAAAATTTATAATTCTAAAGTGGACTTTTGTCCGCTTTTTCATGCTTCCTGGCCCACTGTGGATCGCACGTGTTCATGTCCTGTTAGTCATATGTTTTTACAATTTTGTTATTTAATATTATATTTTTATGTTGTTTCTTAATTATTTATAGTTATTACAATTTGTTAATAACAATTTGTTAATAACTTGTTATTACAATTTGTTATTATTGTCTACATTATTAGAACTTGTTGTTAATTATTATTTTGATACAATTTATTATTATCTTGTCATTATGAACTATTGTTTGTTGTTATTTTGTTGTTACAAATTATTATTAACTTATTCTTATTAATGACTGTTTTGTTGTTACATTTTATTACTAATTTGTTACAATTAATTATTATTATTTGTTATTAATGTTACAATTAATTATTATTTTGTTATTATTGTTATCATTAGTTATTATTATTTATTGCTACAAATTGTTATTATCTTGTTATTATTAATTATTATTGTTGTAACTTTTGTTATTATCTTCTTATTATTATTATTACAATTCCTTATATTGTTACAAATTGTTATTATCTCTAACGTAACATTTACTACTACTTTGTTATTGTTATTACAATTGATTATTATTATTTTGTTATTATTGTTACAATAATTATTATTATTTGTTATTACAAATTATTATTATTTAAATTTAATTATTATTTTATTATTCTTATTATTACTATTTCCATTAATTAATAATTATAAATAATTGTTAATAATATGTCAATAACAATTATTCGTTGTTATTCCTATTACTATTACGATCATTATTATTAACAATTGGAAATTACGTTACGATGACGTAACACCTCCCCCTTCAGAAATTTGGAAATTGAAAAATAAAATTGAACAATTTCCAAATTCTAACTCTCTTATTTAAATCTAAAAAATTACCATCGTCTTGAAGTTGAGCGTAAAACATACAATTTTAGGAAAATATATTTTTTTTAAATTTTTATTGTTATATATATTTTTTGTTTATTATTATTTTTTGTATATATTCATTATTATTATTATTGTTTTTTTGTTTATTTTTTGTTTTTTAACACACACAATTTTAAGATAGATATAATTGATAAAATTAATCATTATTATGTATGACTAAATGTTTAGAAGATAGAATGCACATATTTTATTTGTTTATTTATTTTATAGCGAGAAAAAAATTTTTGTCTTAGTATTTATAATATTTATTTTTTTTGTAATTTAGACAATTTTTTGCTACATGATATTTTCCGAAACATCTTTTACAAGAATTGCTACATTTAATTAATTGGATTTTATCACTCCAAATACCTATTGTTTCTTTTCTTTCGTTGAAATCATATTTTTGTTTTAATCTTATTAACATTATTTGTGCTAATTTTGTTTTGTCACTTTTTTATTTTCTAATTTGTTATATTGACTTTAATTTAATCTGTAACATACGTAATATAGCAAGTTTGAGTTTAGAATAAAAATAATAAAATAGTACGAATAGATTTTTTAAAGTGAATTGCTTATACTATTAGTTTTATTTACATAAAATTATTGATGTACAGAAAGTAATTAAACAATAATTATTAAAAAAATTCTATTTGTAGGTATTATTTAAATTTTTAATTTTTGTAGTATTTGGATTTAGTGACTTTAATGTAATCTGATACTAAAAAGTTTGTTTAGATACAAATATTTATAAAATGTGATGCCATTTGTTCATAATTTAAAATGTTATTATGTCAAATGTTTTTTAGTATAAATTGTTATGATATACGGGTTCTCTTAATTTTTTGGACCAAAAATGTATTTAAGAATTTATCTAATTGTTTTAGAAATTATTAAATGATTTATCAAATAAATTTGTATTAGACAAGTGACTCATTAGATTTTATTATTAAATGAAATTTATAATTATGTCCTTTTGTTACTAAATTGTAAGAAGTAAGATTTAATTTGTTCATTTAAATTATAGCTGTTCTAGAATTTGGGTTATTATTTAAAGTGCATTTTTTTTATTAAAAAAAAATTTTACTTCCTACATCTTTTATTAAAAGGCAATTAAAAATAATTTTTCAATTCACAGAACATTCTTAAGATTATCTTTTCATCATGTACTAAAGTTCAATATATGGATTTAGATGTAACGTCTGCTTGATTAAAAATTATGTCATTTGTAATTATAAAAAGAATATTCAGTGAAGAAGATAGTTGTGTTTGAGTATAAAATTGAAAATGGATAGAATAGTTAAGAAAAGTATAGATAAAAGAGTATGATAACTTAACCTTAACATGCTGCTTTCTTACTTTCGCTAAAAGAAATTTCAATTATTTTATTTTTATCTTTTTCCTTGTTTTTTGGTCAGTTATTAATAGATAGATGTTAGATGGCTACAACAGAAAAATTTATATTAGTTTAAATTCTAAAAAAATTATATTGAATGGTGTATGGTTTTGTGTATGGGTATAGAAAAGTGATTTGTTAGTTAGTTTTATATCATTTGTATAGTATATTTAAATTACTTTTTAATGAAAAAAAATTCTTAATATTGCATTCTTTGTAAGGTAAAATATACTACTAATAAATGTAAAAATTTTAGTTTGATATTAATTATTTTTTTTAGTTTGTCTGCAAAAGATATAAATTTTTAACCATTTTAGATAATTTTGGGGTATTGTTTATTTGTATTATTTTTTTGATTTAATTTTTATTCGATAATTTATTCTCTACTGGGAGGTGGTTCTGGAGGCGGTCGATATGTATTGCCTAATAATTGAGCCTCTTCCATTAATTGTTTATATTTTTTTGTTTTTTGCTCCATTGTATGGAGCAACTTCCACAAACGAATTTTTTAAGGATGATTTTATTGTTGAAAGGATTTCCGTCCAAGTTTTATTTTTAATTTTTGCAATACGTATATTCTGCTGATTAAAATTTTCGCAGTCTTCTTTTTCTACTAGGTTATCTTCTTCTGCAGATGATTCTTCATAATTGGAGGTTTCATAGCCTTGATCAATTTCTTCGTGTTTTTTCAATTTTGTTTTCTGTTTAATATACTCAGGATAAGATTCAATTTCATTAGTATAAGTTTCATTATAAAATTTGTTATTTTTTGTATACATTACTTTTTTCGGTCTTCCTATCTTCTTTTTTAAGGAAGTATTAAAACGTGTGCTTTGTTTCTTTGGTCTACTCGTTTCCTCATTTTATGTGTTTCCTCTTCTTGAATTTCTTGATTCTTCTTTTCTTCTTGAATTTCCAATGTTTCTTGACTTTTGTTTCCTTGTATTTCTTCTTTTTAATTATTGTTTTCTTGTATTCTTCGTTGATTTTTTGTAACAACATTACAAGCTTCACTACGTGTATCATAATTTTCTGGTTTGCAGCATTCATTATATAACATTTTTTCAACATGGCGGAGATCTTTTACCTCCAAATTTGAGTAATTATTTTCACTTGGTACACAATTTAAGTATTCTTTGAATTTTTCTTCGATTTTTTCTTGCACACACTTATTAATATATTCTTGAGTAATATTTTCCTGAGATTCTTGAATTTCTTCTGTTTTTATTCTTTGCACTTTATTTTGAATAATGTCCTCAATAGGATTTGTAGATAAGGCGTCAGCGTTGATGTTTTTTGTACTTGCTTTGTAGAACACGTTAATGTCATATTCAGCTACTGGTCGATATTTTTTTACTTCTTGTGATTGAATTTCTTCTACTGCAATATCTGAATAGTCTGTTTTTAATATAATTGGTTGGCAGAAAAACAAAAATGTTGTTGAGTACTTGAATGAAAGCGGTTTTCTTTTCTATGTCCGAACAATTTATTAAGTTGAGGACAGTTTGATACAATATGACCATTTTTTCCACAAGATAAACAAGTGCTTACATTGTCTTGATCCATATTAATTTTTGTCGTTTTTGCAAAATTTGTATTATTTTTTAGATGGGCATTATATTCAATATTATTCTCACTTCTTCGTAGTTCACGTTGTAATGACAATCTTCTTTCTATTTCTATAGCTTTATTAATTATCCCTTGAAATGTATCAGCTGTACCAATTCGTAATTCTATTTCTTGTGTAAGTCCTCGCAAAAAACAATCGATAGTTGCTTCATCTAAACTTCTTCTAAATGTTTCATCTACTCTATTCCCATTACTAAGAATATATGCATCTAATATTTTTTCTGCTGCTTCTGCAATTCTTGAACCGTATGAAATTACATTTTCGTGTTCCCACATATACATTGCTGCTAGTTCTCCTTGTAATTGACATACAGATTTTATTGGTGCGTAAATTTGTTTTAATCTTTCTATTAATTCTTCTACAGTATTAAAGTTAGTTCCTATTATAATTTTTCTCGCTTCTCCCGAAATTCGACTTCTTATTAATTTTACTAAATTTGCCTGAACTTGTGCTACTTCAGAAAGCATAGATTTTGCTTCTAAACAACTTTCTATAAAAATGGATAATGGTATGTTTTTTCCATCGAAAATAGGAACTATTTTCAGAGCATCACGTAATGAGACTTGTTGACTATTTGGCAGATCCATATTTTCTTAAAAATAATTTGTTTCTTAAGAAAAAAAAAATTTTAAACCAAATAAAAAGGAATTTTTAGTATATATTTTTTAAAGACCTTTTTAATAATCTATGTATATAAATGTTGTTTATAAAATATTGCTATTTGATTTGTTTCTAACTTGCATCGCGTAGCACGTGTGTTTATTGTTCTTGGTAAATAGAAATTATCTCAATAAAGATATGGACAGATATAAAATATGTAAATTTGGAACTCATGCTGATATATTCAGAACACTTGTTACAGATAATATAGTAAATATTATGCGATGAACTGTGAGAAATTTTGTGAATAATAACAATTTTATATTTGTATGTATACTTTTATGCTGAAAACATTTTTATTATAAAATATATATTTTTCTTAATTATTTTATTATTCTCATTAGCAATTGTTATAAAAATTATGTAATTTATTTCAAAGAATTTTATATAAACAATTATATATATAATTGTTAAAATTAAAATATATTATATATTTTATATAAAAAATTAAATTATTATTAATTTTAATTCAATTTATTATTTATTTTATAAACTTTTTAAAAAAATTGTTGTAAAATTTTGCTTTGTTATAATATCTTAATTGTTTAAAAAATAAAATTATTCCTGTTTTTTATTAATTAAAAAATAATTGTGTAATTAAAACCTATTTTATTGATTTATGATGGCTAATTTAGCAAAAAATAAGAAAATCTACTAATTAATTCACTATGTTTTATATGCCGAAAAAAATGAGTTTAAATATGTCAAATTATATGCACCAAAAATAATGATACTAATTCACGGTGGTTAAATTACCAAAATTACACATATATTATTTTAAATTAACTACTCTTGCATCTATCAGTTCGCGACGGTTGATGCACTAAAAATAATGAACTATTTTTTCAAATCTAATTTCTTTGCATTTATCCGTTCACGACGGCCTATACAGCAAAAATAATGATATATTTTCAAATTAAATTACTCTTACACGACTGTCGATGCTCAAAAAATAATGCTGTATTTTTTCAAATTAAATTATCTTGTATTTATCCGTTCACGGCGGTTAATGCACCAAAATTAATAATATGTTTATTCAAATCAAACTACTCTTGCATTTATCCCTTCACGACGGCCGATGCACCAAAAATAATTATATATTCCTTCAAATTAAACTATCCTTGCATTTATCCGTTCACGACGGCCGATGCACCAAAAATAATTATATATTCCTTCAAATTAAACTATCCTTGCATTTATCCGTTCACGACGGCCGATGCACCAAAAATAATGAGGTATGTTATGTCTTACCTCATTTCTCTCTCACACTGTGCCTTCATATAAAAGAAAAACTTGTTCTCTTAGTGTTGGGAAAGAACTTGCACTAATTTTATAAAATTAGAAAGAGAATATTAAATTGAACTGTTATACGATGAAAGTGTTATCGAAATTATTATTATTTAGTGTAATTTGATTCCTTGCAAGAGAACAAGATTTCTTTTACCGAACACTGAATTTAGTAACTCAATTTTACGATCGAAAGGCCGCCTCAACGATACTATTCATGTATTGTTTTGTCCATGCACGTACATGCACGCGTGGGTGAAACCATGACTAAAATACCAATGTTGTCCCATAGTTCTAATCTTTCAGAAATATTAAATTTTTTGTTATTGCGTGCAGGAACAAAATGCGAATTTCTGCAATAAAACATAATGTTTCAAAGTCGATAGAGACCATAATTCTTAACCGATTTTCGATTTTCTTGCAGAATACTTGTGATATCATACCCAATGGGAAATAGCCATTAGTCTACCATTGGTGCATTAATGGTCCAATATTGAGAGCCATTGGTTTTCTCTAGGTTTATTATTGGCACCCAAAAGTGGACCACTAATGGTGAAAACGTGGGATGTCCACGCCGATGCCAATAATTGGCAACCACTATTGGCACATTATTGGCTGCCATTAAAAAACCAATAATAAAAAAAATTTTTACTAAATTTTATTAAATAATAAATTTATTTATTTAATAATTATTTCATTTATTATTATTATTTATTATTTAAAATATTAATTTCTTTAATAAATTATTTTATAGAAATGGTTATTATTTTCTATCACATCGAAATGTGAATAACCCTTTCGTTCAGAGTCTAAAAATTATTTACTTCACATCGATCAGTGCAAAAATAGAAGAGAACGGGCAGAATAAAATTCCACAAATATTCGTGAGAATGCTGCCTCCTTATATACTATTCGAGTTTCATGTTAGATGCAAGAGAGTTTTAAGCAACACCTCCTATGGGGCGTTGAGCGAACTACATACTCATGATAATTTCTGCAGCGCGGGGAAGAACATAGTTCGCTCATCGCTCCGTAGGAGATGTTGTTTCAAACTCTCTCGCAACTAACATTAAACTTGAAAAGTATATAAGGAGGCATCATTCTCACGAATATTTGTGGAATTTTATTCTGCCCGTCTTCTCCTATTTTTGCACTGATGGATGTGAGGTAAATAATTTTTAGACTCTGAACGAAAGGGTTATTTACATTTCGATGTGATAGAAAATAATAACCATTTCTATAAAATAATTAATTTAAAAAATTAATATTTTTAATAATAAATAATAATAATAAATGAAATAATTATTAAATAAATAAATTTATAATTTAATCAAATTCAGAAAAATGACAGTAAAAACCCAAAATCATCTATATGATATCACAAGTATTCTGCAAAAAAAATCGAAAATCGGTTATGAATTATGGTCTTTATCGACTTTGAAACATCATGTGTCATTGCAGAAATTCGCATTTTATTCCTGCACGCAATGACAAAAAATTAAATATTTCCGAAAGTTATAGACATACCATAGATTTTGAGGTCTTGAAAGAATCGTGGAATCATGCGGAATCGAAAAATCAACATTAGAAAAAATTTAAAAAATACGCTTTTAAACAAAAAATTTGTTTAAACAATTAAAAAAATTTTTTTGTTTAAACGATTTTTTTTCTTGGTTATATAATTTTTTATATGGCTTTAAATAATAAGTAATGTGTGTAAAAATCATTAAAATCCATTCACATTTCTGTGAGATATAACGATTTCAAAATTTTGAAAATCCCGTAAATCAAAAAATTGTTGATGTTTTAAAAAATAACTTTCAGGCATTACATCTACATATATTCCTTTATTATTTTATCAAGTTTCATTAAAATCGAAGAACTAGGGAACAACATTGGTTTTCAAGCATGGTTCTCACCCACATGCCTTCGATTTGAATATCAAGACTCTAGTCAAATGGATATTTCAGCAACTGTTTTATAATTATACAATTAAACAATTAATTGTTCAATTTTTTCAAATTACAAATAAAAATGCTGTTTTAAAAGCTACAATTTACTGAAGAAATGATAGTAAATAAGTAATATTCATGACAAATTACAAGTAAAAATATTTATTTAAATAATTATTGAGATAACGATTTTCCGAAAATTTCTTATTCTATACATACATGAATTTTTTGAAGCGCACTGTAAATAAATGAATAAATATCACTAATAACTTAATTAGATAATTGTTCAAACAATTGAGGATGGAAGTAATTCATTAATGTCGATCATGATTGTTTTCATTTCTATTTCGCAACTGACATTAATATCAGCTTCGGTATCAGCGACCTTATAAACCCCCGAGCAACATCTTTCAACGAAATCTGAAGAATTAAAAAAATTTGTGCGCCATATTGGATCCGCCATTTTGAATTTCTGAAAATTAACAACAGATTCAGTATCAGCGACCCTAAAAACTTCGAGTAACAACATTCATTTAATTATGATTAATTAAAACAAATTTTGTCCGCTATCTGTCATATTTAATTTCTTAAATCCAATATCAAACTACCGTCATTGCTTATGGAATATAAAGTATGTATTTGTTCGTTTAAGGAACATTTTGAAGAGTCCATCTATCAGGAAGAGGGAGTGTGCTGAGGAAAACGGATCTAAATAAATTAGCAAAGAAACTTACCGAAAGACGAAATTATTGTATTTCACAGAAAGGAAAAATATTTACAAAACTAAATGATCAACTTTTATATAATGTAATCAAACTAAAACTACTTGCTGGAGAGAGCAAGCATAGAAGAAGATGAGCTGACCAGGACGGCCGGTCCTCGTTCCGAGATTGGTCCCGTCCCCTTGTCGCCAAGCCTCTCAATAAGAGATGATGCCTTAAAAATGGTTTCGCGACGCACACATTTTGAGATTAAAATAAAGACTCACTCTTGGCAGCTCTTCCCTCTCCACACGTTTTATTCCGAAAAAGAACGAAAACAATCGAGGACCTGGCTGCGTGTTAGAGCTCCATGTGGTTGAAGCTGGCCTGGAACAAAAAACTCAGAAGGAACTAAGGAAAAGGAGGAGGCATCCTCAAACATTCCGCCCGCCTTCGTCGAACAGGCGAACAAACAACGCACTTATTAATTAGTAGTCTCTCTGGTAGGAGATTGGGATTTGGATTTTGGCAAAAATAGTGGACTTAGTCGAGCTATGTGTCTTCGAAGTGTTGAAGTAGAAGTCTTTATGGTTACCGCCCGTACTAGACCATCCGGCCCTGGATGAGTTTTTAACACTCGTCCTAAAGCCCATTTCGAGGGAGGAAATCTATCGTCTTTAATGACAACTAGTTGACCGGGAGTAAAATTTTCTGTTACTCCACGCCATTTTCCGCGTTCTTGGAGGTGTAGAAGGTATTCTGTCGACCACCGTTTCCAAAAGTTATTGCGAATACGTTGAAGCAGCTGAAATCGATTCAATCGATTCTCAGGGATATTTGGAAAACCTGGTTCTGGTAAAACTCCAAGTGTGCATCCAACGAGAAAATGAGCAGGAGTCAAAGCGGATAAATTATCGCAGTCGTTAGTGAAAGGGCATAAGGGGCGTGAGTTTAAACAGGCTTCTATTTCTAGCAAAAGAGTAGAGAGCTCCTCGAAGGTAAGTAAATGTTCTCCGATTACTTTTTTTAAGTGGTGTTTGGTAGCTTTGACCCCAGCCTCCCAAAGACCACCACAATGGGGTGAGTTGGGGGGAATAAAGTGCCAACTCGTTCCATCATTAGCAATGGTAGTCGCAACTTCTTTATAAAATTGCGAAGATGTATTAAACATTTTGCGAAGTTCCCTGGCTGCTCCCTGAAAGTTCGTACCGTTGTCACTGTAGAGCTGAGAGCAAATTCCTCTTCTACCCACAAATCGACGATAGACTGACAAAAATTTTGCCGAGGTCAGATCACTTACGACTTCAAGGAGGATCGCATAAGTGGCAAAACAGATAAAGAGTGCTATATATCCTTTATAAGAGCGGTTTCCACGACCTTTCGACATGCGAATCTGAAAGGGACCGACGTAATCGACTCCTGATGTGTCAAACGGACGTCCTGGGGTAATTCTGGCTCGCGGAAGATTTCCCATTAGTTGCGACACCAGACGGGGTTTAAAACTTTGACAGGTCATACAGGTTTGTATTTCTGACTTGACTAAACGTGTTTTACCCATGATCCAAACCTTTTGAAGTAAATAAGATGTCGTCAAAGTTCGTCCGCCATGGAGGAAAGATAAATGAGCATGATTCACAAAAAGGCAACTGAGTGCTGAACGACGAGGTAGGATGGGAGGATGTTTGGATTCGTGGGTCAGTGAAGAATGCTCCAAGCGCCCACCTACACGTAATATACCAGGAGTTCAATTTTTGAAGAGGGTTTTGTTTAGGCAAAGACCTTTTAGTTTTCAGGAATTCAATTTCAGTGCTGAAAGCAGTTGCTTGAGGTAAACGTATAAGGGTATTACACGCTTCCATGAGTTCAGACGTCGTAAGAAACGAAGAATTGGTTATCTTGTCAACATTTATCTCACGCAGTTTCACAAGAAAACGTCGACAATATGCTACTACACGGATTAATCGCGACAAACTGGAAAATCGTGAGAGGATTTCCGGTTCGTTGTATTCTTGGAGTACATGTAGGGATCTAGATGATTCAGGCTGCTTAGGGCAGTTCTCATCAGATAACGCAAGCCACTTTTGTCCTTTCCACCGAATTTCATTACTGCTTAGTTCAGCAGGCTTAACACCACGTGTTGCCAGGTCCGCAGGGTTATCTTTTGTTGGTACGTGCTTCTATTCAGCTGAGGGCAACTCAGTTTGTATAAAAGCAACCCTATTAACAACAAAGTTTTTCCAATGACATGGGTGTTTACGCAGCCAAAAAAGGACAACTTGGCTATCGGACCAAGCGAAAACAGACAAATCCTTGAACGATGGAATTTTTCTTACATGGCATAATTATTTAACCAGGAGAGCAGCCGCGTTCAGTTCGAGATTAGGGATACTTATGGTTTTCACCGGTCTGACCTTGGTTTTTGCAGTTAATAGTGAAATATGAGTTTCTCTATTCTCGAGTAGAACTTTGAGATAAACCACGGCTGCATAGGCGCGAGAAGAAGCATCCGCAAACCCATGAATTTGACATCCCAAATGTGGTAATGTACCTAACCAACGATTTATTGAAATAGTTAAAACAGCGGACATTGCGCCACTATATTCGTTCCAGCGGCGAAGAATTTCAAGAGGTAAAGGTGAATCCCATTCGCATTTGACGATCCAGAGATCTTGCATTAAAATTTTGGCCGTAACAATTATAGGAGCAAGCCAACCTAAGGGGTCAAACAACTGCGAGATAATTGACAGCACCGTCCGTTTGGTTGGAGTATAGGACCGAGCATGTAGTTTGTTAAAACTGAATTCAAAGACATCCTTGATTGGATTCCAATGCAATCCTAAGGTTTTAACTAATTCGTTTTGAGCGATTTGCTTGCCAATTTCATGACTCCCAGATTTTTCTTAAGACGAAAGAAGTTCGGGGCAGTTTGCCGACCATTTATCTAGTTCTATTCCAGCAGAACGTAGGATATTTCAGAGATCATCGCGTTTCCGTGCGGCTAATTCCGGTTCGTGAGCTCCGTCAAAGAATTCATCAACATAGGCATTGTTTTCAAGACTATAAGCGCCAAGAGGAAATCTATGTTTTTCATCTTGTGACAGCTGCAGAAGAGTACGGATAGCTAAGTACGGCGCACACGCTGTGCCGTAAGTAACAGTTTTTAAGCGATATTCAACAGGGGTTTCATTCGGATTACAAGACCAGAGAATTCTTTGTAAATCCTGGTCCTCAGGATGTACACGTATTTGACGGAACGTTTTGACGATATCTGCAGTAAATACGAAACGATATATTCGCGATTGCAAAAGAATCACGAATATATCACCCTAAAGAGCAGGACCTGACATGAGGAATTGATTTAAACTTACATTTTCTTTAGTACGACGAGAGGCATTAAATACAATACGGAATTTCCAAGGATCTCTTTGAACTACCGCATGATGAGGAATATACCATGCACGTGGATTGTTCACTTGGGATGCATTGTAGAAAGTGTGCTTAGAGCCATTTGGCGAGTTTCTGAGGAGGCATTGGGTGGATCAGAATCTCGGGGAAGACGAACCATATAACGACCATCCGGGGAACGAGAAAATTGATTAACATAAAATTGCTCACAAAGAACGTCTTCTGGTTTCCCCTTATGCGGGGTCTCGGAAATTTCCTCCAACTTCCAAAATTTTTCAAACGAATTTTGTAGAACGTCATTTTGAACGAAATGCACAGACGCAGATTGTTTTGGCAAAGAGAGGTCCGCCCGCCCTAATAAGTGGAAATTTACGAACCAGAGACGACCCATCCGAGTACAGTATCTTGGGCTATCAGCGATGTTGTTGGAAAACGCTTGAAACCAGGACGTAAAATCTGACAATAAGTGTCAGAACCTAAGATTAGGTCTACTGAATCGGGTTGAAAGAAGTGAGGATCAGCCAAAGTTAAACCATTGAGTTGATTAATGTCCAATTCTAAGAGTTGTCGCGGAAGTTGCGAAGTGAGACGTGGGAGAACTAATGCATCAGTCTCCAAGAGAAAAGAGGAATTTGTTCGTTTAAGGAACATTTTGAAGAGTCCATCTATCAGGAAGAGGGAGTGTGCTGGGGAAAACGGATCTAAATAAATTAGCAAAGAAACTTACCGAAAGACGAAATTATTGTATTTCTCAGAAAGGAAAAATATTTACAAAACTAAATGATCAACTTTTATATAATGTAATCAAACTAAAACTACTTGCTGGAGAGAGCAAGCATAGAAGAAGATGAGCTGACCAGGACGGCCGGTCCTCGTTTCGAGATTGGTCCCGTCCCCTTGTCGCCAAGCATCTCAATAAGGGATGCTGCCTTAAAAATGGTTTCGCGACGCACACACTCTGAGATTAGAATAAAGACTCACTCTTGGCAGCTCTTCCCTCTCCACTATCCAAACGTTTTATTCCGAAAAAGAACGAAAACAGCCGAGGACCTGGCTGCGTGTTAGAGCTCCATGTGGTTGAAGCTGGCCTAGAACAAAAAACTCAGAATGAACCAAGGAAAAGGAGAAGACATCCTCAAACAGTATCCTAATGCTAATTTTACTGCAAATACATAGGTGATTTCCTTATTTAATTCTTTTTTATTAGCACTCTTAGACCTCTGTTTCTAAATTTAGACAGAATTATAGGTTATATTGTTTCCGCAATATTGGATGTTTTAAAATGTTACATATTTTTTTAAACTACTTATACATACGATTAATTTTTTGCAAGCTCTCAATTATATATTGTGTACATACACATACATATCTTATCTCTAATAAATCGAATTTTATTATAATTTTAAGTTTATGATATTCAAATTTATAAAAAAGTTATATCACGGGATGTAACAGTCCTCTCTCTTAGATTATTTATCGTCTCGATAAATCGTTAATTGGAAGTTAGATTCAACAATAAAATTTAAATTTCACCTAACGTAATGAAGTAATTTTTCCGTTAGATTTCCTTTTTTTATTATGGAAGAGGAATACTCTCCTTTTGGTTCTACTGTTCTTTATGAAGATAGCATAGAAGGGTATGATGGTATCCTTATAAAACCAGATCTTGAAACTTCTGTAGAGGGATTACGATTGGAGTATCATTGGAAAGGTTATTAAATTATCTTTCGATCCATAGGTTACAGAATAAAATTCAATAAAAATTGAGAGAGTTACAGTCCCCGAGTAACAAATTTAAAATGAATTTAATCGATTTAAAAAAATTTGTCCGACATATTGGATCCGCCATTTTTAAATTTAGAAAACTAACATTGGATTCGAAATCTACGATTTCAGAAATCCTTGATTAGTGATTTTAGTAACTTTAGTGCTTAACTAAATTTTATTACTTCAATTTTTGCTGCAAATGTTTAAGGGATACCAAAAATGAAGAATGTAGTTTCATTTACTAAATTTATTATAGAATTGTCATTTTTAATGCAATCGAGGTCTACAAGGGCTTAAAATTTTTGTAATAATATAGTCTATCAATAAAAAAATTAAAACCCAAACATTCTTTCCTGTTTGATGTAGAAAAAAATAGTAGAAGTTACTCAAATATTTAAAAATCATCAAAATTGTCATGAAATTTCATCTTTAATTGACAGTAACTCTCTCAATTTTTATTGAATTTTATTCTGTAACCTATGGATCGAAAGATAATTTAATAACCTTCCCAATGATACCTCATTTACTATAGTTTAACAGGCTAACTTTCCTACAGGTAAATTTAAGTGGCGTCGCACCTCGAAAATGCAAAATTTGAAAATACAGAAAAACTGCACGAGAGAAAAAAATTAAAACTATGATTTTCTCACTTAGAAAACACCTACTATTCGAGAAAAAAATGTTTTGTTCAATTGATAATTTCACTGTAAACCAGTGTTATTTATATTTTATTAAATATTATAAATTTTTATTAAAATTTGTTTTCCATGATGTTAATAAACATGAAATATTTCAATTGTTTAAAAAAGTTAAGTAATAATAAATAAAACAAAGGAAAAATTGGCGTAGCGCTATGAGTTAGCGAATTGACAAGAATTTTCTGTCAAATCGCTACTATTTTGTCTGAGAATAATGATAGCATAGAGATCGCATTGAGAGTGCTATAGATGCAGTACTTATAGACCTTTTAAGATTATAGAATAAAACATTAATCACTGTTATGTAAAACAATTAACCCTTTCGTGGGGTTTGCGAGGTCTCGGATTACAAATCTATTATTAAATTGTTAAAACTTTAAATGGCGGATCTAATAAGGCGGACAAGTTTTTATAATTTTATAATCAATTTAAAATTCATACTGTCATTTTGAATATAACCACATGTAGGATAATAAATAAAAAATCAGTGATTGAAACATGCGTAATGCGCCTACATCTTAGGGCTTATTTAATTTTTTAATTGATACCTATTGGAATACTTATACTTTTTAGATAGTCTCTAATAGTAAAAACTGTTCTAGTAGGTATGTGAAATTGTCATTAAAACAATTTTAAAAATGAATTATTCCTTAGTAGCATAAAATTCTAAACCACTTTTGAAGAAATATTTAAGAAAATTAAATTATAGCAATTTTTATTGCTGTCATAACTTACTCTTACAATAGGGGCGCCCCGAGGCGCCCTGGATCGAGCATCTCGTAAACATTTTAGCTATACATGGCCAATAACAGTCATTATTTTTGTCTAAAGAAATTTTCAATCAACTCTCATTTGTATTTACATGATTTTGTCTCTATTTTTCTCTATATAGAGTAGCACTATATAGCGCCGTCTCCAATCGTAACCCCCCTACTGGTAAGTGTTGTTAATTGACTTTTGTTCGTGTTAATTTATTTAAGAAATCCTTCTCTTTAATGGTGATTAGTGTTAGAGTTTTAAATGGAGAATAACATTTCCGATGATTATCCTGGGATAAGTAATGAAATCCTGTTGATGAGAGTGATGACTTTAATTTATATACTCAAAATTTTGATTTATCCCTATTAACATTTCTTGTTAGAGAAAACGAAATATCTAATTCTCGTCACAGTGTTATCGATACTAAATTTACTAAATTGCATGGATTAGCGTGTAGGTTGTGTCGAATTGAGGAACATTTGGGATATTTATATATTGCTTTTTGGAATGTTTAAGTTGAAGATGCTATGAACGCTATGGTTACTGTGTGTCGAAAACGTTTTAATTGGGAGGTTTCCTCAAATGATTTTGAAGTGGTACAATCTCTTGAGTGCAAACGTGCTGGTGTTTTATTTTGAGTATCCTCCGTTTTCTAAAGTCGTTTCTCCAATACGTTCCCAAAACTCTGCGTTTGTCTGCGAATGACTGCGTTGCGTTGATTTTAGCATATGTTGCTATAGCAACCGACGCAGACGCAACGCAGAGTTTTGGGAACCTATTGGAGAAAGGCCTTTAAGAGACAAAATATTAAATTCTTCGTCCGTTTTTTTACGAGAAGGATTTTACGTGACTAGAAAATGAGTTTAATAATTAATTTGTGTTAATAACTATTGTTTGCAAATGTACCTAATACTGATTTAGAGAGACTATTAAATAGAATCATGTTTTATTGTTTTAATAACACAGGCCCACAAAATTTATAATTTTGTCAGACCCAGAAACGGGATAAGTCATTTACGATGTAATTTATCGCCCTGAATCCAAAACTGACAGAGAAATTGCTCTATCACGTCAGGATTTTGAGATATTCTAACCTAAAGAGTGAAAAAGGAAATTTTTGGCAATATTTGACTCTCAATAAAATCTACAAAAATTTTTATATATTATTGAAACAAATTTTAAAAGAAAGTACAATTAATCACCTTTCAAAATATTCTACACCCAATCCGATTCGACTTTTTTCACTATGGTACAACAATTTAAAGATTCGGTTACACGACCTAAAAACTGGGAAAAGGAAAAATAGAATAATTGGAAAGTACTTTAACTTAAGCATCTGATTCTTAATATTTTGGGATCGTTGATTAGAAAACCGATGTTGGATTTTAAAATTCAAAATGACGGATCAAATATGGCGGCTGTCAAAATAAAATTTGATCGGATTCGCTTGAAACTTTTCACTCGGGGGTTTTTGAGGTCGCTAATTACGAATCCGATGTCAGATTTTCGAAATTTAAAATGGCGGATGTAATATGGCTAAATATTTAAAAAAATTTAACGAATTTGCTTGAAACTATTCACTTGGATGTTTTTGAGGTCGCATGTTACGAATCTGATGTCACATTTTCGAAATTTAAATTGGCGGATCTAATATGACGACATATCGAATCTAATATGGTGAGTACTCTATAAAAATTTATCATTTTAAAATCTCCGCAAATTAGCCATTCGTGTTCAACGTATTTTAATTTCTCAAGCAGAAATTTCATATTTTCGTACGATTCTTTTAATGTTGTAGAATGCGCTAATGAAATAAAAGCATATTTATTCTCATTATGCAATAAAATTTCTTTCAAACATTGCTTACACGAATCTATAAAAAGCCTAAAATTATTCGGATCGTAGAGTTCAGATTCGTACTCATTTATAAGTCCCCGTACATCGTTACAATAAACGAGATTCTCGCACTGTGTGAAATATTGAATGGAATTTTTCTCCCTACTTCTGTAACTACAAACTTTTGTTTCTGGAGCGAACATGTTTCTCTCTTTCAATCTAGATGCCAACAATTCTTCTCCGTCTTTTGCAATGCCTAAATCGCGTACAAGATCATCTAAAGAATTTTGATTTTTCATATTAAAGTCATCATCGTCCATATCATTTGCTATAACATTTTCAGCTTCCCTTTTCCCTATTTTAGCTCCAGTAACAGAAGAAACGTCAGCATAGACTATTTTACTTTTATTTTTCATATTGCAACCTGTAATGTCACAGGAACAAAAAAGCAATCACTATCATGATTGGAAGGTTCACGCCATATAACTGGTTCAATAACAGCTTTCGTAATGCTGTTTTTTCTTCGAATCGATTAAGCATAACTCTACATGAATTACATATATTTTTAGGTGTCCACGATTTATTTAAGTGCTTCATAGATTTACCGAAAAATTCAGCATATTTATTTTCCAATGTGTCATTTATTTGTCCAAGACCTTTTTTGGTTTCATATTTACCACATATGTAACAAAAAAAGTTTATTTTATCTTCACATGGCATCCTTGAAGCCATTTTGAACAAATCGAATGACTTAAAAAATTTAAAGAAGCACTATCAGTCGATACTTTTTAGAATGACAACTTTTAAGATAGCTACGAAAACACAATACATTTAGAAATCCTGTCATATGCTAAACAGAAGAATACTGTACATATACTCATTCAATTGTTTTAAAGAAACCTCGAATTTTTTCGACTTTCGTTTTTTGTTATCTTTTTCCTGAAACAAAAACTGAACAAAAAAGATAATAAAAACGAAAATCGAAAAACTTTGAAGTTTTTGTTTTATTGTTGTTATTCGAAAATTGTTGGAATTTAGTTTGATAGAGATAAACATGTTAATTCTAGCAACCAAAGTTTATAGTTACACAAATAGGGAGAAAAATTCCAGTAAATATTTCTCACAGTGCAAGAATAGATAGTTCGATAGGAATTGAAAGTTGGATAAAAAAGAGATTAATATATTAGTCTTGTTGATGAAAAGAAAATTTTACTGACAGCTCTTCATATTCATTTAGAAATCATGAAGCAGTTTGTAAAAAGACTTGGCAAATAGGAAAAGTATTTCGATTGGTTGAAAAATTAATTTCCACGCCTATCGATATCTAAATTGAGAAAAGATATGTTTACAGGTCCAGAAAAAAACAAAGGGGTTATTCTGTATTATATCTGAAAAACAAAACCAATTATACGAAGATCCTTTGAAGAAAAATGTGTAAATGTTTAAAAAGAAAAATAAAGCATTTAATTTTCTTTACTAAAACTAAATACCATATTAGATCCGCCAATTTAAATTTTGAAAATGTGACATCAGATTCGTAATATGCGACCTCAAAAACACCCAAGTGAAGAGTTTCAAGTGAATCCGTTAAATTTTTTAAAAATGTGTCGCCATATTACATCCGCCATTTTAAATTTCGAAAATCTGACATCGGATTCGAAATTAGCGACTTCAGAAACTCCCCAGTAAAAAGATTCAAGTGAATCCGATCAATTTTTAGGGTTCCGTACACCTTCGGTGTACTGACGGAACCCTATTGTTGAGACTCTTGTGTCCGTAGTCAAATCGTGTCCCCCCTAGCGGCTAAACTATTTGACCTAGAGAGCTCAAATTTGGTACAGATACGTATTTTCACATGTAGATTACTGGAAAAATATAGAGAATGTGATTGGAGGTGATGGACATAGCGTTGTCAAGGAAATAATAAGATTTTTGCCAAAAATGCACAAAAAGTGACCATTCCCCCCCTTAACTTCTAAACTATTCAACATGGAGGGCTAAAATTTGGCATACGGGTGTATTTTAAGGCGAATATTATAGGAAAAATATAGAGAACTTGCTATGTAATAATAGCCATAGCGTTGTCGAAGAAAAACTAAAAAATTTTTGAAAAAAAATTTTTTTTTCTAATTTTCACATTATTTCATCTAATTATCTGAAAATGGGTTTATTAGTATTCTTGTATAGTCTGATCACAAATAGTATATTGTGCAACAAGTACAGAAAGAAGCTGTTTTCCGACGAGTGCGAAGTTTGCTGCTCCGAGCGAAGCGAGGGCATCAATTTGCACGAGGTCGGAAAATCTTCTTTCGTACGTGTTGCACACAGTACTTTGTGCAACAACTGTAAAATAGTATTTTAATAATAATAAGTAGAGGAACTTATTGTGCGAATTTTGTTCCTCTACTTATTATTGTTTACAATATTAGATATACAATACTTAAATTTTTTTTAATTATTTTTTTATCTAATGATTTTAATATATTTTTTAATTGTTTATTTTAACCCTCACGGGCTCGAGTTCGTTTTTCCGCCTGCGCACACAAGCCGGGTCCCAGGGACCCGGTATTTAAATTCAATAGAAATAAAAAATTTGATAGCAAAATTGTTAATATTTTTTATCTAACATATAAATGTATCATTTTAAAGAAATTATTTTAAAAAATAATACATCACATTTGTAATCAGCGACCCCAAAAACCCCCGAGTACCGATTTTAAAGAAAATCTGATCGATTTTCTGTTCTTTAACTTTTGGGAATGGAATTTTTTAAAAAAACGTACAACACGCACTGTATTTTTCGCAATACGTCACTTTCGGAATTATTTGGGATTTGTAACAGAAACTTTAAATTGTTGTACCATAGTGAAAAAAGTCGAATCGGATTGGGTGTAGAATATTTTGAAAGGTGATTAATTGTACTTTCTTTTAAAATTTGTTTCAATAATATATAAAAATTTTTGTAGATTTTATTGAGAGTCAAATATTGCCAAAAATTTCCTTTTTCACTCTTTAGGTTAGAATATCTCAGAATCCTGACGTGATAGAGCAATTTCTCTGTCAGTTTTGGATTCAGGGTGATAAATTACATCGGAAATAACTTAACCCGTTTCTGGGTCTGAAATTTGTAGGCCTGTGAATTGATTCATGCGACGAATTTTATAAAAATCT
The DNA here is from genome assembly GCA_032873175.1 of Leptopilina drosophilae. Lineage (NCBI taxonomy): Eukaryota > Metazoa > Arthropoda > Insecta > Hymenoptera > Figitidae > Leptopilina > Leptopilina drosophilae. Next base: position 27,654,621 of record CM065481.1, read on the forward strand.
TTTTAAATAATTGATATTTTTCAAAACATTTTATAAAATTTTGTATATTAAATAATTGAACTCACTTGAAAATTTTATTATTTATGAAAATAATTAAATTACGTCAAAGAAATTTATTTCAAATTTCATAATTTATTGAATTTCTGTAAAATTTTAACAAGAATTTTATTTACGTTTTTGAAAATATTTTAATTTTGAAGAAGAATTGTATTATTTTAACAATAATTAAAATTTTGATGGGAATTTTAAAAAATTTTATTAATAAATGAATATTGATGAATTTTTTTATTTATAAAGATAATTGAAATTTTGATAAAAATTTTTTAATCATAATTGAATTTCTGCAAAGAATATTACTACTTTTGAAAATAATTTAATTCTTCCAACGAATTTTATTCAAGTTTAAAAAAATAATTGAATTTCGGTGAAGAATTTTACTATTTCAAAAAATAATTGAATTCTTAAAAAGAACTTTGTTAAATTTTTTCAGTAACAACTCTTGCGACGAATTTTATAAAATTCTTTTTAAATAATTGATATTTTTCGTAAAATTATTTGAAATTTCTTATATTAAATAATTGAATTCCTGTGAAAATTTTATTATTTATGAAAATAATTGGTTTATTTAGAAGAAATTCATTAATTTTAAAAATTATGCAATTCCTGTTAAATTTTTCCAAGAATTTTATTAAAGTTTTTAAAAACAATTGAATTTCGAAGAAGAATTGTATTATTTATAAAGATAATTGAAATTTTGACGAGAATTTTTAAAAAAATATTGAACATAATTGAATTTTGAAGAAGAATTTTTTTATTTTTAAAGATATAATTCAAATGACTAGAATTTTTTTTAATTTTTTAAGATAATTGAATTTCTGCAAAAAATGTTATTACTTTAAAAAAATTCAAGGCAAACAAGAACATCAAAATTTAGAGTTATTTCATGAATTTTTGAAATTTGATTTTTTCCAGTACTTTTACCAAAAATCCCTGACTTTTTCCTGACCAATTTTACTTTTCCTGACTTTTCCCTGAATTCCCTGACTTCCCTGACCTGTGGCAACCCTGTTAATGCAATTTTTTTTAAAAGAATTTTTTTCTCCGCCATAACATTTTTTAAATGGAACAAAAAGTATCACAAACGTGTTATATCTTAGCATGTTATATATCTTAGAATATATCGTCGGCTTGGTAAAAAACTGTACCATTACAAGAATTCGTTATAAACTATACCATTTCAAAAGTTTGTTATAAAACATACAATTTCGATGAAGATCTATAAAAGCGTTGCACTAAAGAATTTCTAATGATAAACAAGCAATTAATTTAAATTATTAGGAACTTTGAATTAATACATTGAAAAGATGAACAAGAGTATATTTAAGATACCGTTTTTTAAAAATGCATAACCTTATTTTATGTCTAGCAGCAGTGTTGACAAATTTGGAAAAAAGGCCGGGCCGGGAGATGTCGTTCCGTGTATAATTCAACCGTCTGGGACCTGGCACTCTACCGACTACGGATTTTCAATTTAATAGCCGGCATTCTACCGCCTGACAACCGGATCGAATCCAAATGATAATTTTAACAAATATCAATTAAAAAAATAATAATTAATTGCAAAAAATAAAAATACTGATGACAATTTATTGACAGTTCACTTTACACATTTCTTTATTTTTTATACACTTAATCTCGCACGCTAACCACTATGCTACGCTCGCATGGGACTCTTAAATCTTAAATACTCTCAGGTGTCACGAGCTGAAATAAAACTTGTAGAATTACTACTTGTCAATGCTACAGCTATATTTTTATTATTATTAAATAATTGTTTCTCAATATAATAATTTTGAACATAATAATATTAATAATTTTAATTAATATCTCAAAAGTAATAAATTTATTATTATTGAGATATTGTTAATTAACATGAATATTAATATTAATAATTTATTATTAATTCTCAATAATATTAATACTAATTAATAATATCTCAATAATAATTAATTTATATTAATAATATAAATTTATTTATAATAATTATAAAGTAAAAGTGTAAGACAAATTTTTTTAATTGTTTAATTATTAATTGTTTAATTATTTTTTAAAATAATTCAATTAATTAATGTAATAGTCATTTAGTTATGACACATTTATTAAAAATAAATTCATAATGTGATTTATGATGTGAAAGTTTTCCGCCTGGGACAATGCTTATTTCGATAAATTTTTACTCTTAAACAATTAAACATACAAATTTAACAAAGTACATTTTGGAAACGTTTCTTCATGCTCTTTCGATTGAAAATAAGCATTTTGAAAAAAAAATTTGTTGACCCAAAAAAATCAAAATTAAAAATAAATTTCAATTTGGGGGGGGAGAGGTACGATTTTTTTTAACGAAAGCTGAGGTTTTTTCCTAAAACGACATATATATGAAAAAGTAGGACAAGAATTTTTAAACATTGAAAAAATGAATTTTCTCCTAAACAGAGCTAGAAACCAGGTTTAGAGCGCTCCGGTGAGTAGAAACCTCTGTTTTTCAATGTTTAAACATTCTTGTCCCACTTTTTCATATTTATGTCCTTTTAGGAAAAAACCTTAGCTTTCGTTTAAAAACAACTGTACCTTTCCCACCAAAAAATAAGAAATTATTTTTAATTTTGTTTTTTTTGGGTCAAAATTTTTTTTTCAAAATGCTTATTTCCAATCGAAAGAGCATGAAAAAACCTTTCCAAAATGTACTTTGTCAAATTTGTATGTTTAATTGTTTAAGAGTAAAAAATTATCAAAATAAACATTACACCGTAAGACCCCTTGATCACTTGACGTGGAATCGCTCGTATATGTATTTAAAGCTAGGGACCTTAGCTAAGTACTCGTGAAGAAAATTGATTCCGTTGACTAGAAAAATTTTATTAAAAATTCAATAAATTGGTTATTTTTCTAACGAAGAAAATTTTGGTTTGGTTGTGGGCACTCTTGAAAAATCTATTAAAAATGCAAAAAAATTAATTAAGTAACCATTTATTAACTACATAAGGATGATTTCTTCTAATATTGACATTACATGCTCCCCATGTAAGGACATATAAGATTTCTCACACTGAACCTGAACTGCCCAGTTACTACAATTACTATAACTGCGAACGACGTACGGACATCAAAGTCTCATTATATTAATTTCCGTGCTGGACCATGCAACCCTTACAATTCATAAAACACTATTAAATGTTGTAAGGAGTTACTTATGATTATATCGACAACGATGTTTCAAGATTTATCAAAAATAAGAGTGGTGTCCACAACTGAATCAATTTGGAAGCCCACAACCAAACTTGATGATCATTTTAAAACATCAAGAAGAAAATTTTGCTTGTGAACATTTTTGTGATACTTGATATTGGATCATAAAATATAACATCTTTACTGTGTACATACGCTTTAAACTTATCATTTTAATTAATTCACTTGGATTTGTTGAACATTTAACAATGTTTAAAAATACTTTTTTGTTATATTCAACTTGTCGAAAAATTAATTTATATATAGTAAAAAGCGCAGTTGTCTAATCACTTTTGTATTCGCATAGAAAACTACGTGATATTTGCCAGATTAGACAAATCTCATTTCTGTCAAAAGTTCTGCGTGGGTCTCCACAACCGAACCATGCCCACAACCGAACCTCTTCCCCTACGATACACTTAAAGGGGAAGAGCGATCAAACAATTTGTGACTGGAAAAAATGGCGCTAATGTATTTAATAGAGTTTGGCATGGGGAAGGTGACAGTAAAAAATAATGTGACGCAATATATAAATCATGTGTTCCTAATTTGTGAATGGGTATTATTTTATTTGATTTTTAATAAAATTCGACTCATTCAAGAAATTACAATTGCACTGATAACATTTTTTCAGTCTTCTAAAACAAATAAATATCATTTATTTTTTAAAGTCCATGCAAATGCGTTATGTTTTCGATTTCTATTTAATAAAATATTTTTCGAAAAGAACGTCATTAATTAAAATTTGAAAAAGAAATACTCAACAGAAAAGCGGTTTGTAACAATGGTATAAGCCGGATACAACGTCTGACGTTTCATACCAACAAGTACATTTATAATTTTATAGAATTTACTGAAAAGATATGCATGCAGTGGAAACATTCAACCAGCGTAAACTTTTTTTACATGAATACACGATGCATCCTTACTCGTCACTTTAAAAAACGTTAACATTTTTTTCTTCTTTCTTTTTTCAGAAAAACTTATTCTTGATGTAGATGTGCAGTGTCATAAATATGCATACATTAAAACAATTTTACTTGCACTTGGTACATTACGAATATTCACCCACTAACGCCTACTGATGAATTCAATTGAAACTATAGATACACTGAGAAAATATTTTGTATAAAATTTAGTCAAAAGTTGGTTAAAATGGCTACACATAGGCATTTTAATAATGTTTAAAATTCTCTTGTATGGTTATTAAAATGCATTTTTTAAAGAATGTTCAAAAAGTAATTTAAAGATTAAAACAGACATTAGATTAAACATTGGTATGCATTTGATCATAAACTGATTTACTATTTTTAATACTTTATGCTGTACTTTGGTAGATATTTACCTACGTGTGTCACAGTTTGTCCAGAAGTTGGGTAAAATGAAAGCCCCACCACGCAACTGTACTATCAGGACTGTATGTGAAATTCTAGGAGCCCTTAGGAAATTTGTCCTTTTAACAATATTTATAAATGTATTTTAAAATCTATCAAACCTTAATTACTAACATTTACTTTTAACAAAATAGTTAAGGAAGATCAAAGATATTAATTATCAATAATTTACTATTTTAATTATTTAAAAGTTATAATTTACATGAAATAAAGATATTATAGATTATGATGTTAAATAAGAATATTTTCTTTATTTCTTATTTGCTTTTGTGTCTGCATAAATTTATAAAAAATATGTATAAATAGAGAAATATATGTACGTGAAAAAATCTGTTAATATATAAATTTAAAATTATTTTATCTTCTAATTAGTTATTTATTTTAAAATAAAATAAGATTTATTCGGATAAATATTTATTTTAATTTATTTTTATTTTAAATTTTTAAATAGATTAATATTTAATTTATATTTGTAAAGATAAGTTGAAAAATCCAAAGAAATTTTTAATTTATAAATAATAACACTTCATTAATTGATCACGAATTGTTTTATTTAATTTAAAACCAATAATAAAGTAATAAAACTAAAATATCAAGTAATTAATTAGTTATTCATTTTTTATCCGTTTCTCGCAAGTTGTGAATCAACTCTGCCACTTACCATATAAGGACAGTTAAAATCATTCATTTATATGTAAATGTGTGCGAACTTAGTCTTAAGAGTGTTGTATTTGTGTTTGAGTATTTTTAAGGTGTATGAGTGAAATAGAGATATTGTTTAATGCAAAATGTGTAGGTAATGCAGAAATGCGTACAACATATAAAAGTCAACAATCAATAATTAATTTTTTTTATCGTTTTAAAAATGTTGGTGATACAGGAATTAGTCCTAGGAATCAACCGTCGGTATGTGGGAAGGATGATTTTACTAGTCTCCCCACCACATTTCCTTCCCCACATTTTACCAATAGCTTGTTCACATTTTACTCAACTTTTGACTGAAATTTAAGTTTCCATAGGTCACTCTCTGAAATGTGTTGAATACGATCTCTCATTTTTTTGTTTATATTGTGTTCAAACGTAGACTAGGCTTTATTCCAACACTTTTCTTTTCTTTACAAAGTATTGTTGAAAATCTATGAAATTTAATTTAAAAACTGACCAATTTTATTTTCACCTACGAAAAATTTATTTTGAACTACAGTTGGTTAAACTTTATTCAAAAGCGCATGTGTAGCCATTTTACTCAACTTTTGACTAAAGTTTGTACAAAACATTTTCTCAGTGTATGATATAGATATGAGTAAAAGTTACATCTTTCGCCATCGTGAGCAAAAATTACTGTTTGTGATAAAAACTTTTAACAGAGGGATTGCAAAAGAAATGACTGAAACTGTGTCTCTATCATTTTCTTTCTCACTTTTACCGATGGTATATTACAGAGGTAAGTCTCCGTGGCTTGCGATCATCGAGGTTAAGCGACATCCTGTAAGGTTAGTACTTAGATGGGCGACCGCGCTTCGACTCTCCCTATAGCATGGTGTTTTCTTACTACTTTCTTATAATTTATCGAGTGGGAAGTTTGACTGTTGATTATTGTCCAGTACATACCATTAGAACTCGACTAATATGGCACGTCACACCACAAGAGTAAAAGAGACACAGAAAAAAAAGAAGAGTTATTTTAACACTAAAAGTTGTTTTAAAACTACAGGCAACTCCTCTTCTAAAATCCTGTTACATTTTATTCTTAAATTAAGAATATTACTTTTCATTGGAGACTATTTCTCTACTTTTAAGAGGAATTACTATTAAGTGTAGAATAATCCTCTTAAAATAAGAGGACGTTTTTGGTTGTATTGCGCATCAGCTGACATCAGCGCATGCGCAATATAATAGAATACCAAAAAGGTTCACTTTTCATCGTTTAACAAATGTTTCTTTTAGTTTTATAAATATTTTAATTCGCTGAAGCATCTTTTATTTATATTTATTCCTATTTTATGGAAAAAACGAAATTACCCACATAGGACAAAAACTTTCAGGTAGTTTCCAGTGTCAATCTTTGGAAGTTACCCTAGAAATTTCCAGGAAATACAATAATGTCTGCAGGTTAGAAGCTTCCCATGGAAACTTTCTAGTAATTTCCTGGAAGCTTCCAATAGAAACTTCCTGGAAGTTACCAGGATGTTTAAAAGTTAAAAAAAGGAAATTTTAAAGTTTTAAAGGAAGTTTATTTAAAATTTTTTAGTAAAATTATTATTTAAAAAGATTTCAAAAAAATTTTAAAGATTTAAATTTTGCATTCTTCTAAAATAAAAAAGTGGGTTCATTTAAAAAAATGATCTTCACAACTACACCCACATGAGGTTTTCTACATATGTGAAATACGTATTTTACCCCCCTCCAAAAAAATACATTGTGTATAAAATTTTTGAAGTAAAATACGAGGTATTTTACTGTAAAAAACAACGTAATTTACCTGAGGTACTTTACGCGCCCAACACTGGGGTAAGGTGTACTCGAACCACCATAGGCCTCAGAAGTGTACTGCTGGAATAGCGCTTTATGCGTTCAACCAAATCGACACTTGACATTACAGGGTTAACCCTTTAACACCTAAGCAAAATTAAGAGTAGGTATGAAAACATGAAACACCACTTTAGGAACTTTCAGGGTCGCTGATTACGAATTTGATGTCAAATTGATAATTTGACAATTGACAGCTGTCAATTCAGTTGTCAACTTCTCTAAAACGTGTTTATTGTTGATGAAAACTTCCTCTCACGGATTTTCTGAGTCGCTGATTACGAATATAATGTCAAATTGACAATTTGACAATTGACAGCTGTCAATTCAGATGTCAACTTTACTAAAAAGTGATTATTTTTGACGAAAATTACAGTATAAGGGTTTTTAGGGTCGCTGATTACGAATATAAAGTCAAATTGACAATTTGACAATTGACAGCTGTAAATTCAGATGTCAACTTTACTAAAAAGTTATTACTTTTCCGAAAATTACACTATAACGGTTTTTAAGGTTGCTGATTACGAATATGATGTCAAATTGACAATTTGACATCATATTCGTAATCAGCGACCCCTAAAATCCTCATAATGTCATTTTCGTCAAAAATAATCACTTTTTAGAAAAGTTGACAACTTAATTGACAGATGTCAATTGTCACATTGTCCATTTGACATCATATTCCAAATCAGCGACACCGTAAACCATTATACTGTCATTTTTGTCAAAAATAATCACTTTTTAGAAAAATTGACATCTGAATTGACAGCTGTCAATTGTCAAATTTTTAATTTGACATCGTATTCGTAATCAGCGACACCGAAAATCCTTTTACTGGCATTTTTGTAAAAATAATAATTTTTTAGAAAAGTTGACAACTGAATTGACAGCTGTCAATTGGCACATTGTCAATTTGACATTATATTCCAAATCAGCTACACCGAGAACCATTATACTGTCATTTTTGTCAAAAATAATCACTTTTTAGAAAAGTTGACATCTGAATTGACAGCTGTCAATTGTAAAATTTACAATTTGACATCATATTCGTAATTAGCGATCCCATAAACCCTTATAAACATGTGTCACTTATGTATAATTATTGTTACTACTTGGAAAACACAAGTTACTTCTTCTATGTTTGAGGCGTTATCTAGGATACGCCATTTTGAATTTTGGGACCAGATTCAGTGGTTCAAAACTTTTAAATGCTGTTTTCCAAAATTTTTTTTGACTTTCAGGTCCGTATGGGAGCTAACTGATGTTTTTTACGATCCAAAAGTGCCCATCACGTAGAGATTTTGAGAAAAATGGACTCAAAGTTTCAAAAGCCCTGTTTTTGGCCTTTTTTGATCACGTGTAGAGAAAGATGCTGACGTGCTAAAAGTCTCTAATTAGGCTTAAATTAAAGTTTGAAATGTCAACTATAAGAATCAAATTAAAAAAGATCTGAATCAGTCAAAAATTTTCATTTAGCACAACTTTTTCATGTGCGCACACAATCTACTTGTACTTATAGAGCGATACACTATACACGGAGAGAGATTTTGTATTAATATTTGTTAAAATTGGTAATAGAATTTAATATATTTTTTTTCAATTTAGGGAAATCGTGTTTTATATTAAAAATTAATATTGTCCATATTAGTAGGCAGCTTTTAATATATTTTAGAAAAATTATTAAAAGAATTATAATCTTTAAAACTGACTATATTAAAATTATAGTCCGGAAAAGTATCGAAATAATACCTTTAATATCCAACACTAAAAATTATGAGTGAGTCGAAAAGGATAGAAAATAAGACGTAAGAAAGAAAAGGATATAATTAGCGTTTCGAGAGTATTTCACACACACATACACACAAATGAGTCAACGCAAGCATTATACTATATACATATAAACACAAACTATATACAATTTCGGAGATATATGTTAAAACCTAAAAACGCATACATATAAACTTAACCGATCCAAATAAACGCAATGTCGCACGCACGCTGTACATTGGGAGATACAGTTCTCAACTTCCTTATATACTAAACTCGAGAAATTTTCTAAACTTGCGAGAAAGTAATATTTTCTCAATATTTTGTTAAACAAAGTTCTTAATTTATTTTAAGTTATAAATAAATAATTTTGTATGCTGGGTCAAAATTTTATTGAGAAATGTTTCTCATAATACAGTTTTTAAAATTGTTTGTTTCTGGAAACTGATTTCTATTAAAGTTATATCCAATTTAAAGTTATTTTAAAAATCTCATCATTTAATTTATTGGCATAAGAATTTTTATGCATTTTATATAAAATGCAGCATTTCTTAAATCAGTTTTTAATATCTTCTAATGAAAATTCAATTTCTTTTAGAGTTTTTAACTAAACTAGTAAGTTTAGTTAAAAACTCTAAAAGAAATTGAATTTTGAAGAAGTTACAAATGATTGCAAAAATTAAATTATTTTCAAGGCAGTAAAACCATTTTTATAAATAATAAAACTCAACACAGAATTTCAATTATTTTTGACATAATTTTAAAAAAATTCTTCGTAGAAATTTAATTAATTTTAATAATTTATCAAAATTCAATTATTTTCAATATCTACTATTCCAATAAAATTTCACAAAAAAATCCAATTATTGAAAAAGAAATATATTATTAAAATTCGTCTTAAGAATTTAATATTATTTTTCAAAATAATAGATAGATTCCTTCGCAGAAATTCAGTTATACAGTCAAAAAATTAAGAAACTTCCCATAAAAATTTTATTTATTATTATAAATAATAACATTTTTCTCCAAAATTCAATTATTTTCAAAAACTGTTCTGAAATAAAGAATTTTTAATATCCAGTTCTTTAATAAAATTTCCCAAAGAATTCAATGATTAACAAATTTTTTTAACAATTCTACGCAAATATTTAATTGTTTTCATAAATAATAAAAATTTAATAAGAATTCAATAATTTTTTACAAAGATTCAATTATTTTTTCGTTGGTGGACACAATTCCCAATCCATTTTTCCCAATAGTTAAAATTCCCAATCTTTCTTTTTCCCACTTTTTCCCATAGTCAACTTTTCCCAACCTATTATTTTCCCAAAAATATTAAAAGTAGGGACGTAATTAATCACTTCAATTTATTCAAAAGTGGTAAACCAGAGTAATTTCGGTTTCTGATCAGAACAATGTACTTGGCATACTGTAAGTTTGTACCAAGTTTCAATGTTATTTATTTATTCACGCAAAAAAATGGTTTGGTCAAATTGACTAAACTAGGTTTGGTTGAAGAAAGTTCGGTTAATTGAAACAAAGGACAAGTTGTCTTAACCGAACTAGTTCAGTTGTGGAAATCAAATTGTTTCGGTTATATGAAAACCAAACACATTTATTTGTTACTTCATAAACATTACTTCATGTATGTTTTTAAATTCTAAACTGTCACTGCGCAGTTAACAGAAAAATTTGTAGTTTTAATAACCAAGATTCTTTAACCTATTTTTAAATTAATGCCTAATTCAAATAAAAAATAAAAACATAAATATTGAGTTTGGTTTTAGAATAACAGTCAGTTTAGTTAATGAAACCAAAATAAATGGAACCGAACTTGTTTGGTTGCTAGAAACCAAGTGTTCGGTCAGTCCTATTTCAACGAGAGAGTTTGGTTGTGGCAAACAAATTTTCTGTTGAACCAACCAAACATTTTTTTGCGTGTTATTATTAAAAATATGGTAGAAAGAGTGATTTTGACTCTTATGAAAGTAAATTCTTGAAGTCTTTGTTTTTTTATTATATCTTTTTCAAAATTACTTGTAAAAAATTATTGTTTATCAGGTTTTGAGCTTTAAACATTTGTTCTTAAAGAACAATTGAAAATTTTTGTTTAATACTGACGGAATTGATAAAAAATAAAATTTTCAACAAAAGCCTCCGGGGCGTAATGGATCACTTTGGCCGGAGCCTATTGGCTAGCATATTTTATTAAGAAAAACCTATTATATTTAAAATATTAATAAAATGATTACCAATGATAATGATAGAACGTCCAAGCGCCCGTCCTGCCGGAAGGATGTTCCGAAAATAAGGCTTTTAAAAAAAAGGAATTAAATTTTTCTTTTCCAAAAATCCTTGGGATTAAAGTAGACGAAAAGACGAAAAAATCCATATATTTGATTTTTTAAAATAATAATATTAAACCATTTTTCAAAGCCTTCAAACTTGCAGTTTCTAAAAAGTAAAAAAAAACATTTTTTCGTAAATTTAATGTAAAATTTACAAAAATCAATATATTTTGGCCAGTCTAGTCTCTTTTTCTTCAGAAACGTTCAAGAAATGAAACCTATTTGTTTAATTTAAAAAAATTTCATTTTTAATGTTAATCAGCAAAATTGCGGCCAATTGAATAAAAACTCTCTTCAAATTTGCTTTATAAAATGAATATGGAAGCAGATAAATACAAAAACGAATATATCGTTGGAAAGGTAATGAAACAAGCTTTCCAATGATGTAAATATCAAGATTCTAAATTTATATGCCTAGGCTTGGTAGCCTTTTAAACAAAGCGTAAAGCGTCCTGCCGGCCGGACCGGGTTTCATCATTTTGTGACTAAAAATTATATAAATTTTTGGAAAATTCAACTTCTTTAAGTTACCCTGCTCTTCGGTTTGAACTTACAAGCTCGACATTTACATGCGCTGAAAGCTTGTTACATCACCTTTCCAACGATATATATTATTTTTTGTTTATGTTAATCCATGTTAGTTTTATTTAGCGATTTCGGACGGACTCACCTGAGTCTTTTTGGTCCTGCCGGAAGGACGTTGGACGTTCTATCAATAACCCTTTATAAAAAAATAACTGGAAAATAGATTTTTTAATTTTTCAAAAATTTTGAGTTTTATTCTTTATTGGAAAAATTTAAACTTTGGGAAATTTAGGTAATGGAGAAATCGTTTTTTTGAAATGATTGGTTGCGGGAAATATGTCCATCGGGAAGGTTGTACTGGGAATAATGGATTGGGAAAAGTGTCCTACAATCATATTTTTTATATAATTTTCATCAAAATTTCTCTAAAAATGAAATTATTCTTAAAAATTTTATTAAAATTCGTCAAAATAATTCTTTAAAAGTTCAACAACTTTAAGAAACATTCAACTATTCAATAAATTATTTATTTTTGTATTTAAATAATTAAATTTTCGTAGAATTTTCTAATAAAAATTAATTTAAATATGAATATTTTAGTAAAAATTTTAAATAATAATTGAAAACTCTCTAAATTAATTAGTAAAAATATTTACTAATTTGAACTAATCCGAAAAATGTTTTAATTAATGTTATATTTACAAATTTTTTAATTGAGTCGCACATAAAAAAAGGTAAGTTTGATAGCTATGAAAATTTAATAAAAAAGCATGTTAATAATTTAGATGAAAAAAAATTTCTTATTTGATATTTGTTAAAAATGTGTTAATCTACTTGCATAAATAGATTAATACATAAACATACTCAAAATAATAGATAAAAATTAATTTTAAAAATAAACTACGAAATGTCGAAACTCACCATAATTCAATTAAATTTTTATAAGAACTTTAAAAATATTAAAAAATGTGTTACTGATTAATAATTAATACATTCAATGTACTTTCATATTATGTGCTAATTTTTTCGTTTAATAGTATAGAAATGCGAAAAAATTTAACTTTAATATTGAGTCTATTAAGATTTTCTGTGATATCAATCATTTATATGTCATCTGGCGCTATTGGGCTAAAGAACGTAACGTTAAAAAATTATCGAATTTAAAACCTATGTTTAACATACTTATTGACCCGAGATCAAATTCCCACTTATGCCATTGGAAAGAGTATTAAAAAAATACGTTAGGACCGATACTGAAAAGTCGATTTTTAACTCCAGTCAAGGGTAAAATTTTTAAAAAATTAAAAATGTAACGGTTTTCACAAATTAAAAATAGACTTATCGTCTAAAATTTGACCCGAGATCAAATTCTCACTTATGCCATCGGAAACAGCATACAAAATGCGTTAGGACTCATACTGAAAAGTCGATTTTTAACACCGATCAAGGGTTAAATTTATGAAAAATTGAAAATTTAACGTTTTTCTCAAATTAAAAATAGACTTTTCGTCTAAAAATTGACGCGAGATAAAATTCTCACTTATGCCATCGGAAAGAGCAATGAAAATACGTAAGGACTGTAACAAAAAAAGCGATTTTTAACACCAGTCAAGGGATAAATTTATGAAAAATTGAAAATTTAACGGTTTTCACAAACAAAAAATAGACTTGTAGTCTAAAAACTGACCCGAGAGCAAATTCTCACTTATGCCATCGGAAAGAGCATAGAAAATACGTTAGAACTGATACTGAAAAGTCGAATTTTAACACCGGTCACGGGTTAAATTTATGAAAAATTAAAAATTTAACGGTTTTCTCAAATTAAAAATGGATTTGTCGCCTAAAAATTGACCCGAGATCAAATTTTCTCTTATGCCAACGGAAAGAGCATAGAAAATACTTTAGGACTGATACAGAAAAGTCGATTTTTAACACCAGTCAAGGGTTAAATTTTTAAAAAATTGAAATTGTAACGGTTTTATCAAATTAAAAATAGACTATTCGTCCAAAGAAATTGACCCGAGATCAAGTTATCACTTATGTTATCGGAAAGAGAATAGAAAAATACGTTATGACTGATACTGAAAAGTCGATTTTTAACACCGGTCAAGGGTTAAATTTTTGAAAAATTGAAATTGTAACGGTTTTACCAAATTAAAAATAGACTATTCGTCCAAAGAAATTGACCCGAGATCAAATTCCGACTTATGCCGTCGGAAAGAGATTAAAAAAATAGGTTATAAATGGTACTGAAAAGTCGATTTTTAAAACCAGTCAATAGTTAAATTTTTGAAAAATTAAAAATTTAACAGTTTTCTCAAATTAACAATAGACTTGTCGTCTAAAAATTGACCCCAGATTCGAGACCCGAGATTTCACTTATGCCATCGGAAAGAGCATAGAAATACGTTAGGACTGTAACAAAAATAGCGATTTTTAAAACCGTTCAAGAGTTAAATTTAAGAAAAATTGAAAATTTAACGGTTTTGTCAAATTAAAAAAAGACTTTTCGTCTAAAAATTGACCCCAGATCCGAGACCCGAGATTTCACTTATGCCATCGGAAAGAGCATAGAAATACGTTAGGACTGTAACAAAAATAGCGATTTTTAAAACCGTTCAAGAGTTAAATTTAAGAAAAATTGAAAATTTAACGGTTTTGTCAAATTAAAAAAAGACTTTTCGTCTAAAAATTGACCCGAGATTAAATTCTTACTTATGTTATCGGCAAGAGCATAGAAAATACGTTTGGACTGATACAGAAAAGTCGAATTTAAACACCGTTCAGGGGTTTAATTTTTGGAAAATTGAAATTGTAACGATTTTCTCAAATTAAAAATAGACTTTTCGTCTAAAAATTGACCCGTGATCAAATTCCCACTTATGCCGTCGGAAAGAGAATAAAAAAATAGGTTATGAATGGTACTGATAAGTCGATTTTTAACACCGGTCAAGGGTTAAATTTTTGAAAAATTGAAATTGTAACGGTTTTATCAAATTAAAAAGAGACTATTTGTTCAAAGAAATTGACCCGAGATCAAGTTATCACTTATGCCATCAGAAAGAGCATAAGAAAATACGTTATAACTGATACTGAAAAGTCGATTTTCTATTTCTATTTTTCAAAAATTAAACCCTAACCGGTTTTAAAAATCGACTTTTCAGTATTAAGCCCAACGTATTTTTTATGCTCTTTCCGATCGCATAAGTGAGAATTTGATCTCGGGTCAATTTTTAGACGAAAAGTCTATTTTTAATTTGAGAAAACCGTTACAATTTCAATTTTTCAAAAATTTAACCCTTGACCGATGTTAAAAATCGACTTTAGAGTATCATCCCTAACGTATTTTTTATGCTCCTTCCGATGGCATAAGTGAGAATTTAATCTCGGGTCAATTTTTAGACGAAAAGTCTATTTTTAATTTAAGAAAACCGTTACAATTTCAATTTTTCAAAATTTAACCCTTGACCGGTTTTAAAAATCGACTTTTCAGTATCAGTTTTAACGTATTTTTTATGCTCCTTCCGATGGCATAAGTGAGAATTTAATCTCGGGTCAATTTTTAGACGAAAAGTCTATTATTAATTTCAGAAAATCGTTACAATTTCAATTTTTTTAAAATTTAACCCTTGACCGATGTTAAAAATCCACTTTAGAGTCTCATTCCAAACGTATTTTCTATGCTTTTTTTGATAGCATAAGTGAGAATTTGATCTCGGGTCAATTTTTAGACGAAAAGTCTATATTTAATTTGGGAAAATTGTTACAATTTCAATTTTTCAAAATTTAACCCTTGACCGGTTTTAAAAATCGACTTTTCAGTATCAGTTTTAACGTATTTTTTATGCTCCTTCCGATAGCATAAGTGAGAATTTAATCTCGGGTCAATTTTTAGACGAAAAGTCTATATTTAATTTGGGAAAATCGTTACAATTTCAATTTTTCAAAATTTAACCCTTGACCGGTTTTAAAAATCGACTTTTCAGTATCAGTTTTAACGTATTTTTTATGCTCCATCCGATGGCATTAGTGAAAATTTAATTTCGGGTCAATTTTTAGACGAAAAGTCCATTTTTAATTTGAGAAAACCGTTAAATTTTTAAGTTTTCATAAATTTAACCCGTGACCGGTGTTAAAATTCGACTTTTTAGTATCAGTTCTAACGTATTTTTTATGCTCTTTCCGATCGCATAAGTGAGAATTTGATCTCGCGCCAATTTTTAGACGAAAAGTCTATTTTTAATTTGTGAAAACCGTTACAATTTCAATTTTTCAAAAATTTAACCCTTATCGGTTTTAAAAATCGACTTTTTAGTATCAGTTCCAACGTATTTTTTATGCTCTTTCCGATCGCAAAAGTGAGAATTTGATCTCGGGCCAATTTTTAGACGAAAAGTCTATTTTTAATTTGTGAAAACCGTTACAATTTCAATTTTTCAAAAATTTAACCCTTACCGGTTTTAAAAATCGACTTTTCAGTATCATTTCTAACGTATTTTTTATGATTTTTCCAATAGCATAAGTAAGAATTTGATCTCGGGTCAATTTTTAGACGAAAAGTCTATTTTTAATTTGAGGGAAACCGTTACAATTTGATTTTTAAAAATTTAACCCTTGACCGGTTTTAAAAATCGACTTTTCAGTATCAATCCCAACGTATTTTTTTATGCTCTTTCCGATCGCATAAGTGAGAATTTGATCTCGGGTCAATTTTTAGACGAAAAGTCTATTTTTAATTTAAGAAAACCGTTCCAATTTCAATTTTTCAAAAATTTAACCCTTGACCGGTGTTAAAAATCGATTTTTCAGTATCATTTTTAACGTATTTTTTATGATATTTCCAATAGCATAAGTAAGAATTTGATCTCGGGTCAATTTTTAGACGAAAAGTCTATATTTAATTTGGGAAAACCTTTACAATTTCAATTTTTCAATAATTTAACCCTTGACCGGTGTTAAAAATCGATTTTTCAGTATCATTTCTAACGTATTTTTTATGATTTTTCCAATAGCATAAGTAAAAATTTTATCTCGGGTCAATTTTTAGACGAAAAGTCTTTTTTTAATTTGTGAAAACCGTTACAATTTCAATTTTTCAAAAATTTAACCCTTGAACGGTTTTAAAAATCGACTTTTTAGTATTAGTTCCAACGTATTTTTTATGCTCTTTCCGATGGCATAAGTAAGAATTTGATCTCGGGTCAATTTTTAGACAAAAAGTCTTTTTTTAATTTAAGAAAACCGTTACAATTTCAATTTTTTAAAAATTTAATTCTTGACCGATGTTAAAAATCGACTTTTGAGTATCATTCCTAACGTATTTTCTATGCTCTTTTCAATAGTATAAGTGAGAATTTGATCTCGGGTCAATTTATAGACGAAAAGTCTTTTTTTAATTTAAGAAAACCGTTACAATTTTAATTTTTTTAAAATTTAACCCTTGACCATTGTAAAAAATCGACTTTTCATTATCAATCACAACATATTTTTTGATGCTCTTTCCGATCGCATAAGTGAGAATTTGATCTCGGGCCAATTTTTAGACGAAAAGTCTATTTTTAATTTGAGAAAATCGTTACAATTTCAATTTTTTTTAAATTCAACCCTTGACCGATGTTAAAAATCCACTTTAGAGTCTCATTCCAAACGTATTTTCTATGCTCTTTTCGATAGCATAAGTGATAATTTGATCTCGGGTCAATTTTTAGACGAAAAGTCTATATTTAATTTGGGGAAACCGTTAGAATTTCAATTTTTCAATAATTTAACACTTGACCGGTGTTAAAAATCGACTTTTCAGTGTCATTTTTAACGTATTTTCTATGATTTTTCCAAAAGCATAAATAAGAGTTTGATCTCGGGTCAATTTTTAGACGAAAAGTCTATATTTACTTTGGGAAAACCGTTACAATTTCAATTTTTCAATAATTTAACCCTTGACCGGTGTTATAAATCGACTTTTCAGTATCATTTCTAACGTATTTTTTATGATTTTTCCAATAGCATAAGTAAGAATTTGATCTCGGGTCAATTTTTAGACGAAAAGTCTATTTTTAATTTGAGAGAAACCGTTACAATTTGATTTTTAAAAATTTAACCCTTGACCGATGTTAAAAATCGACTTTAGAGTATCATTCCTAATGTATTTTCTATGCTCCTTTTCGATAGCATAAGTGAAAATTTGATCTCGGGTCAATTTTTAGACGAAAAGTCTATTTTTAATTTGAGGGAAACCGTTACAATTTCAATTTTTTAAAAATTTAACCCTTGGCCGACGTTAAAAATCGACTTTACAGTATCATTCCTAACGTATTTACTATACTCTTACCGACGGTATAAGTGAGAATTTAATCTCTGGTCAATTTTTAGACGAAAAGTCTATTTTTAATTTAAGAAAACCGTTACAATTTCAATTTTTTAAAAATTTAACTCTTGACCGATGTTAAAAATCGACTTTAGAGTATTATTCCTAACGTATTTTCTATGCTCTTTTCAATAGTATAAGTGAGAATTTGATCTCGGGTCAATTTATAGACGAAAAGTCTTTTTTTAATATAAGAAAACCGTTACAATTTTAATTTTTTTAAAATTTAACCCTTGACCATTGTAAAAAATCGACTTTTCATTATCAATCACAACATATTTTTTGATGCTCTTTCCGATCGCATAAGTGAGAATTTGATCTCGGGCCAATTTTTAGACGAAAAGTCTATTTTTAATTTGAGAAAATCGTTACAATTTCAATTTTTTAAAAATTCAACCCTTGACCGGCGTTAAAAATCGACTTTTCAGTATAAGTCCCAACGTATTTTTTTATGCTTCATCCGATCGCATAAGTGAGAATTTGATCTCGGGTCAATTTTTAGACGAAAAGTCTATTATTAATTTCAGAAAATCGTTACAATTTCAATTTTTAAAAATTTAACCCTTGACCGGTTTTAAAAATCGACTTTTCAGTATCAGTCCCAAAGTATTTTTTTATGCTCTTTCCGATTGCATAAATAAGAGTTTGATCTCGGGTCAATTTTTAGACGAAAAGTCTATATTTACTTTGGGAAAACCGTTACAATTTCAATTTTTCAATAATTTAACCCTTGACCGGTGTTAAAAATCGACTTTTCAGTATCATTTCTAACGTATTTTTTATGATTTTTCCAATAGCATAAGTAAGAATTTGATCTCGGGTCAATTTTTAGACGAAAAGTCTATTTTTAATTTGGGGAAACCGTTACAATTTTAATTTTTCAAACATATAACCCTTGACCGATGTTAAAAATCGACTTTAGAGTATCATTCCTAATGTATTTTCTATGCTCCTTTTCGATAGCATAAGTGAAAATTTGATCTCGGGTCAATTTTTAGACGAAAAGTCTATTTTTAATTTGAGGGAAACCGTTACAATTTGATTTTTAAAAATTTAACCCTTGACCGGTTTTAAAAATCGACTTTACAGTATCATTCCTAATGTATTTTCTATGCTCCTTTTCGATAGCATAAGTGAAAATTTGATCTCGGGTCAATTTTTAGACGAAAAGTCTATTTTTAATTTAAGAAAACCGTTACAATTTCAATTTTTTAAAAATTTAACCCTTGGCCGACGTTAAAAATCAACTTTACAGTATCATTCCTAACGTATTTACTATACTCTTACCGACGGTATAAGTGAGAATTTAATCTCTGGTCAATTTTTAGACGAAAAGTCTATTTTTAATTTAAGAAAACCGTTACAATTTCAATTTTTCAAAATTTAACCCTTGACCGGTTTTAAAAATCGACTTTTCAGTATCAATCCCAATGTATTTTTCATGCTCTTTCCGATCGCATAAGTGAGAATTTGATCTCGGGTCAATTTTTGAACGAAAAGTCTATTTTTAATTTGAGAAAATCGTTACAATTTCAATTTTTTTTTAATTCAACCCTTGACCGATGTTAAAAATCCACTTTAGAGTCTCATTCCAAACGTATTTTCTATGCTCTTTTCTATAGCATAAGTGATAATTTGATCTCGGGTCAATTTTTAGACGAAAAGTCTATATTTAATTTGGGAAAACCGTTAGAATTTCAATTTTTCAATAATTTAACCCTTGACCGGTTTTAAAAATCGACTTTAGAGTATCATTCCTAATGTATTTTCTATGCTCCTTTTCGATAGCATAAGTGAAAATTTGATCTCGGGTCAATTTTTAGACGAAAAGTCTATTTTTAATTTAAGAAAACCGTTACAATTTCAATTTTTTAAAAATTTAACCCTTGACCGGTTTTAAAAATCGACTTTTCAGTATCAATCCCAACGTATTTTTTTATGCTCTTTCCGATCGCATAAGTGAGAATTTGATCTCGGGTCAATTTTTAGACGAAAAGTCTATTTTTAATTTAAGAAAACCGTTCCTATTTCAATTTTTCAAAATTTAACCCCCCCCCCGGTTTTAAAAATCGACTTTTCAGTATCAATCCCAACGTATTTTTTTATGCTCTTTCCGATCGCATAAGTGAGAATTTGATCTCGGGTCAATTTTTAGACGAAAAGTCTATTTTTAATTTAAGAAAACCGTTACAATTTCAATTTTTTAAAAATTTAACCCTTGGCCGACGTTAAAAATCGACTTTACAGTATCATTCCTAACGTATTTACTATACTCTTACCGACGGTATAAGTGAGAATTTAATCTCTGGTCAATTTTTAGACGAAAAGTCTATTTTTAATTTAAGAAAACCGTTACAATTTCAATTTTTCAAAATTTAACCCTTGACCGGTTTTAAAAATCGACTTTTCAGTATCAATCCCAATGTATTTTTCATGCTCTTTCCGATCGCATAAGTGAGAATTTGATCTCGGGTCAATTTTTGAACGAAAAGTCTATTTTTAATTTGAGAAAATCGTTACAATTTCAATTTTTTTTAAATTCAACCCTTGACCGATGTTAAAAATCCACTTTAGAGTCTCATTCCAAACGTATTTTCTATGCTCTTTTCGATAGCATAAGTGATAATTTGATCTCGGGTCAATTTTTAGACGAAAAGTCTATATTTAATTTGGGAAAACCGTTAGAATTTCAATTTTTCAATAATTTAACCCTTGACCGGTGTTAAAAATCGACTTTTCAGTGTCATTTTTAACGTATTTTCTATGATTTTTCCAAAAGCATAAGTAAGAGTTTGATCTCGGGTCAATTTTTAGACGAAAAGTCTATATTTACTTTGGGAAAACCGTTACAATTTCAATTTTTCAATAATTTAACCCTTGACCGGTGTTAAAAATCGACTTTTCAGTATAAGTCCCAACGTATTTTTTTATGCTTCATCCGATCGCATAAGTGAGAATTTGATCTCGGGTCAATTTTTAGACGAAAAGTCTATTTTTAATTTAAGAAAACCGTTCCAATTTCAATTTTTTAAAATTTAACCCCCCCCCGGTTTTAAAAATCGACTTTTCAGTATCAATCCCAACGTATTTTTTCATGCTCTTTCCAATCGCATAAGTGAGAATTTGATCTCGGGTCAATTTTTAAACGAAAAGTCTATTTTTAATTTGATAAAATCGTTACAATTTCAATTTTTTTTAAATTTAACCCTTGACCGATGTTAAAAATCCACTTTAGAGTCTCATTCCAAACGTATTTTCTATGCTCTTTTCGATAGCATAAGTGATAATTTGATCTCGGGTCAATTTTTAGACGAAAAGTCTATATTTAATTTGGGGAAACCGTTAGAATTTCAATTTTTCATTAATTTAACACTTGACCGGTATTAAAAATCGACTTTTCAGTGTCATTTTTAACGTATTTTCTATGATTTTTCCAAAAGCATAAGTAAGAGTTTGATCTCGGGCCAATTTTTAGACGAAAAGTCTATTTTTAATTTGTGAAAACCGTTACAATTTCAATTTTTCAAAAATTTAACCCTTGACCGGTTTTAAAAATCGACTTTTTAGTATCAGTTCCAACGTATTTTTTATGCTCTTTCCGATGGCATAAGTAAGAATTTGATCTCGGGTCAATTTTAAGACGAAAAGTCTATTTTTAATTTGAGGAAAACCGTTAATTTCAATTTTTCAATAATTTAACCCTTGACCGGTGTTAAAAATCGACTTTTCACTGTCATTTTTAACGTATTTTCTATGATTTTTCCAAAAGCATAAGTAAGAGTTTGATCTCGGGTCAATTTTCAGACGAAAAGTCTATATTTACTTTGGGAAAACCGTTACAATTTTAATTTTTCAATAATTTAACCCTTGACCGGTGTTAAAAATCGACTTTTCAGTATCAATCCCAATGTATTTTTCATGCTCTTTCCGATCGCATAAGTGAGAATTTGATCTCGGGTCAATTTTTAAACGAAAAGTCTATTTTTAATTTGAGAAAATCGTTACAATTTCAATTTTTTTTAAATTCAACCCTTGACCGATGTTAAAAATCCACTTTAGAGTCTCATTCCAAACGTATTTTCTATGCTCTTTTCGATAGCATAAGTGATAATTTGATCTCGGGTCAATTTTTAGACGAAAAGTCTATATTTAATTTGGGGAAACCGTTAGAATTTCAATTTTTCAATAATTTAACCCTTGACCGATGTTAAAAATCGACTTTAGAGTATCATTCCTAACGTATTTTCTATGCTCTTTTCAACAGCATAAGTAAGAATTTGATCTCGGGTCAATTTTTAGACGAAAAGTCTATTTTTAATTTGGGGAAACCGTTACAATTTTAATTTTTCAAACATATAACCCTTGACCGATGTTAAAAATCGACTTTAGAGTATCATTCCTAATGTATTTTCTATGCTCCTTTTCGATAGCATAAGTGAAAATTTGATCTCGGGTCAATTTTTAGACGAAAAGTCTATTTTTAATTTAAGAAAACCGTTCCTATTTCAATTTTTCAAAATTTAACCCCCCCCCGGTTTTAAAAATCGACTTTTCAGTATCAATCCCAACGTATTTTTTTATGCTCTTTCCGATCGCATAAGTGAGAATTTGATCTCGGGTCAATTTTTAGACGAAAAGTCTATTTTTAATTTAAGAAAACCGTTACAATTTCAATTTTTTAAAAATTTAACCCTTGGCCGACGTTAAAAATCGACTTTACAGTATCATTCCTAACGTATTTACTATACTCTTACCGACGGTATAAGTGGGAATTTAATCTCTGGTCAATTTTTAGACGAAAAGTCTATTTTTAATTTAAGAAAACCGTTACAATTTCAATTTTTCAAAATTTAACCCTTGACCGGTTTTAAAAATCGACTTTTCAGTATCAATCCCAATGTATTTTTCATGCTCTTTCCGATCGCATAAGTGAGAATTTGATCTCGGGTCAATTTTTAAACGAAAAGTCTATTTTTAATTTGAGAAAATCGTTACAATTTCAATTTTTTTTAAATTCAACCCTTGACCGATGTTAAAAATCCACTTTAGAGTCTCATTCCAAACGTATTTTCTATGCTCTTTTCGATAGCATAAGTGATAATTTGATCTCGGGTCAATTTTTAGACGAAAAGTCTATATTTAATTTGGGGAAACCGTTAGAATTTCAATTTTTCAATAATTTAACCCTTGACCGGTGTTAAAAATCGACTTTTCAGTGTCATTTTTAACGTATTTTCTATGATTTTTCCAAAAGCATAAGTAAGAGTTTGATCTCGGGTCAATTTTTAGACGAAAAGTCTATATTTACTTTGGGAAAACCGTTACAATTTCAATTTTTCAATAATTTAACCCTGGACCGGTGTTAAAAATCGACTTTTCAGTATCATTTCTAACGTATTTTCTATGATTTTTCCAATAGCATAAGTAAGAATTTGATCTCGGGGCAATGTTTAGACGAAAAGTCTATTTTTAATTTGTGAAAACCGTTACAACTTCAATTTATCAAAAATTTAACCCTTGACCGGTGTTAAAAATCGATTTTTCAGTATCATTTCTAACGTATTTTTTATGATTTTTCCAATAGCATAAGTAAGAATTTGATCTCGGGTCAATTTTTAGACGAAAAGTCTATATTTAATTTGGGAAAAACTTTTCAATTTCAATTTTTCAATAATTTAACCCTTGACCGGTGTTAAAAATCGATTTTTCAGTATCATTTCTAACGTATTTTTTATGATTTTTCCAATAGCATAAGTAAGAATTTGATCTCGGGTCAATTTTTAGACGAAAAGTCTATTTCTAATTTGGGAAAACCGTTACAATTTCAATTTTTCAAAAATTTAACCCTTGACCGGTTATAAAAATCGACTTTTTAGTATCAGTTCCAACGTATTTTTTATGCTCTTTCCGATGGCATAAATAATCATTTGATTTCGGGACAATTTTTAGACGAAAAGTCTATTTTTAATTTGAAAAACCGTTACAATTTTAATTTTTCAAACATTTAAACATTGACCGATGTTAAAAATCGACTTCAAAGTATCATTCCTAACGTATTTTCTATGCTCTTTTCGACAGCATAAGTAAGAATTTGATCTCGGGTCAATTTTTAGACGAAAAGTCTATTTTTAATTTGAGAAAATCGTTACAATTTCAATTTTTTAAAAATTTAACTCTTAACCGATGTTAAAAATCGACTTTAAAGTATCATTCCTAACGTATTTTCTATGCTCTTTTTGATAGCATAAGTGAGAATTTGATCTCAGGTAAATTTTTAGACGAAAAGTCTTTTTTTAATTTAAGAAAACCGTTACAATTTGATTTTTAAAAATTCAACCCTTGACCGATGTTAATAATCCACTTTAGAGTCTCATTCCAAACGTATTTTCTATGCTCTTTTCAACAGCATAAGTAAGAATTTGATCTCGGGTCAATTTTTAAACGAAAAGTCTATTTTTAATTTGAGAAAATCGTTACAATTTCAATTTTTTAAAAATTTAACTCTTAACCGATGTTAAAAATCGACTTTAGAATATCATTCCTAACGTATTTTCTATGCTCTTTTTCATAGCATAAGTGAGAATTTGATCTCGGGTCAATTTTTAGACGAAAAGTCTATTTTTAATTTAAGAAAACCGTTCCAATTTCAATTTTTCAAAATTTAACCCCCCCCCGGTTTTAAAAATCGACTTTTCAGTATCAATCCCAACGTATTTTTTCATGCTCTTTCCAATCGCATAAGTGAGAATTTGATCTCGGGTCAATTTTTAAACGAAAAGTCTATTTTTAATTTGATAAAATCGTTACAATTTCAATTTTTTTTAAATTTAACCCTTGACCGATGTTAAAAATCCACTTTAGAGTCTCATTCCAAACGTATTTTCTATGCTCTTTTCGATAGCATAAGTGATAATTTGATCTCGGGTCAATTTTTAGACGAAAAGTCTATATTTAATTTGGGGAAACCGTTAGAATTTCAATTTTTCAATAATTTAACCCTTGACCGGTGTTAAAAATCGACTTTTCAGTGTCATTTTTAACGTATTTTCTATGATTTTTCCAAAAGCATAAGTAAGAGTTTGATCTCGGGTCAATTTTTAGACGAAAAGTCTATATTTAATTTGGGAAAAACTTTTCAATTTCAATTTTTCAATAATTTAACCCTTGACCGGTGTTAAAAATCGATTTTTCAGTATCATTTCTAACGTATTTTTTATGATTTTTCCAATAGCATAAGTAAGAATTTGATCTCGGGTCAATTTTTAGACGAAAAGTCTATATTTAATTTGGGAAAAACTTTTCAATTTCAATTTTTCAATAATTTAACCCTTGACCGGTGTTAAAAATCGATTTTTCAGTATCATTTCTAACGTATTTTTTATGATTTTTCCAATAGCATAAGTAAGAATTTGATCTCGGGTCAATTTTTAGACGAAAAGTCTTTTTTTAATTTGTGAAAACTGTTACAATTTCAATTTTTCAAAAATTTAACCCTTGACCGGTGTTAAAAATCGACTTTTCAGTATCAGTCCTAACATAGGTTTTATGCTCTTTCCGATAGCATTAGTGGGAATTTGATCTCGGGGCAATGTTTAGACGAAAAGTCTATTTTTAATTTGTGAAAACCGTTACAACTTCAATTTATCAAAAATTTAACCCTTGACCGGTGTTAAAAATCGATTTTTCAGTATCATTTCTAACGTATTTTTTATGATTTTTCCAATAGCATAAGTAAGAATTTGATCTCGGGTCAATTTTTAGACGAAAAGTCCATATTTAATTTGTGAAAACCGTTACAATTTTAATTTTTCAATAATTTAACCCTTGACCGGTGTTAAAAATCGATTTTTCAGTATCATTTCTAACGTATTTTTTATGATTTTTCCAATAGCATAAGTAAGAATTTGATCTCGGGTCAATTTTTAGACGAAAAGTCTATATTTAATTTGGGAAAAACTTTTCAATTTCAATTTTTCAATAATTTAACCCTTGACCGGTGTTAAAAATCGATTTTTCAGTATCATTTCTAACGTATTTTTTATGATTTTTCCAATAGCATAAGTAAGAATTTGATCTCGGGTCAATTTTTAGACGAAAAGTCTTTTTTTAATTTGTGAAAACTGTTACAATTTCAATTTTTCAAAAATTTAACCCTTGACCGGTGTTAAAAATCGACTTTTCAGTATCAGTCCTAACATAGTTTTTATGCTCTTTCCGATAGCATTAGTGGGAATTTGATCTCGGGGCAATGTTTAGACGAAAAGTCTATTTTTAATTTGTGAAAACCGTTACAATTTCAATTTTTCAAAAATTTAACCCTTGACCGGTGTTAAAAATCGATTTTTCAGTATCATTTCTAACGTATTTTTTATGATTTTTCCAATAGCATAAGTAAGAATTTGATCTCGGGTCAATTTTTAGACGAAAAGTCCATATTTAATTTGGGAAAAACTTTTCAATTTCAATTTTTCAATAATTTAACCCTTGACCGGTGTTAAAAATCGACTTTTCAGTGTCATTTTTAAGGTATTTTCTATGATTTTTCCAAAAGCATAAGTAAGAGTTTGATCTCGGGTAAATTTTTAGACGAAAAGTCTATATTTAATTTAGGAAAAACTTTTCAATTTCAATTTTTCAATAATTTAACCCTTGACCGGTGTTAAAAATCGATTTTTCAGTATCATTTCTAACGTATTTTTTATGATTTTTCCAATAGCATAAGTAAGAATTTGATCTCGGGTCAATTTTTAGACGAAAAGTCTATATTTAATTTGGGAAAAACTTTTCAATTTCAATTTTTCAATAATTTAACCCTTGACCGGTGTTAAAAATCGATTTTTCAGTATCATTTCTAACGTATTTTTTATGATTTTTCCAATAGCATAAGTAAGAATTTGATCTCGGGTCAATTTTTAGACGAAAAGTCTTTTTTTAATTTGTGAAAACTGTTACAATTTCAATTTTTTAAAAATTTAACCCTTGACCGGTGTTAAAAATCGACTTTTCAGTATCAGTCCTAACATAGTTTTTATGCTCTTTCCGATAGCATTAGTGGGAATTTGATCTCGGGGCAATGTTTAGACGAAAAGTCTATTTTTAATTTGTGAAAACCGTTACAACTTCAATTTATCAAAAATTTAACCCTTGACCGGTGTTAGAAATCGATTTCTCAGTATCATTTCTAACGTATTTTTTATGACTTTTCCAATAGCATAAGTAAGAATTTGATCTCGGGTCAATTTTTAGACGAAAAGTCCATATTTAATTTGTGAAAACCGTTACAATTTCAATTTTTCAATAATTTAACCCTTGACCGGTGTTAAAAATCGATTTTTTAGTATCATTTCTAACGTATTTTTTATGATTTTTCCAATAGCATAAGTAAGAATTTGATCTCGGGTCAATTTTTAGACGAAAAGTCTATATTTAATTTGGGAAAAACTTTTCAATTTCAATTTTTCAATAATTTAACCCTTGACCGGTGTTAAAAATCGATTTTTCAGTATCATTTCTAACGTATTTTTTATGATTTTTCCAATAGCATAAGTAAGAATTTGATCTCGGGTCAATTTTTAGACGAAAAGTCCATATTTAATTTGGGAAAAACTTTTCAATTTCAATTTTTCAATAATTTAACCCTTGACCGGTGTTAAAAATCGACTTTTCAGTATCAGTCCTAACATAGTTTTTATGCTCTTTCCGATAGCATTAGTGGGAATTTGATCTCGGGGCAATGTTTAGACGAAAAGTCTATTTTTAATTTGTGATAACCGTTACAACTTAAATTTATCAAAAATTTAACCCTTGACCGGTGTTAAAAATCGATTTTTCAGTATCATTTCTAACGTATTTTTTATGATTTTTCCAATAGCATAAGTAAGAATTTGATCTCGGGTCAATTTTTAGACGAAAAGTCCATATTTAATTTGGGAAAAACTTTTCAATTTCAATTTTTCAATAATTTAACCCTTGACAGGTGTTAAAAATCGACTTTTCAGTGTCATTTTTAACGTATTTTCTATGCTCTTTTCGATAGCATAAGTGAGAATTTGATCTCGGGTCAATTTTTAGACGAAAAGTCTATTTTTAATTTGAGGGAAACCGTTACAATTTGATTTTTAAAAATTTAACCCTTGACTGGTGATAAAAATTGACTTTTTAGTATCAATCCTAACATATTTTTTTATGCTCTTTCCGATAGCATAAATAATAATTTAATTTCGGGTCAATTTTTAGACGAAAAGTCTATTTTTAATTTGATAAAATCGTTACAATTTCAATTTTTTTTAAATTTAACCCTTGACCGATATTAAAAATCCACTTTAGAGTCTCATTCCAAACCTATTTTCTATGCTCTTTTTGATAGCATAAGTAAGAGTTTGATCTCGGGTCAATTTTTAGACGAAAAGTCTATTTTTAATTTGTGAAAACCGTTACAATTTCAATTTTTCAAAAATTTAACCCTTGACCGGTTATAAAAATCGACTTTTTAGTATCAGTTCCAACGTATTTTTTATGCTCTTTCCGATGGCATAAATAATAATTTGATTTCGGGACAATTTTTAGACGAAAAGTCTATTTTTAATTTGGAAAACCGTTACAATTTTAATTTTTCAAACATTTAAACCTTGACCGATGTTAAAAATCGACTTTAGAGTATCATTCCTAACGTATTTTCTATGCTCTTTTCGACAGCATAAGTAAGAATTTGATCTCGGGTCAATTTTTAGACGAAAAGTCTATTTTTAATTTGAGAAAATCGTTACAATTTCAATTTTTTAAAAATTTAACTCTTGACCGATGTTAAAAATCGACTTTAGAGTATCATTCCTAACGTATTTTCTATGCTCTTTTTGATAGCATAAGTGAGAATTTGATCTCAGGTAAATTTTTAGACGAAAAGTCTTTTTTTAATTTAAGAAAACCGTTACAATTTGATTTTTAAAAATTTAACCCTTGACCGGTGATAAAAATCGACTTTTTAGTATCAATCCTAACGTATTTTTTTATGCTCTTTCCGATAGCATAAATAATAATTTGATTTCGGGTCAATTTTTAGACGAAAAGTCTATTTTTAAATTGGGGAAACCGTTAGAATTTCAATTTTTCAATAATTTAACCCTTGACCGGTGTTAAAAATCGACTTTAGAGTATCATTCGTAACGTATTTTCTATGGTCTTTTCGATAGCGTAAGTGAGAATTTGATCTCGGGTCAATTTTTAGACGAAAAGTCTATATTTAATTTGAGAAACTGACGCTATTTCAAATTATCAAAAATTTATCTCTTGAACGGTGTTAAAAATCGACTTTTCATTGTCATTTTTAAAGTATTTACTATGATTTTTCCAAAAGCATAAGATAGAGTTTGATCTCGGGTCAATTTTTAGACGAAAAGTCTATTTTTAATTTGTGAAAACCGTTAGAATTTCAATTTTTCAATAATTTAACCCTTGACCGGTGTTAAAAATCGATTTTTCAGTATCATTTCTAACGTATTTTTTATGATTTTTTCAATAGCATAAATAAGAATTTCATCTCGAGTCAATTTTTAGACGAAAAGTCTATATTTAATTTAGAGAAACCGTTACAATTTCAATTTTTCAATAATTTAACACTTGACCGATGTTAAAAATCGACTTTTCAGTGTAAGTCCCAACGTATTTTTTTATGCTCTTTCCGATGGCATAAATAATAATTTGATTTCGGGTCAATTTTTAGACGAAAAGTCTATTTTTAATTTGGGGAAATCGTTACAATTTCAATTTTTCAATAATTTAACCCTTGACCGGTTTTTAAAATCGACTTTTCAGTATCAGTCCCAACGTATTTTTTATGCTCTTTCCGATCGCATAAGTAAGAATTTGATCTCGGGTCAATTTTTAGACGAAAAGTCTATTTTTAATTTGAGAAAACCGATGCTATTTCAATTTTTCAAAAATATAACCCTTGATCGGTGTTAAAAATCGACTTTTCAGTATCAGTCCTAACATATTTTTTATGCTCTTTCCGATAGCATTAGTGGGAATTTGATCTCGGGGCAATGTTTAAAGGAAAAGTCTATTTTTAATTTGGGGAAACCGTTACAATTTCAATTTTTCAAAAATTTAACCCTTGACCGGTGTTAAAAATCGATTGTTCAGTATCATTTCTAACGTATTATTTATGATTTTTCCAATAGCATAAGTAAGAATTTGATCTCGGGTCAATTTTTAGACGAAAAGTCTATTTTTAATTTGTGAAAACCGATGCTATTTCAATTTTTCAAAAATATAACCCTTGACCGGTGTTAAAAATCGACTTTTCAGTATCATTTCTAACGTATTATTTATGATTTTTCCAATAGCATAAGTAAGAATTTGATCTCGGGTCAATTTTTAGACGAAAAGTCTATTTTTAATTTGTGAAAACCGATGCTATTTCAATTTTTCAAAAATATAACCCTTGATCGGTGTTAAAAATCGACTTTTCAGTATCAGTCCTAACATATTTTTTATGCTCTTTCCGATAGCATTAGTGGGAATTTGATCTCGGGGCAATGTTTAAAAGAAAAGTCTATTTTTAATTTGGGGAAACCGTTACAATTTCAATTTTTCAAAAATTTAACCCTTGACCGGTGTTAAAAATCGATTGTTCAGTATCATTTCTAACGTATTTTTTATGATTTTTCCAATAGCATAAGTAAGAATTTGATCTCGGGTCAATTTTTAGACGAAAAGTCTATATTTAATTTGGGGAAACCGTTAGAATTTCAATTTTTCAATAATTTAACCCTTGACCGGTGTTAAAAATCGACTTTTCAGTGTCATTTTTAACGTATTTTTTAAGGTTTTTCCAAAATCATAAGTAAGAGTTTGATCTCGGGTCAATTTTTAGACGAAAAGTCTATATTTAATTTGGGAAAACCGTTACAATTTCAATTTTTCAAAAATTTAACCCTTGACCGGTGATAAAAATCGACTTTTTAGTATCAATCCCAACGTATTTTTTTATGCTCTTTCCGATGGCATAAATAATAATTTGATTTCGGGTCAATTTTTAGACGAAAAGTCTATTTTTAATTTGGGGAAATCGTTACAATTTCAATTTTTCAATAATTTAACCCTTGACCGGTTTTTAAAATCGACTTTTCAGTATCAGTCCCAACGTATTTTTTATGCTCTTTCCGATCGCATAAGTGAGAATTTGATCTCGGGTCAATTTTTAGACGAAAAGTCTATTTTTAATTTGAGAAAATCGTTACAATTTCAATTTTTTTAAAATTTAACCCTTGACCGATATTAAAAATCCACTTTAGAGTCTCATTCCAAACCTATTTTCTATGCTCTTTTTGATAGCATAAGTAAGAGTTTGATCTCGGGTCAATTTTTAGACGAAAAGTCTATTTTTAATTTGTGAAAACCGTTACAATTTCAATTTTTCAAAAATTTAACCCTTGACCGGTTATAAAAATCGACTTTTTAGTATCAGTTCCAACGTATTTTTTATGATTTTTCCAATAGCATAAGTAAGAATTTGATCTCGGGTCAATTTTTAGACGAAAAGTCTATTTTTAATTTGAGGGAAACCATTACAATTTGATTTTTAAAAATTTAACCCTTGACCGGTTTTAAAAATCGACTTTTCAGTATCCATCCCAACGTATTTTTTTATGCTCTTTCCGATCGCATAAGTGAGAATTTGATCTCGGGTCAATTTTTAGACGAAAAGTCTATTTTTAATTTGTGAAAACCGATGCTATTTCAATTTTTCAAAAATATAACCCTTGATCGGTGTTAAAAATCGACTTTTCAGTATCAGTCCTAACATATTTTTTATGCTCTTTCCGATAGCATTAGTGGGAATTTGATTTCGGGGCAATTTTAGACAAAAAGTCTATATTTAATTTGGGGAAACCGTTACAATTTCAATTTTTCAAAAATTTAACCCTTGACCGGTGTTAAAAATCGATTGTTCAGTATCATTTCTAACGTATTTTTTATGATTTTTCCAATAGCATAAGTAAGAATTTGATCTCGGGTCAATTTTTAGACGAAAAGTCTATATTTAATTTGGGGAAACCGTTAGAATTTCAATTTTTCAATAATTTAACCCTTGACCGGTGTTAAAAATCGACTTTTCAGTGTCATTTTTAACGTATTTTCTATGATTTTTCCAAAATCATAAGTAAGAGTTTGATCTCGGGTCAATTTTTAGACGAAAAGTCTATATTTAATTTGGGAAAACCGTTACAATTTCAATTTTTCAAAAATTTAACCCTTGACCGGTGATAAAATTCGACTTTTTAGTATCAATTTCAACGTATTTTTTATGCTCTTTCCGATCGCATAAGTGAGAATTTGATCTCGGGTCAATTTTTAGACGAAAAGTCTATTTTTCATTTGAGAAAATCGTTACAATTTCAATTTTTTAAAAATTTAACTCTTGACCGATGTTAAAAATCGACTTTTCAGTGTAAGTCCCAACGTATTTTTTTATGCTCTTTCCGATGGCATAAATAATAATTTGATTTCGGGTCAATTTTTAGACGAAAAGTCTATTTTTAATTTGGGGAAATCGTTACAATTTCAATTTTTCAATAATTTAACCCTTGACCGGTTTTTAAAATCGACTTTTCAGTATCAGTCCCAACGTATTTTTTATGCTCTTTCCGATCGCATAAGTAAGAATTTGATCTCGGGTCAATTTTTAGACGAAAAGTCTATTTTTAATTTGGGAAAACCGTTAGAATTTCAATTTTTCAATAATTTAACCCTTGACCGATGTTAAAAATCGACTTTTCAGTATAAGTCCTAACGTATTTTTTTATGCTCTTTCCGATGGCATAAATAATAATTTGATTTCGGGTCAATTTTTAGACGAAAAGTTTATTTTTAATTTTGGGAAACCGTTACAATTTCAATTTTTCAATAATTTAACCCTTGACCGGTGTTAAAAATCGATTGTTCAGTATCATTTCTAACGTATTTTTTATGATTTTTCCAATAGCATAAGTAAGAATTTGATCTCGGGTCAATTTTTAGACGAAAAGTCTATTTTTAATTTAAGAAAACCGTTACAATTTTAATTTTTTTAAAATTTAACCCTTGACCGGTGTTAAAAATCGACTTTTCAGTATCATTTCTAACGTATTTTTTATGATTTTTCCAATAGCATAAGTAAGAATTTGATCTCGGGTCAATTTTTAGACGAAAAGTCTATTTTTAATTTGAGGGAAACCATTACAATTTGATTTTTAAAAATTTAACCCTTGACCGGTTTTAAAAATCGACTTTTCAGTATCCATCCCAACGTATTTTTTTATGCTCTTTCCGATCGCATAAGTGAGAATTTGATCTCGGGTCAATTTTTAGACGAAAAGTCTATTTTTAATTTAAGAAAACCGTTACAATTAGATTTTTAAAAATTTAACCCTTGACCGGTTTTAAAAATCGACTTTTCAGTATCAATCCCAACGTATTTTTTTATGCTCTTTCCGATCGCATAAGTGAGAATTTGATCTCGGGTCAATTTTTAGAAGAAAAGCCTATTTTTAATTTGATAAAATCGTTACAATTTCAATTTTTTTTAAATTTAACCCTTGACCGATGTTAAAAATCCACTTTAGAGTCTCATTCCAAACGTATTTTCTATGCTCTTTTCGATAGCATAAGTGATAATTTGATCTCGGGACAATTTTTAGACGAAAAGTCTATATTTAATTTGGGGAAAACGTTAGAATTTCAATTTTTCAATAATTTAACCCTTGACCGGTGTTAAAAATCGACTTTTCAGTGTCATTTTTAACGTATTTTCTATGATTTTTCCAAAAGCATAAGTAAGAGTTTGATCTCGGGTCAATTTTTAGACGAAAAGTCTATATTTACTTTGGGAAAACCGTTACAATTTCAATTTTTCAATAATTTAACCCTTGACCGGTGTTAAAAATCGACTTTTCAGTATCATTTCTAACGTATTTTTTATGATTTTTCCAATAGCATAAGTAAGAATTTGATCTCGGGTCAATTTTTAGACGAAAAGTCTATTTTTAATTTGAGAAAACCGTTACAATTTCAATTTTTTAAAAATTTAACCCTTGACCGACGTTAAAAATCGACTTTACAGTATCATTCCTTACGTATTTTCAATGCTCTTTTCGATAGCATTAGTGGGAATTTGATTTCGGGTCATTTTTTAGATGAAAAGTCTATTTTTAAATTGGGGAAACCGTTACAATTTGATTTTTAAAAATTTAACCCTTGACCGGTTTTAAAAATCGACTTTTCAGTATCAATCCCAACGTATTTTTTTATGCTCTTTCCGATCGCATAAGTGAGAATTTGATCTCGGGTCAATTTTTAGACGAAAAGTCTATATTTAATTTGGGAAAATTGTTACATTTTCAATTTTTCAAAATTTAACCCTTGACCGGTGTTAAAAATCGACTTTTCAGTATCATTTCTAACGTATTTTCTATGATTTTTCCAAAAGCATAAGTAAGAATTTGATCTCGGGTCAATTTTTAGACGAAAAGTCTATATTTACTTTGGGAAAACCGTTACAATTTCAATTTTTCAATAATTTAACCCTTGACCGGTTTTAAAAATCGACTTTTCAGTATCAATCCCAACGTATTTTTTTATGCTCTTTCCGATCGCATAAGTGAGAATTTGATCTCGGGTCAATTTTTAGACGAAAAGTCTATTTTTCATTTGAGAAAATCGTTACAATTTCAATTTTTTAAAAATTTAACTCTTGACCGATGTTAAAAATCGACTTTAGAGTATCATTCCTAACGTATTTTCTAAGCTCTTTTCGATCGCATAAGTGAGAATTTGATCTCGGGTCAATTTTTAGACGAAAAGTCTATATCTATTTTGTGAAAACCGATGCTATTTCAATTTTTCAAAAATTTAACCCTTGACCGGTGATAAAAATCGACTTTTTAGTATCAATCCCAACCTATTTTTTTATGCTCTTTCCGATGGCATAAATACTAATTTTATTTCGGGTCAATTTTTAGACGAAAAGTCTATTTTTAAATTGGGGAAACCGTTAGAATTTCAATTTTTCAATAATTTAACCCTTGACAGGTGTTAAAAATCGACTTTTCAGTGTCATTTCTAACGTATTTTCTATGATTTTTCCAATAGCATAAGTAATACTTTGATCTCGGGTCAATTTTTAGACGAAAAGTCTATTTTTAATTTGTGAAAACCGTTACAATTTCAATTTTTCAAAAATTTAACCCTTGACCGGTTTTAAAAATTGACTTTTTAGTATCAGTTCCAACGTATTTTTATGCTCTTTCCGATGGCATAAATAATAATTTGATTTCGGGTCAATTTTTAGACGATAAGTCTATTTTTAATTTGGGAAAACCGTTACAGTTTCAAATTTTTAAAATTTAACCCTTGACCGGTTTTAAAAATCGACTTTTCATTATCTATCCCAACGTATTTTTTATGATTTTTCCAATAGCATAAGTAAGAATTAGATCACGGGTCAATTTTTAGACGAAAAGTCTATATTTAATTTGTGAAAACCGTTACAATTTCAATTTTTCAAAAATTTAACCCTTGACCGGTTTTAAAAATTGACTTTTTAGTATCAGTTCCAACGTATTTTTTATGCTCTTTCCGATGGCATAAATAATAATTTGATTTCGGGACAATTTTTAGACGAAAAGTCTATTTTTAATTTGAGGAAACCGTTAGAATTTCAATTTTTCAATAATTTAACCCTTGACCGGTTTTAAAAATCGACTTTTCAGTATCATTTCTAACGCATTTTTTATGATTTTTCCAATAGCATAAGTAAGAGTTTGATCTCGGGTCAATTTTTAGACGAAAAGTCTATATCTAATTTGTGAAAACCGTCACAATTTCAATTTTTCAAAAATATAACCCTTGATCGGTGTTAAAAATCGACTTTTCAGTATCAGTCCTAACATATTTTTTATGCTCTTTCCGATAGCATTAGTGGGAATTTGATTTCGGGGCAATTTTAGACAAAAAGTCTATATTTAATTTGAGAAAACAGATGCTATTTCAATTTTTCAAAAATTTAACCCTTGACCGGTGATAAAAATCGACTTTTTAGTATCAATCCCAACCTATTTTTTTATGCTCTTTCCGATGGCATAAATACTAATTTGATTTCGGGTCATTTTTTAGATAAAAAGTCTATTTTTAATTTGTGAAAACCGTCACAATTTCAATTTTTCAATAATTCAACCCTTGACCGGTGTTAAAAATCGATTTTTCAGTATCATTTCTAACGTATTTTTTATGATTTTTTCAATAGCATAAGTAAGAATTTCATCTCGAGTCAATTTTTAGACGAAAAGTCTATTTTTAATTTGGGAAAACCGTTAGAATTTCAATTTTTCAATAATTTAACCCTTGACCGATGTTAAAAATCGACTTTTCAGTATAAGTCCTAACGTATTTTTTTATGCTCTTTCCGATGGCATAAATAATAATTTGATTTCGGGTCAATTTTTAGACGAAAAGTCTATTTTTAATTTGGGGAAATCGTTACAATTTCAATTTTTCAAAAATTTAACCCTTGACCGGTGTTAAAAATCGATTGTTCAGTATCATTTCTAACGTATTATTTATGATTTTTCCAATAGCATAAGTAAGAATTTGATCTCGGGTCAATTTTTATACGAAAAGTCTATTTTTAATTTGTGAAAACCGATGCTATTTCAATTTTTCAAAAATATAACCCTTGACCGGTGTTAAAAATCGACTTTTCAGTATCATTTCTAACGTATTTTTTATGATTTTTCCAATAGCATAAGTAAGAATTTGATCTCGGGTCAATTTTTAGACGAAAAGTCTATTTTTAATTTGAGGGAAACCATTACAATTTGATTTTTAAAAATTTAACCCTTGACCGGTTTTAAAAATCGACTTTTCAGTATCCATCCCAACGTATTTTTTTATGCTCTTTCCGATCGCATAAGTGAGAATTTGATCTCGGGTCAATTTTTAGACGAAAAGTCTATTTTTAATTTAAGAAAACCGTTCCTATTTCAATTTTTCAAAAATTTAACCCTTGACCGGTTTTAAAAATCGACTTTTCAGTATCAATCCCAACGTATTTTTTTATGCTCTTTCCGATCGCATAAGTGAGAATTTGATCTCGGGTCAATTTTTAGAAGAAAAGCCTATTTTTAATTTGATAAAATCGTTACAATTTCAATTTTTTTTAAATTTAACCCTTGACCGATGTTAAAAATCCACTTTAGAGTCTCATTCCAAACGTATTTTCTATGCTCTTTTCGATAGCATAAGTGATAATTTGATCTCGGGACAATTTTTAGACGAAAAGTCTATATTTAATTTGGGGAAAACGTTAGAATTTCAATTTTTCAATAATTTAACCCTTGACCGGTGTTAAAAATCGACTTTTCAGTGTCATTTTTAACGTATTTTCTATGATTTTTCCAAAAGCATAAGTAAGAGTTTGATCTCGGGTCAATTTTTAGACGAAAAGTCTATATTTACTTTGGGAAAACCGTTACAATTTCAATTTTTCAATAATTTAACCCTTGACCGGTGTTAAAAATCAACTTTTCAGTATCATTTCTAACGTATTTTTTATGATTTTTCCAATAGCATAAGTAAGAATTTGATCTCGGGTCAATTTTTAGACGAAAATTCTATATTTAATTTGGGGAAACCGTTAGAATTTCAATTCTCAAACATATAACCCTTGACCGATGTTAAAAATCGACTTTAGAGTATCATTCCTAATGTATTTTCTATGCTCCTTTTCGATAGCATAAGTGAAAATTTGATCTCGGGTCAATTTTTAGACGAAAAGTCTATTTTTAATTTGAGGGAAACCGTTACAATTTGATTTTTAAAAATTTAACCCATGACCGGTTTTAAAAATCGACTTTTCAGTATGAATCCCAACGTTTTTTTTTATGCTCCATCCGATCGCATAAGTGAGAATTTGATCTCGGGTCAATTTTTAGACGAAAAGTCCATATTTAATTTGGGAAAAACTTTTCAATTTCAATTTTTCAATAATTTAACCCTTGACCGGTGTTAAAAATCGACTTTTCAGTGTCATTTTTAACGTATTTTCTATGATTTTTCCAAAAGCATAAGTAAGAATTTGATCTCGGGTCAATTTTTAGACGAAAAGTCTATATTTACTTTGGGAAAACCGTTACAATTTCAATTTTTCAATAATTTAACCCTTGACCGGTTTTAAAAATCGACTTTTCAGTATCAATCCCAACGTATTTTTTTATGCTCTTTCCGATCGCATAAGTGAGAATTTGATCTCGGTTCAATTTTTAGACGAAAAGTCTATTTTTCATTTGAGAAAATCGTTACAATTTCAATTTTTTAAAAATTTAACTCTTGACCGATGTTAAAAATCGACTTTAGAGTATCATTCGTAACGTATTTTCTATGGTCTTTTCGATAGCGTAAGTGAGAATTTGATCTCGGGTCAATTTTTAGACGAAAAGTCTATTTTTAATTTGTGAAAACCGTTACAATTTCAATTTTTCAAAAATTTAACCCTTGACCGGTGATAAAAATCGACTTTTTAGTATCAATCCCAACGTATTTTTTTATGCTCTTTCCGATGGCATAAATAATAATTTGATTTCGGGTCATTTTTTAGATGAAAAGTCTATTTTTAAATTGGGGAAACCGTTAGAATTTCAATTTTTCAATAATTTAACCCTTGACCGGTGTTAAAAATCGACTTTTCAGTGTCATTTCTAACGTATTTTCTATGATTTTTCCAATAGCATAAGTAATACTTTGATCTCGGGTCAATTTTTAGACGAAAAGTCTATTTTTAATTTGTGAAAACCGTTACAATTTCAATTTTTCAAAAATTTAACCCTTGACCGGTGATAAAAATCGACTTTTTAGTATCAATCCCAACCTATTTTTTTATGCTCTTTCCGATGGCATAAATACTAATTTTATTTCGGGTCAATTTTTAGACGAAAAGTCTATTTTTAAATTGGGGAAACCGTTAGAATTTCAATTTTTCAATAATTTAACCCTTGACCGGTGTTAAAAATCGACTTTTCAGTGTCATTTCTAACGTATTTTCTATGATTTTTCCAATAGCATAAGTAATACTTTGATCTCGGGTCAATTTTTAGACGAAAAGTCTATTTTTAATTTGTGAAAACCGTTACAATTTCAATTTTTCAAAAATTTAACCCTTGACCGGTTTTAAAAATTGACTTTTTAGTATCAGTTCCAACGTATTTTTTATGCTCTTTCCGATGGCATAAATAATAATTTGATTTCGGGACAATTTTTAGACGAAAAGTCTATTTTTAATTTGGGGAAATCGTTACAATTTCAATTTTTCAATAATTTAACCCTTGACCGGTTTTAAAAATCGACTTTTCAGTATCATTTCTAACGCATTTTTTATGATTTTTCCAATAGCATAAGTAAGAATTTGATCTCGGGTCAATTTTTAGACGAAAAGTCTATATCTAATTTGTGAAAACCGATGCTATTTCAATTTTTTAAAAATATAACCCTTGATCGGTGTTAAAAATCGACTTTTCAGTATCAGTCCTAACATATTTTTTATGCTCTTTCCGATAGCATTAGTGGGAATTTCATCTCGAGGCAATTTTTAGACGAAAAGTCTATATTTAATTTGAGAAAACAGATGCTATTTCAATTTTTCAAAAATTTAACCCTTGACCGGTGATAAAAATCGACTTTTTAGTATCAATCCCAACGTATTTTTTTATGCTTTTTCTGATGGCGTAAATAATAATTTGATTTCGGGTCATTTTTTAGATAAAAAGTCTATTTTTAATTTGTGAAAACCGTCACAATTTCAATTTTTCAATAATTTAACCCTTGAACGGTGTTAAAAATCGATTTTTCAGTATCATTTCTAACGTATTTTTTATGATTTTTTCAATAGCATAAGTAAGAATTTCATCTCGAGTCAATTTTTAGACGAAAAGTCTATATTTAATTTGGGGAAACCGTTAGAATTTCAATTTTTCAATAATTTAACCCTTGACCGATGTTAAAAATCGACTTTTCAGTGTAAGTCCCAACGTATTTTTTTATGCTTTTTCCGATGGCATAAATAATAATTTGATTTCGGGTCAATTTTTAGACGAAAAGTCTATTTTTAATTTGGGGAAATCGTTACAATTTCAATTTTTCAATAATTTAACCCTTGACCGGTTTTTAAAATCGACTTTTCAGTATCAGTCCCAACGTATTTTTTATGCTCTTTCCGATCGCATAAGTGAGAATTTGATCTCGGGTCAATTTTTAGACGAAAAGTCTTTTTTTAATTTAAGAAAACCGTTACAATTTCAATTTTTCAAAATTTAACACTTTACCGGTTTTAAAAATCGACTTTTCAGTATCAATTCCGACGAATTTTTTAATGCTGTTTCCGATCGCATAAGTGAGAATTTGATCTCGGGTCAATTTTTAGACGAAAAGTCTATATTTAATTTGGGAAAAACTTTTCAATTTCAATTTTTCAATAATTTAACCCTTGACCGGTGTTAAAAATCGATTTTTCAGTATCATTATTAACGTATTTTTATGATTTTTCCAATAGCATAAGTAAGAATTTGATCTCGGGTCAATTTTTAGACGAAAAGTCTTTTTTTAATTTGTGAAAACTGTTACAATTTCAATTTTTCAA
Source organism: Leptopilina drosophilae (assembly GCA_032873175.1). NCBI lineage: Eukaryota > Metazoa > Arthropoda > Insecta > Hymenoptera > Figitidae > Leptopilina > Leptopilina drosophilae. Next base: position 27,695,502 of record CM065481.1, read on the forward strand.
AAATTTAACCCTTGACCGGTGTTAAAAATCGACTTTTCAGTATCAGTCCTAACGTATTTATTTATGCTTTTTCCAATAGCATAAGTAAGAGTTTGATCTCGGGTCAATTTTTAGACGAAAAGTCTATATTTAATTTGGGAAAACCGTTACAATTTCAATTTTTCAAAAATATAACCCTTGACCGGTGTTAAAAATCGACTTTTCAGTATCATTTCTAACGTATTATTTATGATTTTTCCAATAGCATAAGTAAGAATTTGATCTCGGGTCAATTTTTAGACGAAAAGTCTATTTTTAATTTGTGAAAACCGATGCTATTTCAATTTTTCAAAAATATAACCCTTGATCGGTGTTAAAAATCGACTTTTCAGTATCAGTCCTAACATATTTTTTATGCTCTTTCCGATAGCATAAATAATAATTTGATTTCGTAACAATTTTTAGACGAAAAGTTTATTTTTAATTTTGGGAAACCGTTACAATTTCAATTTTTCAATAATTTAACCCTTGACCGGTGTTAAAAATCGATTGTTCAGTATCATTTCTAACGTATTTTTTATGATTTTTCCAATAGCATAAGTAAGAATTTGATCTCGGGTCAATTTTTAGACGAAAAGTCTATATTTAATTTGGGGAAACCGTTAGAATTTCAATTTTTCAATAATTTAACCCTTGACCGATGTTAAAAATCGACTTTTCAGTATAAGTCCTAACGTATTTTTTTATGCTCTTTCCGATGGCATAAATAATAATTTGATTTCGGGTCAATTTTTAGACGAAAAGTCTATTTTTAATTTGGGGAAATCGTTACAATTTCAATTTTTCAATAATTTAACCCTTGACCGGTTTTTAAAATCGACTTTTCAGTATCAGTCCCAACGTATTTTTTATGCTCTTTCCGATCGCATAACTGAGAATTTGATCTCGGGTCAATTTTTAGACGAAAAGTCTATTTTTAATTTGAGAAAATCGTTACAATTTCAATTTTTTTTAAATTTAACCCTTGACCGACATTAAAAATCCACTTTAGAGTATCATTCCTAACGTATTTTCTATGCTCTTTTTGATAGCATAAGTAAGAGTTTGATCTCGGGTCAATTTTTAGACGAAAAGTCTATTTTTAATTTGTGAAAACCGTTACAATTTCAATTTTTCAAAAATTTAACCCTTGACCGGTTATAAAAATCGACTTTTTAGTATCAGTTCCAACGTATTTTTTATGCTCTTTCCGATGGCATAAATAATAATTTGATTTCGGGACAATTTTTAGACGAAAAGTCTATTTTTAATTTGGACAACCGTTACAATTTTAATTTTTCAAACATTTAAACCTTGACCGATGTTAAAAATCGACTTTAGAGTATCATTCCTAACGTATTTTCTATGCATAAGTAAGAATTTGATCTCGGGTCAATTTTTAGACGAAAAGTCTATTTTTAATTTGAGAAAATCGTTACAATTTCAATTTTTTAAAAATTTAACTCTTGACCGATGTTAAAAATCGACTTTTCATTATCAATCCCAACGTATTTTTTTATGCTCTTTCCAATCGCATAAGTGAGAATTTGATCTCGGGTCAATTTTTAAACGAAAAGTCTATTTTTAATTTGATAAAATCGTTACAATTTCAATTTTTTTTAAATTTAACCCTTGACCGATGTTAAAAATCCACTTTAGAGTCTCATTCCAAACGTATTTTCTATGCTCTTTTCGATAGCATAAGTGATAATTTGATCTCGGGTCAATTTTTAGACGAAAAGTCTATATTTAATTTGGGGAAACCGTTAGAATTTCAATTTTTCAATAATTTAACCCTTGACCGGTGTTAAAAATCGACTTTTCAGTATCATTTCTAACGTATTTTCTATGATTTTTCCAAAAGCATAAGTAAGAATTTGATCTCGGGTCAATTTTTAGACGAAAAGTCTATATTTAATTTGGGAAAAACTTTTCAATTTCAATTTTTCAATAATTTAACCCTTGACCGGTGTTAAAAATCGACTTTTCAGTATCATTTCTAACGTATTTTTTTATGCTCTTTCCGATCGCATAAGTAAGAGTTTGATCTCGGGTCAATTTTTAGACGAAAAGTCTATATTTAATTTAAGAAAAACTTTTCAATTTAAATTTTTCAATAATTTAACCCTTGACCGGTGTTAAAAATCGATTTTTCAGTATCATTTCTAACGTATTTTTTATGATTTTTTCAATAGCATAAGTAAGAATTTGATCTCGGGTCAATTTTTAGACGAAAAGTCTATTTTTAATATGAGAAAATCATTACAAATTCAATTTTTTAAAAATTTAACTCTTGACCGGTGTTAAAAATCGACTTTTCAGTATCAATCCTAACATAGTTTTTATGCTCTTTCCGATAGCATTAGTGGGAATTTGATCTCGGGGCAATGTTTAGACGAAAAGTCTATTTTTAATTTGGGAAAACCGTTACAATTTCAATTTTTCAAAAATATAACCCTTGACCGGTGTTAAAAATCGATTGTTCAGTATCATTTCTAACGTATTTTTTATGATTTTTCCAATAGCATAAGTAAGAATTTGATCTCGGGTCAATTTTTAGACGAAAAGTCTATTTTTAATTTGTGAAAACCGTCACAATTTCAATTTTTCAATAATTTAACCCTTGACCGGTGTTAAAAATCGATTTTTCAGTATCATTTCTAACGTATTTTTTATGATTTTTTCAATAGCATAAGTAAGAATTTCATCTCGAGTCAATTTTTAGACGAAAAGTCTATATTTAATTTGGGGAAACCGTTAGAATTTCAATTTTTCAATAATTTAACCCTTGACCGATGTTAAAAATCGACTTTTCAGTATAAGTCCCAACGTATTTTTTTATGCTCTTTCCGATGGCATAAATAATAATTTGATTTCGGGTCAATTTTTAGACGAAAAGTCTATTTTTAATTTGGGGAAATCGTTACAATTTCAATTTTTCAATAATTTAACCCTTGACCGGTTTTTAAAATCGACTTTTCAGTATCAGTCCCAACGTATTTTTTATGCTCTTTCCGATCGCATAAGTGAGAATTTGATCTCGGGTCAATTTTTAGACGAAAAGTCTATTTTTAATTTGTGAAAACCGTTACAATTTCAATTTTTCAAAAATTTAACCCTTGACCGGTTATAAAAATCGACTTTTTAGTATCAGTTCCAACGTATTTTTTATGCTCTTTCCGATGGCATAAATAATAATTTGATTTCGGGACAATTTTTAGACGAAAAGTCTATTTTTAATTTGGAAAACCGTTACAATTTTAATTTTTCAAACATTTAAACCTTGACCGATGTTAAAAATCGACTTTAGAGTATCATTCCTAACGTATTTTCTATGCTCTTTTCGATCGCATAAGTGAGAATTTGATCTCGGGTCAATTTTTAGACGAAAAGTCTATTTTTAATTTGAGAAAACCGTTACAATTTCAATTTATTAAAAATTTAACCCTTGACCGACATTAAAAATCCACTTTAGAGTATCATTCCTAACGTATTTTCTATGCTCTTTTCGATAGCATAAGTGAGAATTTGATCTCAGGTAAATTTTTAGACGAAAAGTCTTTTTTTAATTTAAGAAAACCGTTACAATTTGATTTTTAAAAATTTAACCCTTGACCGGTGTTAAAAATCGATTTTTCAGTATCATTTCTAACGTATTTTTTATGATTTTTTCAATAGCATAAGTAAGAATTTCATCTCGGGTCAATTTTTAGACGAAAAGTCTATTTTTAAATTAGGGAAACCGTTACAATTTCAATTTTTCAATAATTTAACCCTTGACCGGTGTTAAAAATCGATTTTTCAGTATCATTTCTAACGTATTTTTTATGATTTTTTCAATAGCATAAGTAAGAATTTCATCTCGGGTCAATTTTTAGACGAAAAGTCTATATTTAATTTGGGAAAACCGTTACAATTTTAATTTTTCAAACATTTAAACCTTGACCGATGTTAAAAATCGACTTTTCAGTATAAGTCCCAACGTATTTTTTTATGCTCTTTCCGATAGCATAAATAATAATTTGATTTCGGGTCAATTTTTAGACGAAAAGTCTATTTTTAATTTGGGAAAACCGTTACAATTTCAATCTTTCAATAATTTAACCCTTGACCGGTTTTAAAAATCGACTTTTTAGTATCAATCCCAACGTATTTTTTTATGCTCTTTCCGATGGCATAAATAATAATTTGATTTCGGGTCATTTTTTAGATGAAAAGTCTATTTTTAAATTGGGGAAACCGTTAGAATTTCAATTTTTCAATAATTTAACCCTTGACCGGTGTTAAAAATCGACTTTTCAGTATCATTTCTAACGTATTTTTTATGATTTTTCCAATAGCATAAGTAAGAATTTGATCTCGGGTCAATTTTTAGACGAAAAGTCTATTTTTAATTTGAGAAAATCGTTACAATTTCAATTTTTCAAAAATTTAACCCTTGACCGGTGTTAAAAATCGACTTTTTAGTATCAATCCCAACGTATTTTTTTATGCTCTTTCCGATGGCATAAATAATAATTTGATTTCGGTACAATTTTTAGACGAAAAGTCTATTTTTAAATTGTGGAAACCGTTAGAATTTCAATTTTTCAATAATTTAACCCTTGACCGGTTTTAAAAATCGACTTTTCAGTATCATTTCTAACGCATTTTTTATGATTTTTCCAATAGCATAAGTAAGAATTTGATCTCGGGTCAATTTTTAGACGAAAAGTCTTTTTTTAATTTGTGAAAACTGTTACAATTTCAATTTTTCAAAAATTTAACCCTTGACCGGTTTTAAAAATCGACTTTTTAGTATTAGTTCCAACGTATTTTTTATGCTCTTTCCGATGGCATAAATAATAATTTGATTTCGGGACAATTTTTAGACGAAAAGTCTATTTTTAATTTGAGGAAACCGTTAGAATTTCAATTTTTCAAAAATTAAAGCATTGACGGGTGTTAAAAATCAATTTTCAGTATCATTTCTAACGTATTTTTTATGATTTTTCCAATAGCATAAATAAGAATTTGATCTCGGGGCAATGTTTAAAGGAAAAGTCTATTTTTAATTTGAGGAAACCGTTACAATTTCAATTTTTCAAAAATTCAAGCATTGACCGGTGTTAAAAATCAACTTTTCAGTATCAGTCCTAACGTATTTATTTATGCTCTTTCCGATAGCATAAGTAAGAATTTGATCTCGGGTCAATTTTTAGACGAAAAGTCTATATCTAATTTGTGAAAACCGTTACAATTTCAATTTTGCAAAAATTTAACCCTTGACCGGTGATAAAAATCGACTTTTTAGTATCAATCCCAACGTATTTTTTTATGCTTTTTCTGATGGCGTAAATAATAATTTGATTTCGGGTCATTTTTTAGATAAAAAGTCTATTTTTAATTTGTGAAAACCGTCACAATTTCAATTTTTCAATAATTTAACCCTTGAACGGTGTTAAAAATCGATTTTTCAGTATCATTTCTAACGTATTTTTTATGATTTTTTCAATAGCATAAGTAAGAATTTCATCTCGAGTCAATTTTTAGACGAAAAGTCTATATTTAATTTGGGGAAACCGTTAGAATTTCAATTTTTCAATAATTTAACCCTTGACCGATGTTAAAAATCGACTTTTCAGTGTAAGTCCCAACGTATTTTTTTATGCTTTTTCCGATGGCATAAATAATAATTTGATTTCGGGTCAATTTTTAGACGAAAAGTCTATTTTTAATTTGGGGAAATCGTTACAATTTCAATTTTTCAATAATTTAACCCTTGACCGGTTTTTAAAATCGACTTTTCAGTATCAGTCCCAACGTATTTTTTATGCTCTTTCCGATCGCATAAGTAAGAATTTGATCTCGGGTCAATTTTTAGACGAAAAGTCTATTTTTAATTTGGGAAAACCGTTAGAATTTCAATTTTTCAATAATTTAACCCTTGACCGGTGTTAAAAATCGACTTTTCAGTATCATTTCTAACGTATTTTTTTATGCTCTTTCCGATCGCATAAGTAAGAGTTTGATCTCGGGTCAATTTTTAGACGAAAAGTCTATTTTTAATTTGGGGAAACCGTTACAATTTCAATTTTTCAAAAATTTAACCCTTGACCGGTGTTAAAAATCGATTGTTCAGTATCATTTCTAACGTATTATTTATGATTTTTCCAATAGCATAAGTAAGAATTTGATCTCGGGTCAATTTTTAGACGAAAAGTCTATTTTTAATTTGTGAAAACCGATGCTATTTCAATTTTTCAAAAATATAACCCTTGATCGGTGTTAAAAATCGACTTTTCAGTATCATTTCTAACGTATTTTTTATGATTTTTCCAATAGCATAAGTAAGAATTTGATCTCGGGTCAATTTTTAGACGAAAAGTCTATTTTTAATTTGGGGAAACCGTTACAATTTTAATTTTTCAAAAATTTAACCCTTGACCGGTTTTAAAAATCGACTTTTCAGTATCAATCCCAACGTATTTTTTTATGCTCTTTCCGATCGCATAAGTGAGAATTTGATCTCGGGTCAATTTTTAGACGAAAAGTCTATATTTAATTTGGGGAAACCGTTAAAATTTCAATTTTTAAAAATTTAACCCTTGACCGGTTTTAAAAATCGACTTTTCAGTATCAGACCCAAAGTATTTTTTTATGCTCCATCCGATCGCATAAGTGAGAATTTGATCTCGGGTCAATTTTTAGACGAAAAGTCTATTTTTAATTTGAGAAAATCGTTACAATTTCAATTTTTTTTAAATTTAACCCTTGACCGACATTAAAAATCCACTTTAGAGTATCATTCCTAACGTATTTTCTATGCTCTTTTCGATAGCATAAGTGAGAATTTGATCTCAGGTAAATTTTTAGACGAAAAGTCTTTTTTTAATTTAAGAAAACCGTTCCAATTTCAATTTTTCAATAATTTAACCCTTGACCGGTGTTAAAAATCGACTTTTCAGTGTCATTTTTAACGTATTTTCTATGATTTTTCCAAAAGCATAAGTAAGAATTTGATCTCGGGTCAATTTTTAGACGAAAAGTCTATATTTAATTTGAGTAAACCGTTACAATTTCAATTTTTTAAAAATTTAACCCTTGACCGGTGTTAAAAATCGACTTTTCAGTATCATTCTTTACGTATTTTCTATGCTCTTTCCGATAGCATTAGTAGGAATTTGATCTCGGGGCAATTTTTAGACGAAAAGTCTATATTTAATTTGGGGAAACCGTTAGAATTTCAATTTTTCAAAAATTCAAGCATTGACCGGTGTTAAAAAATAACTTTTCAGTATCAGTCCTAACGTATTTTTTTATGCTCCTTCCGATCGCATGAAGTGAGAATTTGATCTCGGGTCAATTTTTAGACGAAAAGTCTATTTTTAATTTGAGAAAACCGTTACAATTTCAATTTTTTAAAAATTTAACCCTTTACCGACGTTAAAAATCGACTTTTCAGTATCAATCCCAATGTATTTTTCATGCTCTTTCCGATCGCATAAGTGAGAATTTGATCTCGGGTCAATTTTTAGACGAAAAGTCTATATTTACTTTGGGAAAACCGTTACAATTTCAATTTTTCAATAATTTAACCCTTGACCGGTGTTAAAAATCGATTTTTCAGTATCATTATTAACGTATTTTTTATGATATATCCAAAAGCATAAGTAAGAATTTGATCTCGGGTCAATTTTTAGACGAAAAGTCTATATTTCATTTGTGAAAACCGATGCTATTTCAATTTTTCAAAAATATAACCCTTGATCGGTTTTAAAAATCGACTTTTCAGTATCAATCCCAACGTATTTTTTTATGATTTTTCCAATAGCATAAGTAAGAATTTGATCTCGGGTCAATTTTTAGACGAAAAGTCTATTTTTAATTTGAGAAAACCGTTACAATTTCAATTAATTAAAAATTTAACCCTTGACCGATGTTAAAAATCGACTTTAGAGTATCATTCCTAACGTATTTTCTATGCTCTTTTCGATCGCATAAGTGAGAATTTGATCTCGGGTCAATTTTTAGACGAAAAGTCTATATCTAATTTGTGAAAACCGATGCTATTTCAATTTTTCAAAAATATAACCCTTGATCGGTGTTAAAAATCGACTTTTTAGTATCAATCCTAACGTATTTTTTTATGCTCTTTCCGATAGCATAAATAATAATTTGATTTCGGGTCAATTTTTAGACGAAAAGTCTATTTTTAATTTGGGGAAACCGTTAGAATTTCAATTTTTCAATAATTTAACCCTTGACCGGTGTTAAAAATCGACTTTTCAGTGTCATTTCTAACGTATTTTCTATGATTTTTCCAATAGCATAAGTAATACTTTGATCTCGGGTCAATTTTTAGACGAAAAGTCTATATCTATTTTGTGAAAACCGATGCTATTTCAATTTTTCAAAAATTTAACCCTTGACCGGTGATAAAAATCGACTTTTTAGTATCAATCCCAACGTATTTTTTTATGCTTTTTCTGATGGCATAAATAATAATTTGATTTCGGGTCAATTTTTAGACGAAAAGTCTATTTTTAATTTGGGAAAACCGTTACAATTTGATTTTTAAAAATTTAACCCTTGACCGGTGTTAAAAATCGATTTTTCAGTATCATTTCTAACGTATTTTTTATGATTTTTTCAATAGCATAAGTAAGAATTTCATCTCGAGTCAATTTTTAGACGAAAAGTCTATATTTAATTTGGGGAAACCGTTAGAATTTCAATTTTTCAATAATTTAACCCTTGACCGATGTTAAAAATCGACTTTTCAGTATAAGTCCTAACGTATTTTTTTATGCTCTTTCCGATGGCATAAATAATAATTTGATTTCGGGTCAATTTTTAGACGAAAAGTCTATTTTTAATTTGGGGAAATCGTTACAATTTCAATTTTTCAATAATTTAACCCTTGACCGGTTTTAAAAATCGACTTTTCAGTATCCATCCCAACGTATTTTTTTATGCTCTTTCCGATCGCATAAGTGAGAATTTGATCTCGGGTCAATTTTTAGACGAAAAGTCTTTTTTTAATTTAAGAAAACCGTTACAATTTCAATTTTTCAAAATTTAACACTTTACCGGTTTTAAAAATCGACTTTTCAGTATCAATTCCGACGTATTTTTTAATGCTGTTTCCGATCGCATAAGTGAGAATTTGATCTCGGGTCAATTTTTAGACGAAAAGTCTATATTTAATTTGGGAACAACTTTTCAATTTCAATTTTTCAATAATTTAACCCTTGACCGGTGTTAAAAATCGATTTTTCAGTATCATTATTAACGTATTTTTATGATTTTTCCAATAGCATAAGTAAGAATTTGATCTCGGGTCAATTTTTAGACGAAAAGTCTTTTTTTAATTTGTGAAAACTGTTACAATTTCAATTTTTCAAAAATTTAACCCTTGACCGGTGTTAAAAATCGACTTTTCAGTATCAGTCCTAACATAGTTTTTATGCTCTTTCCGATAGCATTAGTGGGAATTTGATCTCGGGGCAATGTTTAGACGAAAAGTCTATTTTTAATTTGTGAAAACCGTTACAATTTCAATTTTTCAAAAATTTAACCCTTGACCGGTGTTAAAAATCGATTTTTCAGTATCATTTCTAACGTATTTTTTATGATTTTTCCAATAGCATAAGTAAGAATTTTATCTCGGGTCAATTTTTAGACGAAAAGTCTATTATTAATTTGAGGAAAACCGTTAATTTCAATTTTTCAAAAATTCAAGCATTGACGGGTGTTAAAAATCAACTTTTCAGTATCATTTCTAACGTATTTTTTATGATTTTTCCAATAGCATAAATAAGAATTTGATCTCGGGTCAATTTTTATACGAAAAGTCTATATCTAATTTGTGAAAACCGATGCTATTTCAATTTTTTAAAAATATAACCCTTGATCGGTGTTAAAAATCGACTTTTCAGTATCAGTCCTAACATATTTTTTATGCTCTTTCCGATAGCATAAATAATAATTTGATTTCGTAACAATTTTTAGACGAAAAGTCTATTTTTAATTTGGGGAAACCGTTACAATTTCAATTTTTCAATAATTTAACCCTTGACCGGTGTTAAAAAACGATTGTTCAGTATCATTTCTAACGTATTTTTTATGATTTTTCCAATAGCATAAGTAAGAATTTGATCTCGGGTCAATTTTTAGACGAAAAGTCTATATTTAATTTGGGGAAACCGTTAGAATTTCAATTTTTCAATAATTTAACCCTTGACCGATGTTAAAAATCGACTTTTCAGTATAAGTCCCAACGTATTTTTTTATGCTCTTTCCGATGGCATAAATAATAATTTGATTTCGGGTCAATTTTTAGACGAAAAGTCTATTTTTAATTTGTGAAAACCGTTACAATTTCAATTTTTCAAAAATTTAACCCTTGACCGGTTATAAAAATCGACTTTTTAGTATCAGTTCCAACGTATTTTTTATGCTCTTTCCGATCGCATAAGTGAGAATTTGATCTCGGGTCAATTTTTAGACGAAAAGTCTATTTTTAATTTGAGAAAATCGTTACAATTTCAATTTTTTTAAAATTTAACCCTTGACCGATATTAAAAATCCACTTTAGAGTCTCATTCCAAACCTATTTTCTATGCTCTTTTTGATAGCATAAGTAAGAGTTTGATCTCGGGTCAATTTTTAGACGAAAAGTCTATTTTTAATTTGTGAAAACCGTTACAATTTCAATTTTTCAAAAATTTAACCCTTGACCGGTTATAAAAATCGACTTTTTAGTATCAGTTCCAACGTATTTTTTATGCTCTTTCCGATGGCATAAATAATAATTTGATTTCGGGACAATTTTTAGACGAAAAGTCTATTTTTAATTTGGACAACCGTTACAATTTTAATTTTTCAAACATTTAAACCTTGACCGATGTTAAAAATCGACTTTAGAGTATCATTCCTAACGTATTTTCTATGCTCTTTTCGACAGCATAAGTAAGAATTTGATCTCGGGTCAATTTTTAGACGAAAAGTCTATTTTTAATATGAGAAAATCGTTACAAATTCAATTTTTTAAAAATTTAACTCTTGACCGATGTTAAAAATCGACTTTTCATTATCAATCCCAACGTATTTTTTTATGCTCTTTCCGATCGCATAAGTGAGAATTGGATCTCGGGTCAATTTTTAAACGAAAAGTCTATTTTTAATTTGAGAAAATCGTTACAATTTCAATTTTTTTAAAATTTAACCCTTGACCGATGTTAAAAATCCACTTTAGAGTCTCATTCCAAACGTATTTTCTATGCTCTTTTCGATAGCATAGGTGATAATTTGATCTCGGGTCAATTTTTAGACGAAAAGTCTATATTTAATTTGGGGAAACCGTTAGAATTTCAATTTTTCAATAATTTAACCCTTGACCGGTGTTAAAAATCGACTTTTCAGTGTCATTTTTAACGTATTTTTTAAGGTTTTTCCAAAATCATAAGTAAGAGTTTGATCTCGGGTCAATTTTTAGACGAAAAGTCTATATTTAATTTGGGAAAACCGTTACAATTTCAATTTTTCAAAAATATAACCCTTGACCGGTGTTAAAAATCGACTTTTCAGTATCATTTCTAACGTATTATTTATGATTTTTCCAATAGCATAAGTAAGAATTTGATCTCGGGTCAATTTTTAGACGAAAAGTCTATATTTAATTTGGGAAAAACTTTTCAATTTCAATTTTTCAATAATTTAACCCTTGATCGGTGTTAAAAATCGATTTTTCAGTATCATTTCTAACGTATTTTTTATGATTTTTCCAATAGCATAAGTAAGAATTTGATCTCGGGTCAATTTTTAGACGAAAAGTCTTTTTTTAATTTGTGAAAACTGTTACAATTTCAATTTTTCAAAAATTTAACCCTTGACCGGTGTTAAAAATCGACTTTTCAGTATCAATCCTAACATAGTTTTTATGCTCTTTCCGATAGCATTAGTGGGAATTTGATCTCGGGGCAATGTTTAGACGAAAAGTCTATTTTTAATTTGTGAAAACCGTTACAATTTCAATTTTTCAAAAATTTAACCCTTGACCGGTGTTAAAAATCGATTATTCAGTATCATTTCTAACGTATTTTTTATGATTTTTCCAATAGCATAAGTAAGAATTTTATCTCGGGTCAATTTTTAGACGAAAAGTCTATTTTTAATTTGTGAAAACCGTCACAATTTCAATTTTTCAAAAATTTAACCCTTGACCGGTGTTAAAAATCGATTTTTCAGTATCATTTCTAACGTATTTTTTATGATTTTTTCAATAGCATAAGTAAGAATTTGATCTCGAGTCAATTTTTAGACGAAAAGTCTATATTTAATTTGGGGAAACCGTTAGAATTTCAATTTTTTAATAATTTAACCCTTGACCGATGTTAAAAATCGACTTTTCAGTATAAGTCCCAACGTATTTTTTTATGCTCTTTCCGATGGCATAAATAATAATTTGATTTCGGGTCAATTTTTAGACGAAAAGTCTATTTTTAATTTGGGAAAACCGTTAGAATTTCAATTTTTCAATAATTTAACCCTTGACCGATGTTAAAAATCGACTTTTCAGTGTCATTTTTAACGTATTTTCTATGCTCTTTTCGATAGCATAAGTGAGAATTTGATCTCGGGTCAATTTTTAGACGAAAAGTCTATTTTTAATTTGTGAAAACCGTTACAATTTCAATTTTTCAAAAATTTAACCCTTGACCGGTTATAAAAATCGACTTTTTAGTATCAGTTTTAACGTATTTTTTATGCTCTTTCCGATGGCATAAATAATAATTTGATTTCGGAACAATTTTTAGACGAAAAGTCTATTTTTAATTTGGAAAACCGTTACAATTTTAATTTTTCAAACATTTAAACCTTGACCGATGTTAAAAATCGACTTTAGAGTATCATTCCTAACGTATTTTCTATGCTCTTTTTGATAGCATAAGTGAGAATTTGATCTCAGGTAAATTTTTAGACGAAAAGTCTTTTTTTAATTTAGGAAAACCGTTACAATTTGATTTTTAAAAATTTAACCCTTGACCGATGTTAAAAATCGACTTTAGAGTATCATTCCTAACGTATTTTCTATGCTCTTTTTGATAGCATAAGTGAGAATTTGATCTCAGGTAAATTTTTAGACGAAAAGTCTTTTTTTAATTTAGGAAAACCGTTACAATTTGATTTTTAAAAATTTAACCCTTGACCGGTGATAAAAATCGACTTTTTAGTATCAATCCTAACGTATTTTTTTATGCTCTTTCCGATAGCATAAATAATAATTTGATTTCGGGTCAATTTTTAGACGAAAAGTCTATTTTTAAATTAGGGAAACCGTTAGAATTTCAATTTTTCAATAATTTAACCCTTGACCGGTGTTAAAAATCGACTTTAGAGTATCATTCGTAACGTATTTTTTATGATTTTTTCAATAGCATAAGTAAGAATTTCATCTCGAGTCAATTTTTAGACGAAAAGTCTATATTTAATTTGGGGAAACCGTTAGAATTTCAATTTTTCAATAATTTAACCCTTGACCGATGTTAAAAATCGACTTTTCAGTATAAGTCCCAACGTATTTTTTTATGCTCTTTCCGATGGCATAAATAATAATTTGATTTCGGGTCAATTTTTAGACGAAAAGTCTATTTTTAATTTGGGGAAACCGTTACAATTTGATTTTTAAAAATTTAACCCTTGACCGGTGATAAAAATCGACTTTTTAGTATCAATCCTAACGTATTTTTTTATGCTCTTTCCGATAGCATAAATAATAATTTGATTTCGGGTCAATTTTAAGACGAAAAGTCTATTTTTAAATTGGGGAAACCGTTAGAATTTCAATTTTTCAATAATTTAACCCTTGACCGGTGTTAAAAATCGACTTTTCAGTATAAGTACCAACGTATTTTTTTATGCTCTTTCCGATGGCATAAATAATAATTTGATTTCGGGTCAATTTTTAGACGAAAAGTCTATTTTTAATTTGAGAAAATCGTTACAATTTCAATTTTTTTAAAATTTAACTCTTAACCGATGTTAAAAATCGACTTTAAAGTATCATTCCTAACGTATTTTCTATGCTCTTTTTGATAGCATAAGTGAGAATTTGATCTCAGGTAAATTTTTAGACGAAAAGTCTTTTTTTAATTTGTGAAAACCGTTACAATTTCAATTTTTCAAAAATTTAACCCTTGACCGGTTATAAAAATCGACTTTTTAGTATCAGTTCCAACGTATTTTTTATGCTCTTTCCGATGGCATAAATAATCATTTGATTTCGGGACAATTTTTAGACGAAAAGTCTATTTTTAATTTGGAAAACCGTTACAATTTTAATTTTTCAAACATTTAAACCTTGACCGATGTTAAAAATCGACTTTAGAGTATCATTCCTAACGTATTTTCTATGCTCTTTTCGACAGCATAAGTAAGAATTTGATCTCGGGTCAATTTTTAGACGAAAAGTCTATTTTTAATTTGAGAAAATCGTTACAATTTCAATTTTTTAAAAATTTAACTCTTAACCGATGTTAAAAATCGACTTTAAAGTATCATTCCTAACGTATTTTCTATGCTCTTTTTGATAGCATAAGTGAAAATTTGATCTCAGGTAAATTTTTAGACGAAAAGTCTTTTTTTAATTTAAGAAAACCGTTACAATTTGATTTTTAAAAATTTAACCCTTGACCGGTGATAAAAATCGACTTTTGAGTATCAATCCTAACGTATTTTTTTATGCTCTTTCCGATAGCATAAATAATAATTTGATTTCGGGTCAATTTTTAGACGAAAAGTCTATTTTTAATTTGGGGAAATCGTTACAATTTCAATTTTTCAATAATTTAACCCTTGACCGGTTTTTAAAATCGACTTTTCAGTATCAGTCCCAACGTATTTTTTATGCTCTTTCCGATCGCATAGGTGAGAATTTGATCTCGGGTCAATTTTTTGACGAAAAGTCTATTTTTAATTTGAGAAAATCGTTACAATTTCAATTTTTTTAAAATTTAACCCTTGACCGATATTAAAAATCCACTTTAGAGTCTCATTCCAAACCTATTTTCTATGCTCTTTTTGATAACATAAGTAAGAGTTTGATCTCGGGTCAATTTTTAGACGAAAAGTCTTTTTTTAATTTAAGAAAACCGTTACAATTTGATTTTTAAAAATTTAACCCTTGACCGGTGATAAAAATCGACTTTTTAGTATCAATCCTAACGTATTTTTTTATGCTCTTTCCGATAGCATAAATAATAATTTGATTTCGGGTCAATTTTTAGACGAAAAGTCTATATTTAATTTGAGAAACTGACGCTATTTCAAATTATCAAAAATTTATCTCTTGAACGGTGTTAAAAATCGACTTTTCATTGTCATTTTTAACGTATTTACTATGATTTTTCCAAAAGCATAAGATAGAGTTTGATCTCGGGTCAATTTTTAGACGAAAAGTCTATTTTTAATTTGTGAAAACCGTCACAATTTCAATTTTTCAATAATTTAACCCTTGACCGGTGTTAAAAATCGATTTTTCAGTATCATTTCTAACGTATTTTTTATGATTTTTCCAATAGCATAAGTAAGAATTTGATCTCGGGTCAATTTTTAGACGAAAAGTCTATATTTAATTTGGGGAAACCGTTAGAATTTCAATTTTTCAATAATTTAACCCTTGACCGGTGTTAAAAATCGATTTTTCAGTATCATTTCTAACGTATTTTTTATGATTTTTTCAATAGCATAAGTAAGAGTTTGATCTCGGGTCAATTTTTAGACGAAAAGTCTATATTTAATTTGGGAAAACCGTTACAATTTCAATTTTTCAAAAATATAACCCTTGACCGGTGTTAAAAATCGACTTTTCAGTGTCATTTTTAACGTATTTTTTAAGGTTTTTCCAAAATCATAAGTAAGAGTTTGATCTCGGGTCAATTTTTAGACGAAAAGTCTATATTTAATTTGGGAAAACCGTTACAATTTCAATTTTTCAAAAATATAACCCTTGACCGGTGTTAAAAATCGATTGTTCAGTATCATTTCTAACGTATTTTTTATGCTCTTTCCGATCGCATAACTGAGAATTTGATCTCGGGTCAATTTTTAGACGAAAAGTCTATTTTTAAATTGGGGAAACCGTTAGAATTTCAATTTTTCAATAATTTAACCCTTGACCGGTGTTAAAAATCGACTTTTCAGTGTCATTTCTAACGTATTTTCTATGATTTTTCCAATAGCATAAGTAATACTTTGATCTCGGGTCAATTTTTAGACGAAAAGTCTATTTTTAATTTGTGAAAACCGTTACAATTTCAATTTTTCAAAAATTTAACCCTTGACCGGTTTTAAAAATTGACTTTTTAGTATCAGTTCCAACGTATTTTTT
Organism: Leptopilina drosophilae; assembly: GCA_032873175.1. Lineage (NCBI taxonomy): Eukaryota > Metazoa > Arthropoda > Insecta > Hymenoptera > Figitidae > Leptopilina > Leptopilina drosophilae. Next base: position 27,711,892 of record CM065481.1, read on the forward strand.
ATGCTCTTTCCGATGGCATAAATAATAATTTGATTTCGGGACAATTTTTAGACGAAAAGTCTATTTTTAATTTGAGGAAACCGTTAGAATTTCAATTTTTCAATAATTTAACCCTTGACCGGTTTCAAAAATCGACTTTTCAGTATCATTTTTAACGCATTTCTTATGATTTTTCCAATAGCATAAGTAAGAATTTGATTTCGGGTCATTTTTTAGATAGAAAGTCTATTTTTAAATTGGGGAAACCGTTAGAATTTCAATTTTTTAATAATTTAACCCTTGACCGGTGTTAAAAATCGACTTTTCAGTGTCATTTCTAACGTATTTTCTATGATATTTCCAATAGCATAAGTAAGAGTTTGATCTCGGGTCAATTTTTAGACAAAAAGTCTATTTTTAATTTGTGAAAACCGTTACAATTTCAATTTTTCAAAAATTTAACCCTTGACCGGTTATAAAAATCGACTTTTTAGTATCAGTTCCAACGTATTTTTTATGCTCTTTCCGATGGCATAAATAATAATTTGATTTCGGGACCATTTTTAGACGAAAAGTCTATTTTTAATTTGAACAACCGTTACAATTTTAATTTTTCAAACATTTAAACCTTGACCGATGTTAAAAATCGACTTTAGAGTATCATTCCTAACGTATTTTCTATGCTCTTTTCGACAGCATAAGTAAGAATTTGATCTCGGGTCAATTTTTAGACGAAAAGTCTATTTTTAATATGAGAAAATCGTTACAAATTCAATTGTTTAAAAATTTAACTCTTGACCGATGTTAAAAATCGACTTTAGAGTATCATTCCTAACGTATTTTCTATGCTCTTTTCGATAGCATAAGTGAGAATTTGATCTCAGGTAAATTTTTAGACGAAAAGTCTTTTTTTAATTTAAGAAAACCGTTACAATTTCAATTTTTCAAAATTTAACACTTTACCGGTTTTAAAAATCGACTTTTCAGTATCAATTCCGACGTATTTTTTAATGCTGTTTCCGATCGCATAAGTGAGAATTTGATCTCGGGTCAATTTTTAGACGAAAAGTCTATATCTAATTTGTGAAAACCGATGCAATTTCAATTTTTCAAAAATATAACCCTTGACCGGTGTTAAAAATCGACTTTTCAGTATCATTTCTAACGTATTATTTATGATTTTTCCAATAGCATAAGTAAGAATTTGATCTCGGGTCAATTTTTAGACGAAAAGTCTTTTTTTAATTTAAGAAAACCGTTACAATTTCAATTTTTCAAAATTTAACACTTTACAGGTTTTAAAAATCGACTTTTCAGTATCATTTCTAACGCATTTTTTATGATTTTTCCAATAGCATAAGTAAGAATTTGATTTCGGGTCATTTTTTAGATAAAAAGTCTATTTTTAAATTGGGAAAACCGTTAGAATTTCAATTTTTTAATAATTTAACCCTTGACCGGTGTTAAAAATCGACTTTTCAGTGTCATTTCTAACGTATTTTCTATGATATTTCCAATAGCATAAGTAAGAGTTTGATCTCGGGTCAATTTTTAGACAAAAAGTCTATTTTTAATATGTGAAAACCGTTACAATTTCAATTTTTCAAAAATTTAACCCTTGACCGGTTATAAAAATCGACTTTTTAGTATCAGTTCCAACGTATTTTTTATGCTCTTTCCGATGGCATAAATAATAATTTGATTTCGGGACAATTTTTAGACGAAAAGTCTATTTTTAATTTGAGAAAATCGTTACAATTTCAATTGTTTAAAAATTTAACTCTTGACCGATGTTAAAAATCGACTTTAGAGTATCATTCCTAACGTATTTTCTATGCTCTTTTCGACAGCATAAGTAAGAATTTGATCTCGGGTCATTTTTTAGACGAAAAGTCTATTTTTAATTTGAGAAAATCGTTACAATTTCAATTTTTTAAAAATTTAACCCTTGCCTGATGTTAAAAATCCACTTTAGAGTCTCATTCCAAACGTATTTTCTAGGCTCTTTTCGATAACATAAGTGAGAATTTGATCTCGGGTCAATTTTTAGACGAAAAGTCTATTTATAATTTGAGAAAATCGTTACAATTTCAATTTTTAATAATTTAACTCTTGTCCGGTTTGAAAAATCGACTTTTCAGTATCAATCCCAACGTATTTTTTATGCTCTTTTCGATCGCATAAGTGAGAATTTGATCTCGGGTCAATTTTTATACGAAAAGTCTATTTTTAATTTGACAAAATCGTTACAATTTCAATTTTTTAAAAATTTAACCCTCGACCGGTGATAAAAATCGACTTTTCAGTATCATTCCTTACGCATTTTTTTATGCTCTTTCCAATCGCATAAATAATAACTTGATTTCCGGTCAATTTTTAGACGAATAATCTATTTTTAATTTCAGGAAACCGTTACAATTTCAATTTTTCAAAAATTTAACCCTTGACCGGTTTTAAAAATTGACTTTTTAGTATCAGATCCAACGTATTTTTCATGCTCTTTCCGATGGCATAAATAATAATTTGATTTCGTAACAATTTTTAGACGAAAAGTCTATATTTAATTTAGGGAAACCGTTAGAATTTCAATTTTTTAATAATTTAACCCTTGACCGGTGTTAAAAATCGTTTTTTCCGTGTCATTTCTAACGTATTTTCTATGATTTTTCCAATAGCATAAGTAAGAGTTTTATCTCGGGTCAATTTTTAGACGAAAAGTCTATTTTTAATTTGTGAAAACCGTTACAATTTCAATTTTTCAAAAATTTAACCCTTGACCGGTTTTAAAAATTGACTTTTTAGTATCAGTTCCAACGTATTTTTTTATGCTCCTTCCGATCGCATGAAGTGAGAATTTGATTTCGGGTCAATTTTTAGACGATAAGTCTATTTTTAATTTGGGAAAACCGTTACAGTTTCAAATTTTTAAAATTTAACCCTTGACCGGTTTTAAAAATCGACTTTTCATTATCTATCCCAACGTATTTTTTATGATTTTTCCAATAGCATTAGTGGGAATTTGATTTCGGGTCATTTTTTAGATGAAAAGTCTATTTTTAAATTGGGGAAACCGTTACAATTTCAATTTTTCAATAATTCAACACTTGACCGGTGTTAAAAATCGATTTTTCAGTATCATTTCTAACGTATTTTCTATGATTTTTCCAATAGCATAAGTAAGAATTTGATATCGGGTCAATTTTTAGACGAAATGTCTTTTTTTAATTCGGGGAAACCGTTAGAAATTCAATTTTTCAATAATTTAACCCTTGACCGGTGTTAAAAATCGACTTTTCAGTGTCATTTTTAACGTATTTTCTATGATTTTTCCAAAAGCATAAGTAAGAGTTTGATCTCGGGTCAATTTTTAGACGAAAAGTCTATATTTCATTTGTGAAAACTGATGCTATTTCAATTTTTCAAAAATATAACCCTTGACCGGTTTTTAAAATCGACTTTTCAGTATCAGTCCTAACATATTTTTTATGCTCTTTCCGATAGCATTAGTGGAAATTTGATCTCGGGTCAATGTTTAGAAGAAAAGTATATTTTTAATTTGAGTAAACGGTTACAATTTCAATTTTTCAAAAATTTAACCCTTAACCGTTGTTAAAAATCAACTTTTCAGTATCAGTCCTAACGTATTTTCTATGCTTTTTCCGATGGCATAAGTGAGAATTTGATCTCGGTTCAACTTTTAGACCACAAGTCTATTTTTAATTTGAGGATACCGTTACAATTTCAATTTTTTAAAAATTTAACCCTTGACCAATGTTAAAAATCGACTGTTCAGTATCATTCCTTACGCATTTTTTTATGCTCTTTCCAATCGCATAAATAATATCTTGATTTCAGGTCAATTTTTAGACGAAAAATCTATTTTTAATTTTAGGAATCCGTTACAATTTCAATTTTTCAATAATTTAACCCTTTGACCGGTGATAAAAATCGACTTTTCAGTATCATTCCTAACGTTTTTTTATGTTTTTTCCGATAGGATAAGTAAGAATTTCATCTCGGGTCAATAAATATGTTAAGCATCGGATTCAAATTTGTTAATTTTTTAACGTTACGTTCTTCTGCCCAATTCTCAAAATCGGATAAAATTTGTAGGTTCTAGATAATTTTGAACAGTAAAGATTCCCGGGCACTCACACATCGCTGACACTGAAAACTGGTCGCGCTTCCACAAAAATTGCAACATTTTGAAAACTATTTGAGTCTCCATCGATTTTCTTTTTTCAAATGAAAGGTGAAATTATAGGGAAGATTTTATTAATTGACAAGAAATCTCAAACATCGGTTCCGCTCGGGCAAAACGGTTTAAAAAAATTTTTTTTTTTACTTTTTTTGTGCAAAAAGATTTTTTTTTATGTGATAGTCAGAAGAAACATGATGTCAAGTATAAGCATTCCAAATTTTATTAAATTTCTTCGAAAACTTTTAAAATTATTAAGATTTAAAAAAATTATAACAAAAAAATTTAAAATGGCATAACTTCAACAAATTTCAAAATTTAAAAAAAATTTTTGGCACACTTGTTTCTAGTATCTAATACTACAATTTTACTAAATTACAGCCTAATCCAAAGAACCCGTGCAAATCGCATATTTTCTAACGGAGTCTCACCCATATCCTCAAATATTTTGCTTCTGAGGTACCTTTTTTCGGAGCGTGACACATATGTTAAAAATAGTTAACACAATAAAAATACATATTACGAATGTTGTCGAAAAGTTCTTTGACCATATCAATTTACCTATATACAGAAGTAGTATACTAACCAATTTTTGGGAATCTTAAAATATTATTTGAATGATCGAAACATTCAATTTTCATGACTTTTTCTCTGCAGACTGACCTTAGCAATATTTGTAGACACACTTTTTTATGGATTAAAAATCGACTTTAACCTTCGCGCTACCGGACGGCCACCCGGGGTGGCCAACTAATACATAATGTTGAATATCTCCTCGAATTTTGTATCAATCGAATCGCCATTTTAACTCACTGAACAAAATTTTATCTACTTTCGAAAAAAACAAAAATAAATTTTTTTTTTACACTTCTTCTTGTTTATTTATAACAATTAAAAAAGTATGTACGAGAATACTGAAAATTGACCGGGTGTTTGTTTTTGTATATTGCAAAAAAATAAAAATAAAATCGTTAAACTTTTACAGTAAAATTGTTTTATATCAATAAATAAAATATATTGTGATGCTATAATACATTTTTTATTTGTTTAAACAAAATATTGTTGTTATTTACCAACTTTTTCCAGAATGCACCTAGAAAGTTGCAGTTTTTTCCTAATTTTGCAATTAACTAAATCTTATATAATTACTGATAAAGAATAAAAATTTAACTGTTGTTTAAACAATTTTTAAACAAATTATTGTTGTTATTTACCAACTTTTTCCAGAATGCACCTACAAAGCTGCAGTTAAATTGTTTAAAAAATAGTTTAATTTTTATTCAACTTTTATTCTTTATCTGTAATCATAAAAGATTTAGTAAATTGCAAAATTAGGAAAAAACTGTAACTTTCTAGGTGTATTCTGGAAAAAGTTGGTAAGTAACAACAATAATTTGTTTAAACATTGTTTAAAAAATAGTTTAATTTTTATTTAACTTTTATTTTTTATCTGTAGTAATATAAGATTTAGTAAAATGCAAAATTAGGAAAAAACTGCAACTTTCTAGGTGTATTCTGTAAAAAGTTGGTAAATAATAACAATAATTTGTTTAAATAATTTTTTAATAATAAAACAAATGTTTTGTGTCATAAATGTCATAAAACATTATTAAGATACAGTATTTGTATTAATACATAATTATATTCAAAACTTTTGATGAATTTTAATCGTTTTGAGAATATTATAGTAAAAAAGCGTTTGGCCACCCCGGGTGGCCGTCCGGTAGTCCGCGTATACAAAAAGTATTGGTAGCGCGAAGGTTAAAACAATTTAAAAATATATTTATAGTTAATTTTCTCAATACGGACTTCAGAGATTATTTTCTTTTTCGTCTTGAAATACTCTTAAAACTTCACAGATTCAAAATCCACAAGAAAATTTCGAGTGCAGAAACTTTCTTTTGTAAACATACTTTAAGTTTTATCCTATTCAAAAATCAAGTGTCAAATTTTGGTAAATCTTGACTAGTTTTGAACTAACTCGATTAATGGGATAAAATTAGAAACCTATAAGAAATCTATTAAATTAGACTTCAAATTACAATAAATCCAATACTTTCTCTGTACAGACTGACTTTTAGTAATATGTATAAACACACTGTTTCTTTGTATTCAAAGTCGACTCTTTAAACAATTTAAATCTATAAAATTAAAAAATACATTTATAGTTAAATTTCTCAAAAAGGGCTCCTGCGATTATTTTCTTTTTGGTCTTAAAATACTCTTGAAACTTTATAGATTCAAAATACACAAGAAAATTTCGAGTGCAGTTACCTTTTATAAAAACACTTTTTAGGCGCACCGTGTATTGTCTCTTTTACTTTAAGAAATTGATTTTCACTTTCTTTCATTGAATTAGTCAGCAGGTTTGTAAATTTCTCTTTTTATGTTTTTGCATGCGTTGTTTAACAAATTTTGTAACATTTATTGTATTTTATTATTGATAAATATATTATTATAATTATTTTAACTGTTAGATTTTTTTGTTGTAATCTCTTTTGATTTGCCTGAATATTCTTATTTAGTTAAAAAAATGCCTTGTCGGAAAAGAGATTCTGTAGGAACTAACAAGTCTTAACAATACTGAAGAACAATGGCTGAAGAACGTTATTATTATGTAAATTAAATTTAAATATTTTTTTGTGTAAAATTAGATCCGCCATTCTGATTTTTAGAAAACTAAGAATATATTCGTAATCAGTAATCCAGAAAACCCCCGAGTGACAAGTTTCAACCAAATTTAACTATTTTAAAAATTTATTGTCTGACATATTGGATCCGCCATTTTTAATTTTGGAAAACTAAGGGTATATTCGTAATCAGGGACCCCAAAAACCTCCAAGTAACAAGTTTTAAGCAAAATTAATTATTTTAAAAATTTCTTGTCCGCCATATTAGATCCGCCATTTTGTATTTTGGAAAACTAAGGAATATTCGTAATCGGCGACCCCGAAAACCCCCGAGTAACAAGTTTCAAGCATAATGAACTATTTTAAAAAATTTCCTCCACTTGTTTATAATATTGTTTAAAAAAAGTAACTTTAGTCGCCATTTTGTGGCAGCCATTTAGAAATTTAATATCCAAAATAGTCCATTGTTGTACTCCTACTATTTTAGACGCGATATTTCTATCAGTAGAAGGTTTGTTGATGGGTTTAGCTATTAAAAAATTGAAAAATTTTTTTTTTAAGAAATCGTGTTTTTTTTAAATGTTGTATAAATTGTTTATTTAACATTTTTCAGTTTTTTAGTACACCATTCGGAAGAGGGATTCAAGATACATAGGAAAAGTGTATTTATAAATTATTCTTGGTGCTTTTTAAGATTTAAATTTGTTTTCAAACATTCTGTACAAATTTTGTACATTCCGTCCTTAATGGATTAAAGTTTTAATGAGAACTATACAAATAATTATGAAAATCACTCATTTTTGGGGTCGAAAAGTTATGTAACCCCTTAAACGAAATTTTGCAATAAATTATTTTCATTATCGACTTAAAGTCAAGCTGAGGAAAGAAAAGAATGGTTTACTTTTATTATTATTTTAGAAAGGGAATGTGACAAAGTAACACTAATAACATTAGAAAAAGTGTCAAGAAAAAATGTTACAGACATTGTTCTGAGAGAAAACGTTTTCTGCCGTTTGTGGACTTTAAACGTTTAGGACTCGAAGTGCAGCTGCGACGCGGACGATAGGATTTCGCGCTATGTTCCGAGAAAGATTCGTATCCGGACTTGCTGGAATAATTCAGCGGCTTTTCCCCATGCTCCTACGTAAACGTGTCTGCTCTCTCTGTGCTGAAATTTACCAAAGTCGAAAAAATTCTATTTAACTAACACCGACATTTGAGCTCTTAAAGTTATATAATTGTTTAGTTTTTAAAAGGATAAAGTACACTGTGTTGAAAAAAATTTATTCTAAATTTCAGTTTCTTGTTGACGTATAAAATTACTTCTGTATAGAGTTTTAAAGTTTGTATAATATGCATTCGTCTCGTGGAAGACAGTTCTTTTTATGTATCACTATATACCCACTGAAAACACATTTTTAAATTGAAAACAAGACATTTGAATCCACGACTTGTTCTTCAGTTTATTGTAATGACCTTTTTTAAATTAGAGACATAATTTCCTAGAAACAAAGGAAGTCTTTTTCTTTTTTTACCCTCCATTCTGTAATAAGAAATTTGCCTTCTCTTTGCCAGAAGGTATATTTCAACATGGTTTATAAACTCAAGCGTCCAAGGTTCGTTTCTTATTTATTAATGCACCAGGTTTCTCGTGAAAACCCTATCTCTACTTTTTCACTAATGAAAATTGTTCCTCGAAATCCTTGTACAACGCACAATATTCAAATTTACAAAACATTATTAATTTTTTCTCATCATCTTATTTCTTATACAGAAAACTTGACTTTTATACACACAACGGGTTTGACACTGATTAAGAAAATCAGGGAATGTAGAATTGGTTAAGGAAATCAGGAAAATGCCAAAGAATTTTATTAAAAGACAATTCCACGTAAGATTTTAGTCGACCTCTTAAAATCGGCCAAAAATTTTTTTTTTATCTTTTCTGTATAAAAAAAAGAAACACGTATTTTTTTATTTTTGTTAAATTGTCAAAATTTTCAAGTGATGAATTTTCGAAATTTTGCACTTTTCATTGTAGATCTATATTCAGTAGCTCGTAAGTATGAAAATATTGAGTTTAGAAAAAAGTTGTCAAAGAACGAATGTTTTAGTTTTCTTTTGACTTTTAAGAAATGAAAACAAATAATTTGTTTTTCATTTTTTATCAAAAAAATCTGTCCGCCCGGAGGGCGGACACATTCTCATTGGCGCTTCGCGCGGGGGCTCGCTTCGCTCGCTAGTTTCAGCGCGCCTCGGGGCGCGCAAATTTTGGTCGTCGCCTTTCGCGCTCCAACGATTCATTAGCACGTCGCGCTCCGATCGTATTGCGCGCTTCGCGCGCAAATTGCTCGCTGCAGTTTGCAAATGCTATATATTATTTGCGTTCCTGTTATTACTTCTCCTTGTATATGAAAAATCCTATTAGCAATGTCGTTTAAAGAAATTAAGATAACATATTTTAATTTCTCGCAAAATAATATTTCGCTGTGGTATGAGTACAATATCTTGTACAAGAACTTGTTTCAATTTCTTATGCTGAAAATGGTATATTTCCTATTCAAGATCTTGTACAATTTCCTGTACAAGATATTGTACGGGGATTTTCAGTAGGGTATTGTGGTCTCGACCTGAATTCAGTCAACTAAGAGATGTGTTAGAAACAAAAATATAAAATATATACAGAAATATATTTTTCAAGTCGCTACAATATTTGCTTGTCTTAAAGTTACTACGACTATAAGGTTTACATTCTCATCAAATATGTTTTAATTTGAAGCTTCTCTATTCTGGACTCTCCTTAAGGGGCTTTCTACAACAGCTGTTTTTCAACGACACGAGCAAAATGCACCATGCAAAATAGTTGCGCGCGCAACGTTTTCACACTGATTTCGATGAAAAAAAGCTGTTGTAGGAGCAGTCTCAGGCTGAAATATTGCTGAAATATATTAATATTTGCCTCAGGCAAATATTATGAGAAATATTTTAAAAAATTACAATTGTCATTAAGTCAATAAGGCTAACGATCCATCGCTGTACCTGCTTTTAGACACTATCCTGTTTTTTATCTCTTTCTAATTTAAGGCATACGGAAAATAGAATCTTTAACCGGAATCGAATTATAAGCTGGTAAGAATTCCTGAAGTGTCCCCTAATTTTCTTTTGGTTACTGAAAATAAATTATTCTTATATATTTTGATAGTCCATGATGTCCCTAATAATATCTCCAAACGATTTTTCAAATTATTCATTTTTGTAATTTTTATAAACAATTAAACTTTTTTGCACCGTTTTAGAAAAAATTCAATTTCTCGAAATTGGCTAAACCGATTTCAATGAAACTTGTATCGTTAGAAAGATTAAAAAATGTACTATTCAGAACAAAATATAATATGAATAAAAAGTTTAATTTGTTTAAACAAATTATATTTTGAATTTTTATTGTTATAAATAAACAATGTTCGCAATCGATTTTGGTCATTTTTATTATAGCATCATAAAGAGGGACTTTTCATGATTCCATAGCAAAAATAAAAAACCCGAACTCTCTAAAACTTTAGAAGTTCTATCATTTTTAGTCTCGCCGTGCGCGAGCTTTCTCGGTATCTAATGCTCACGGTACGACGCGACGCTACAGTGGGATTCTTTACAATATAAGTAGTTATGCTAGGCGGGTTCTGACCCACTTACCTACCGTCGGTAAGGTAGATTTCTCAATAGTTCACTTTCAAGTGGCTTGGTGTTCTACCTTACCGACATTTTTAATGCCGGCTGCCACCATTAGATGGCGCCACCGCTCAATTCAAACCCCCTTGGCGGGAAAGTTTTTAAATTTCAAGTCGCTTGGTGTTCTACCTTACCGACCGAGTACCGGCTGCCACCGTTAGATGGCGCCACCGCTCAATTCAAACCCCCTTGGCGGGAAAATTTTGAATTTTGAATTGGCTTGGTGTTCTACCTTACCGACATCTTAAGTACCGGCTGCCACCGTTAGATGGCGCCACCGCTCAATTCAAACCCCCTTGGCGGGAAAGTTTTGAAATTTCAAGTGGCTTGGTGTTCTACCTTACCGACCGAGTACCGGCTGCCACCGTTAGATGGCGCCACCGCTCAATTCAAACCCCCTTGGCGGGAATTTTTGAAATTTCAAGTGGCTTGGAAGGGGTGTTCTACTTTACCGGCTGATTTTTAGTACCGGCAGCCACCGCTCAATTCTAACCCCCTTGGCGGTAAATTTAAAATTTTAAAGTGGGTTAGAAGGGGTGTTCTACGTTACCGACCGAGTACCGGCTGCCACCGCTGGATGGCGCCACTTTGTCGAAGTAAATTTCCCTTGGTACTCTTCCTAACCTATATTTTCGCTCACTCCACTAGTCATGCAGTTGGAGTGGAGTCGCAAGCGCGACTGAGTAGTAGCGGGTCTCATCTTAGTGGTCTGTGTTAGGGTGATGCGCGCGACTCTGGAGTAGTGGGGCGCATGGCAGTGGGGTGATGCGCGCAGCCCTGGAGTAGTGGGCGCATAGCAGTGGGTTGATGCGCGCGACTCTGGAGTAGTGGGGCGCAGCGTGGTGGGAGGTGAGTATAGTGGGGACTGGGGTATAAGTGACGGCGCGCGGGCCACAAGCATCAGTTGCATCTTGAATGGTGCAGCAAACTTCTTCCAGGTTTTCAGGGTTCCAGAGTTTCTTTAGTTTTCAAAGTTTTCAGAGTTAATTTTCAGAGTTTTTTGTTTGTTTTGATTTTAAGAGTTATTGATTTTTTTATTTTTGTGTTCTATTTTGCATTACTTTTAAGTTTTTTTTAGTATTTTAGGTTTTTTTTGTTCTATTTTATATTAGTTTTAAGGTGGTGGTGTTTTTTTTCTATTTCAGGATTTTCTTAGTTTTAGTTGTTTTTTCAAGCTTTTTTCTTAGTTTTAGGTGCGTTTTTTGTTGTTGCATTTTTCAGGTTTTTCTTAGTCTTAGACGTATTTTTTCAGCTTATTTTTGGATTTGGCTTTCAAGATGCCAAAGTGTAAATCTTCAAAGCTGTCTCGTCAACGTATTGACATTTTCGAATACAATGAAGTCTGTCAGGAATCGGACAACTTTATTAAAACAGCGGAACGTCAGCTCATTTCCACGATGGCTATGGTTGGCGATGACAAATTCGTGACAGCATTTGAATGGCAGAACAAGTGTCAAAGGTATAAGAATATTTTTAGGAAATTTTTGCGTAAGTCTGATTTCTCATCTTCTCAAAGATCAAGGTGTTTAAATTTAAGTCAGAAAATGGAATACTTGCGCTGCCATTTTGATTTCCTTATGAAACGTGGTTCGGGTATGCAAGTGACGAATGATAGAATGGAATGGGTGGATTTTGAAGAAGCGTTTGAGGGTCGGTTACAAAATAGTGCTGTAATGAATTTATCTTACAAGGATATTAATGAATTCCTTGATGATGCCTTTAGTTTATTTCAAGTCAATATTAAAAAAGCATTAAATAGGTTTGGCCCATTAAAAGTGTATACAGTATTGCACGCGAAATTTGTTAAAGATTCGATTGATGGTAAAACACAAGAAATATCTGATTTAAAGTCATTCATCGCGAAAACCGATGAAATTTTAGAAACAACCCCATTAGATGATTGGTATAACGTTAATGTTAAACAAGTAACCTTAAAAAGAATGGAGGAATTCCAAGAGAAAGAGTCTAACTGGAGACTTCATTCTATTGAAAGGTTGGAGGTTAACATTAACAAGTACAATCCCCTGCGCGCAAGTTCTTATATCAATTTGCCAACTGCTATCAATCGAAAGCATGCCTGCATTAATGTCCAAAATGCTGACAATCAGTGTTTTAAATGGGCAATATTGTCAGCACTGTACCCAGCAGACAAACACGCAGATCGAGTTTCAAAATACAGACCCTATGAAGATACACTCAATTTTAGTGGTATCGAATTTCCTGTTTCTCTCAAAGACATTTCTAAATTTGAAACTCTAAACAACATTTCTGTCAACTTGTATGGTCTTGTTAAAAGAGATGAGAAGTTTACAGTTTCTCCTCTTCATCTTTCATCTCAAAAGAAGTTGAATCATGTCAATCTTCTTCGAATTGAAGATCACTATATAGATGAAAATCTAAGTGAAGACGATGATGATGAAACTGATATACCTCTTATATCGTTTAACTACCATTATGTTTGGATAAAAGACTTGTCGAGACTTGTTAGTTCAGACTTATCAAAGAAGAAAAACAAAAAATACATTTGCGATCGATGCCTGCATTACTTTGCAGATGAAATTAAGCTTTCCGAACATGAAGAGCATTGTAGAAAAATGAACGACACAAAGATTAAATTACCCCAAAAAGGTCAGAATGCAGTTGAGTTTAAAAATTTTCAAAATAAGGAACGTGTTCCCTTCATCATTTATGCCGATTGTGAAAGTCTTTTAATTCCCTCGGCAGCACCCCAAGAACCAAAAAATACTGAGGTGTTTCAAAACCATAAAACTCTCAGTATTGGTTATTACTTAAAGTGTAGTTTCGATGACTCTTTGTCTGTGTACAAAGCATCACCTAGAAATGAAGAAAATCCAGCTAAATGGTTTTCTTTAGAATTAAAGAACTTGGCTGATAATCTAGATTCCGTATTTAGAAATCCAGTACCCATGGAAACATTAAGTCCACAGCAGTTGTTAGCTTTTCGAAATGATAGTACTTGTCATATTTGTAGAAAGGAAATTGCGCATGGGGATGTGAAAGTACGAGACCATTGCCATTTAACAGGGAAGTACCGTGGACCCGCTCATCAAGATTGTAATATTAATTACCATGAATCGCATATTATACCTGTTGTTTTCCATAACCTAAGTGGCTATGATGCACATTTTATTATTGATGCTATTGCTACTGGATTTGAAGGCAATGTTTATTTGCTTCCCATTAACAAAGAAAAGTACATTAGTTTTACTAAAAATGTAAAAGGTAGTTTTCTAAAATTTCGTTTCATTGATTCTTTCAAGTTTATGGCATCATCTCTGGACAAGTTAGCATCTTATCTCGATGAGTACAAAATTGTAAATTCAGTTTTTTCAAATTACAGCGACGATAAAATTCAATTGTTGACGCGAAAAGGAGTTTTTCCTTATGAATACATTGATTCAAGGGAAAAACTCGACGAAACAAAGTTACCGCCGAAAGATAAATTCTACAGCACATTAAACGACTCAAATGTTTCCGAAGAAGATTATTTACATGCGCAGAAAGTGTGGAGTGAATTTAATTGTCAAAATCTTGGTGATTATGTGTACTTGTACATGCAAACCGACATATTGTTACTCGCGGACATTTTCGAAAATTTCAGAAACCAGTGTTTAATCTCGTACGGTTTAGATGCAGCGCACTATTATACTACGCCAGGTTTGACTTGGGACGCAATGTTGAAGTATACGAATGTAAGACTTGAACTCTTGACAGATATTGACATGGTAATGTTTATTGAACGAGGAATAAGAGGTGGTGTAAGTCAATGTACAAATCGATATGCAAAAGCGAACAATCCTTACATGGAAAAATTTAATGAAAACGAGGACACGTCTTACATTGTATACTTTGACGCAAATAATCTATACGGATGGGCAATGATTCAACCGCTCCCCTATGGTGGCTTCAAGTGGGTAGAGAATGTTGATAACAGTTTTGACTTTAATGTATTAGACGATGCGCCTACAGGTTACATTTTGGAAGTCGATTTGGATTATCCAGATCATCTTCATGATAAACACAGCGACTTTCCGTTTTGCCCTGAACGCTTGAAGCCACCAGGGTCAAAACAGGAGAAGCTCCTAACTACCCTCCTACCGAAACGAAAGCACGTTCTCCATTATCGTGCCTTAAAACAAGCGATTGCCAACGGTCTCGTGCTAGTTAAAATTCACCGCGTCTTAAAATTTGAACAATCGTCATGGTTGAAAAGTTACATTGACTTTAATACCATGCGAAGGACAAACGCTAGTAACGAATTTGAGAAAAACTTGTTTAAACTGATGAACAACGCGGTATTTGGCAAAACAATGGAGAACGTGCGAAAACACGCGGACATTAAACTCGTGACAAAGTGGGAGGGTAGGTATGGAGCTGAAGCATTGATCGCCAAACCTAACTTCCACAGCAGAGCCATCTTTAATGAGAATTTGGTAGCTGTGGAACTTAGGAAAATGGAGGTACTAATGAACAAGCCGGTGTATGTTGGTTTGACTGTGTTGGATGTGTCAAAAACTTTGATTTACGATTTTCACTACGATTACATGTTAAATAAGTATGACGAAAAGAACCTTAAATTATTGTACACAGACACCGATAGCCTTATTTATGAAGTCAAGTGCTCAGACATTTACGATGATATGAAGCAAGACATTCACAAATTCGACACTTCTGATTATCCGGTTAATAACGTGTACAATATTCCACAAGCCAACAAAAAGATCTTGGGTCTCATGAAAGATGAGTGCTGCGGAAAAATCGTAACAGAATTTGTTGGCTTGCGGAGCAAAATGTACAGCGTTCGCGTAGAAGACAAAGATTTCATAAAAAAGGCTAAAGGTGTCAAAGCAGGAGTCGTCAAGAAAAATATCGACTTTGATGATTATGTTTATTGTCTTCGAAATATTAAAATGCAATCTAGAACTCAATATACTATCAGATCGAATCTTCACAAAGTACAGACTTTAAAACAAACGAAAATAGCGTTGAGTCCCTATGACGACAAGAGATACTTGATAGACAACAGCACCGACACCCTCGCATGGGGTCATTGTAAAATTATTGAAATTGATGATAATAAGGATAAATAAACTATTGTAAAAAAATATATGTTAGAGAGAGAGGAGGAGGAAATGGTTGTTTAAATAAAAAGGTGTTTAATTTATTTTATGTTTACTTTATTTTTAAAAAAACCTTAATCTAGTTACATAAACTTAATTTAACTATTTTTAACATTACTTTAACTATTTTTAACTATACATTAACGTTACTTTAACTTATTTTAACTATTTTAAACTTTTTTAAACTTTATTTTAACTATATTTTAACGTTACTTTAACTATACTTTAACATTACTTTAACTATTTTTATCTTTACTTTAACTTATTTTAACTATATTTTAACGTTACTTTAACTATACTTTAACATTACTTTAACTATTTTTAACTATACTTTAACTTATTTTAACGTTACTTTAACTATATTACATATCAGATTTTTTTATCCAACTATTGTGTGAGCTATCAAATCCAAGCCATTTCACGTATACATCATTCCCACGAGTCTTGAGAACTTTTTCTACAAGGTAAACATCTGGATATTGGACTTTAAGCAACTCTTCTTCATAGAAACCACCTTCGATGGGTTGATTTTGATAATCTTTCAGCTTGTATGTAATTGGTTTTGTTGATTTAACTTTATCCACGGTGAATATTTCCGTTGTCCAGTTGGGATTATATCCTTTCTCAAAGATGTTTTTATACTTGCTAACTCGAACTCTGTCTCCAACTTTGAATTTTGATCTTTTCAGCGGAATTCTACGTAGTTTACGAATGCGTCTCAGTAGTTCTCTTGTATCTTCTTCGGTGACATCATTGGGTTTCATGCCAATAGTACGATGTTTTTTATTATTGTACTTTGATATAAGAGTTGGTAAAAGATTAATCCATTTATAATTGCCTTGTAAACTAAATTCAGGCCACATCATATTTTTTAGAGTGCGGTTAAATCTTTCAACAATTGAGGCTTTCAAATTACTATAAGTAGAATAGAGGTTAATGTTGAATTCTTGCATTAAACTCTTAAATTCAGAATTGTAAAATTCTTTGCCTCTATCAGTATGCAAATTTTTTGGAATTCGACCGTGTTTTAGAATAGTTTTCATGGCCAAAGAAATATCCTTTCTATTCTTACTCTTTACAGCTACAGCCCAGGCATATTTGGAAAATATGTCTATAACTGTGAGCATGTATTTAAAACCTTTATTAGAATAAGAATAAGGTATCATTTCAACTAAATCTGCTTGCCAGGTTTCATCTATACCACGCATTTGAACTTTTCGACGAGGATAATTTTTTCTAGCTTGTTTATGCAGTTCTGTTACAACTGTTGATTTTTGATCAGCTATCACTGTTGAATAAATTTGGCCTCTTTGATGATATAATTTTGCTGTGATTCAATTTCTTCAAGTTTTTCGTTTACTCTATCCTCGATAATTCGGATATAAAGATTCAAATCATCAATAGCTGATCTTAAAGAAGATGTAATTTTAAAAACAATTTTTATCTCGTTTTTAATAATTTTCTGTACAAGTCTTAAATTTACAGCGTCTTGTTGCTCTTCAGCGTCTTGAACGTTGCAAAGTCTTTTGTTGTCAATATCGTATTGTCCACTTGAAGTAATTTTAAATCCAATTCCAGAAGGTCCAGGAAGTCCACGACTTGCCGCAGGTCGTGACAAAGGATGTCCAAACACATCAATGCTCATTTTAATACTGAGCTCTAATTGCTTGTACTCTCCTAATATATAATCCGAGCTTCACGTAGTTCTTCGATAATTGACATAATTTCATTATTATGACTCGGATTACCAGCTTGCTGTGATGCTACTAGCAGGCGTAATCGGTCAACTAGTTCATTTGGAACATCCCAATAGATGTAGTCTGGTTGAAATTTTGTCTTTGTAATCATAAATTGAGGTAATTTTTTTCCAAACTTCTTCTTCTTCTTCTTTAAAACACCACTACCCTTCTTTGCTGTACTCTTAAAAAGTTTTGCAATTACATCAACGTATTTGAAACTCCTGTTTATGTTCAAAGGTTCACTGGAACTATAATTCTTTCGATGTGCATTTGTAGCTTCAAGAATTTCTTTATAATTTTCTAAATCATCTGGACTTATCAAGGCTGTATTAGGTCTTTGTGTAAATAAGAGTTCAAGCAACCCAGCAGTTTTTAGATATTTTTTCTTTCCAGCAAGTCGAATATGAGAACCTTCTAAATCAACTGCTGTATCTCCAATCATAAGAATACCATTAGGAAGCTTACGTACTCCATAAACCATGTCTAAAAAGAGTTTTCTGTTTTTATTCAATAATAGAATAAATTTATTTGTCAATTTTTCATAATTAAGATCTTCAAAATTAGCACTCTTATCAAGTAGAGTGTCATTTAGTAGTGTTTTATCAAATTCTTCCTCCTCATCAACAGCAGTAGAGAAAGAAAAATCATTTTCCTCCTTTTTAAATTTTTCTTTTTTAAAATTCTCAAAAGGTATGTCAGTTACTTTAACCAATTTTTCAAGAGGTGTTACTATTGGTTGAAGAGTTTCTTTCAATACTGTTTCAGCAGCCTCTTTACCCATTTTGAGTAAACGATGTTTTCGCCTAATAGCATCACTTGCTTTTGCTATTTGGCGAAGCGTTTCTTGCTCTTTTCTATACATGTTTTCTTAGTGACAAGATAAACTATCCTTTCTAAAAAAACAGAAAGCATAGATCTCGAATGAAAGGAAATCGATCTCGAAAACGTAACTCGAACACGTGAAACTCGAAAAATGGACATTGCTCTTACGCACGCGTGAAACCAAGTTAGAAAGATGGCCACTGTTTGTTTTCTTTTGGAATCTTATTTTATTTTCGGCAAATAATTGTTTTTTATTATAATAATATAAATAAAAGTATATTAAATGTTTTTTAATTTTTTATTTTTAGGCTGCGTCTACAATAGAAAAATAATGTGTTGAATGTGTTATGTTGTAGTATTTCTGGTTAGTGCTAAATGTATAAGATATGCACTTTGTAAACAATTGTTCCTAACCTCACTAACTTAGTTACTTAATCGGAACGAAACAAATTTCTATTTTTGTTGTGACAGACTAAAAATACAACAAAATAACCATATATATTATATGTATAAATAATAAATAAACATTTATTTGCTGAAGAATGAGTAAAAATTTTAAAAAAACATACAGTAACAGTTTTTTCATTATTGTTTAAAAACCAGTTTTCGTCCGAAGTGATATTTTAATGTTTTATTATTTCTGAACAAATATAATTTTTGAATTTTGCCACAAACATTTTGTTTCAAAATTTATTTTAGAAAATGAAATTCGTTGTTTTTACATTTTTTTACCACAACAAAATCATAATTTTATACAAAATTTAGCAAAATAAGAAAAAAATAACAGAATAGACTCTTGGAAAAAGTGAAGTTAATGCAAATTTAAAATATTCATTATGTGTGAAAAATAAAAGAAGCATTTACATTTAAGAACTGTATATAATGCCTTTTTTATAATTATACCTATTCGTACATTTTCTAAGCACAAAAAGTATTTTTTATTTTCTATGCTTTCATTTAGTTGTTAAAATATTTTCAATTAACTCAAACTTTAAATTCCAAGTTATTTGACTTAGAATTTTAAAGTTTGAGTTTATTGGAAATATTTTGACAACTATGAAAACATTGAAAATAAAGAATACTTTTTGTACTGAGAATAATTAATTCTCAGTACAAAAAGTATTCTTTATTTTCAATGTTTTCATAATTAGCTCAAAATAGCTAATTTATTTTTTCTTTTTGTTAATGAGTAATTCTTCGCGTAGCGCACAATTTGTATTTTATTATTTTTGAAAATTCTTTTGACAAACTATAAGTTACAGCCCTAATAGAATTTTAAAGTTTAATATTTCTTAATGAATGAAATATCAGTGGTAGATCGGCCAAAATAATGAAAATTTTCTTTTTTGCAATAAACAACCCTGAAAAATTTATTGCACCATGACTCACAAGGAAAACTATTGTTTTAAGCAAATTATTAGCGATTTTTATTGTTTTATTAATCTTACAATACTAAATTTTATTTGACGTGAAATTTAAATAATGGGGAATCATTATATGAAAAGCAAGTAAAGCTAATCTCAGATAGCAGCACCATTGCAAGGTCGTCTAGCGCTTAATTTTTGATTTCGCGAAAAATCACATTTGATTTAAAAACAAATGGGCGAAGTAAATAAATGTTTTTTGTGGAATTGTGAAAAGTTAAAAATTTAATTAAATAAGCGAGAAATTTGTGCCACAGGAAAAAAACGTTTTTGCAAGTCGCAGTATCGTAAATGTATTACATAAAGAAAATTGAGGTTGTGTTCATTCAGGAGAATTTATTTGTGCTTTATACTAATATTTAGTGATATTTCGGTTTGATCTTTTATGTAAATGTAATTTTGAAAACAAGAACTAACAAGAAGAGTCTGAAGAAACACGAAGGACATTGACTTATTATTGTTTAAAAAGTGTACAAAATATTGTCGAAAAACAGTAATAAAATTAATGCCTGTGCCATGTCTAAATTAATAACATTTAAATGGAATACAATTGAAAACTTGATCCTTTTATCCAAAATGAAATTATGATAGAATGTAAAAGATTCATCACTTCAATATGGAAAGTATAATTGAATTGATTGACAAATAGACAAAAGCTTTGGTCAAATGATTATTCACATTCAAAAATTTTAAGAAAAAAACTGATGTTTTGGTACAAGTTGAGTAGTATCCTTAGAGTGTTTCTATGCAATTGATAAATTTTGTTTAACATTGTGAAAAAAGCTAAATAATAAGAAACAAAAAATGTTGCTAAAAAACTCACCAAGGTCTAATCAAAGAATATTAATTTGTTACAAATAAAATTAAAAAAAACAAAATACTATTAAACGTAAAAGAACGTAGAAAAGTTTCCAATTATTTAATTAATAATTTTACAATAAAAAAATCATGTGTTGAAGAATATGTTGTGTAGGTTGTGTAGTATTGCTGGTTATATATTGTTTAAATGTTAGATAATTAAAAAAAAATAAGTTTTTTTTCTTTTGAAAATTGATAAAATTAAATGATATATTTATTCAATTAAAAATGAATAACTTATCTTTTGTAATTACCTTCAAAATTTAATAATCATATCTTCAAGGTGGCCACTTGACCGGGAAATGACCGGGAAATTTGATACTAAACCGGAAATTTATTTTTAATTTTTAATTTTATTTTTAAATTGACCCAAAAAAAATATTTTTTCAATTATTACTCGAGAAGTATATTGTACATAAGTAGGTATATTAGAGAATACATAAATTAACAGACTTTAGTTAGTGAGGAAGAGGGATTACTGAGAAAATAACATAGTTACAGGGTGTCTAACGGTCAGGGAAGTCAGAATTTTTTTGGTCAGGGAAAAGTCATGGAAAAGTCAGGGAATTTCAGAGAATTTCATTAAAAGTCAGGAAAATTTCTAAAAATGTATACAAACATTAAAATTTCTTATGAATAAAATATTTTTTTAATCTAATAAAACTTAGAAATTTTTTTTATGGTTTGTTTCAATCATTAGATAAAAATTTATTGTTAAATATGACAGTTGCCATATTTTTTGGCCCAAGAAAGCAGAAATAAAATTTGTTAAAAGAGATTAAAATTCAGGGAAAAAGTCAGGGAATAGTCAGGGAATTTTCTTCTCAATCTTTGTTAGATCTTAAAAATCCGCTTGAAAGAGTGATGTTTCTAACAAAACAAAAGAAGATCTTATTTATCCGTTTCCAATTTTATCTGTTTCCAGGAACAGGATTCTATTTTCGCCTGCATTTTGACAGAAAACTTTAAACAATTTCTAAAAAAAATTGAAGGTTACTCATTTTTCTTTTTTTAAAATTAATTTTTCAAAAACATTGAGAACAATCTTCAATTTGCAATTGTTTAAAAAAATTGTAACTAACAATTAAAAAAATTTATTTTTTAGTAATCGCTTTATTTTATCTTCAAAATATAGACTTCAGGCTTCATTTTTAAAAAAAGTTTACTTAGGGGAGAGCGGGGTTGAACGTGCCGGGGGTAAAAAGTTCCGTTTAATTATATCTCAAAAACAAAAAAAGATTTTAATGAAATTCAAATGAGGGAAGTATTGTTTAGGCTATTGTTTACGCTTTCCTTATTTGAATTGTATTAAAATCTTTTTTGTTTTTAAGATATAATTAAACGGAACTTTTTACCCCCGGCACGTTCAACCCCGCTCTCCCCTAATTATCTTTATTCGTTTTAGAGTAGTAAGAAAACGAAAATAAAATGACCCAAAACTTTAACACGTGTTTACTTTCAAAATAAAATTTTTAGTTGAAAAATATTGTAGGGGGTAAAAATGTACTCGTATATATACCGAAAATCATAAATTACTTGAAAATTGGAGACAACATTTTTTTAAGTGGCCGATTTCACTTATTTTGGCCCTATTATTTTCCATTCCCGTTTTTCATACGCTTATTTCAGTTTTAAAGAATCAATCTTAAAGTTCATTATGAAAAATTTTAGTTCATTTAAAAAAAAAAGAAATTCGTAAAATAGTAAAAATTTCTTATTCTTTTACAACTTTTATATTATTATCGGTTCGGAAAAATGTCAAAAAAAAGTTATCTCTAAACGAGCTCAATATTGATAAGTTTAAATTTGTAATATGTATAATACAGAATAATTTAAGATTATTTGTTTCGTTTGTTATTAATATTTAAAATTTTTTTATAATTTTTTGGATAAAACAAATTGAGGCACCCAATTCAAGAACAGGTCGGACGCTCGGACGACACGCGCAACTGCCAGTCAGTGAGCATTGAGCTCCTCTGGGCCACTCACTGCTACCTGACTGGTACTAGCGCGTGTCGTCCAAGCGTCCGACCGGTTCTTGAATTGGGTGCCTCAATTGTCTTGCATAAAATAAAAGGATTTTCTTTGAAAAATAAAAGAAATCTTTTGTTATTTATTTAAACTTTTCGTTTTGTCTATAAATGTAAAACGTTTTGAAACTGAAAAGTTTCCTTTTATTATAAAACTAATTTATTAAATATTATTAAATGACTGGTTTTAAAAGAAAATAAATTTTTATGTTAAATAGATATTGTTTCAATCTATTTATAATGACCAAAAAATAAATAAAATTTGGCCGGGAAAACTGGGAAAAAACCGGGAATTCAATTTTCTAAAAAAAAGTGGCCACCCTGATCTTCTTCATATATCGACATTGAATATATAATAAAATTTGAATAAAAGTTGAAGTTAATCTGACTTTTTAAAGCTTCATTAATGATTTATTTGCTTAATCTTCAGAGAGAAAAAAAAATTAATTTACAGAAGTAAATGTGGAGTAGTTACTTACGATAAAAAACTTTCATAGATAATTCACGTGTTAAACGAAAATAGCGAAACAACTCGATGAAATTATCATTTAAAACATATTCATGTACTTGAAAATTTAGTTTTTAGTGTGTATTAAATTGAAAAGATTAAATTATACAAGGGGAAGAATAACGTAGATATGCAAAATTACATGTTTAAATGTTTATAGGAAAATTACGTGTTGAATGGAAAATGGAAGCAACGTAGTCGACCGCGAAGCGGTCGACGGAGGCGCTAGTACTAATAAAAAATTCAGTAAAGTTCTTGTATTTATAGTGAAATGAAGCAATCAAATCCTCTTCTATATCTCCCCTCATTAAAATTACGGTACTTATTAATAACAACAAAACCATATTTGTCAGATTTCCAACATTCTGAACATAAATCGCGAAATTGAGTATAACTCATATCGGTATTAACATGATCTTCGTATACATGTTTTAGATTCTTTTCATCTTGCCTAAATAGAACCAATAAATTAACATTATCTCGAACTAGATGTTTAGGAATACGAGCATACGTTTGACATAAATAGAAACTGTCCACATTTACATGTCTGCCCATACAAAAGAAAGCTCTAACATTATCCTGCTTTTCACAAGCAATGTCATCAAAAACGAATATTGAATTTGGTTTAGCATCTTTTGGAGATACTACTTCTTCATGTTCACTAAATGGAAAATATTCAACACCATCTACCCCACTGATTACATTTTCCAGAAATTTGTATTTAGGTTGTTGCAGAGATTTAGAGTAGAGGTAAATATTTTCAAAACTTAGACCATTTGGATGTATTATTAGGGAAAGAAGAGCATTCGTTTTTCCACAATTTGAGGGTCCACAGAAAACTGCTCGAATGCTGTCTGAAAACAGACTGCCATGGCGTTTAATCTTTTTTTCATTAGTCTCAACATCTATACTAGAGATTGGCAGTGCGACGGGTTGTTTCGTGAACTGCATCTTGACAGTAACTGCCCTAAAATCTATAAATACCCAGCTTTTATAGTTCTTTTGTCAGTTTCACGACAACCATTGTAGAGTGAAGAATGATTCTACATCAGGAGGTGAAAAAAGGTCGATATCGAGGAAAAGGTTTACTCAATCGTATTATCAATAGTTTACCGTTTGAGTTTCACTTGCCTGGTTACCAATTTTGTGGCCCTGGTACAAATTTAGCAAAACGTTTAGCTCGCGGTGATCAAGGAGTTAATCCACTAGACGCTGCATGCAAACAACACGACATTGCATATTCGCAAAATCGTGAAAATATTGAAGCGAGAAACGAAGCAGATAAAGTATTAGCTAAGAAAGCTTGGGAACGTGTTAAAGCTAAAGATTCTAGTGTTGGTGAAAGAGCAGCTGCATTAGCTATTTCTGGAACCATGAAAGCTAAATCAAAATTAGGAATGGGAATGAGAAAAAGAAAATCATCTATAAGAAAGAAAAAGAGTAAAAAAATCTGTAAAAAGAAACAAATAGCGCTAAGGAAAATTGTTGATGCTGCACGAAAAAGTATGGTTCCCAGTAATAATGCTGAAGAATAAATTCAAGCAGCTATGATTGGTGCACGAAAAGCAATAAAAAATGTTGGCGGTAAATCCAAAATTTTATCACCTAGAATTCTTCCTGTACCTACTAAAGTAGGTGGAATTTTCCCGCTAGTTCCAATTTTTGCTGGACTTAGTGCTATAGGAGCTCTTGCTGGAGGAGCTTCAGGAATAGCAAGGGCTGTTAATAAGGCTAAAACAGCTAGTGAACAGCTTGCAGAAGCTCAACGTCACAATAAAACCATGGAAGCTGTATCACTTGGAAAAGGATTACATTTAAAACCTTATCGACAAGGACTTGGTCTACACTTGAAACCCTACATTCAAGGAAAAGGAATTAAAAAACGATCATCAAGAAAGAAGAAGAAAAAACGAGCATCAAGAAAAAACAGAACAACAAGAAGGAAAAAAAACTTGCTGTGAAGCTACCTCACCGACCATTAACTGACTTTGATCTGTTAAAGTATGCCAAAGCTGCCAAAATACCTCATTTTCGTGGTATTTTTATGAGGAATGAACTACCTGTAAGAGGTCCTCATCAGTTTGAATCGGGAATAATTAATCTTGATAATAAAGAAGGTCCAGGAACACATTGGGTAGCATATAAAAAATTCAAAAACGAAACAATGTATTTTGATAGTTTTGGCAACCTTGCTCCACCAACAGATCTTGTCATTTACGTAGGTGATGGTAGCTTAATAAAATATAATCATAAAATATATCAAAATTATGACACATTTGTATGTGGACACTTGTGTCTTAAATTTTTATGTAATCAACTAAATATTAAGAGTTTCTTTAACCTTTATAAAAGACTGTAACTGTTGTAAGCTTTCAGTATAAAATCTGACAGCAACATGAGTGATTCGTTTACTTTAACGTTAACAGGAAATTCATCAGTTCTTGAAGCTGAATATTTCCCACCAATAGAGCTAAATTCAAATAAAAGTTATGTACTTGGTCTTGTAGAACTGTTGACTTTTAATTCAATTCCCAATATAGATAAAGGAAGTAACAAGTTTTACGTTGGAAATCAAGTAATTGCTATTTCAACTGGAAGTTATGAAATTAAAGATATTGAGTCATATTTACAAAATTCTGTAGAAATCGGAACTGTTATTAGTATAAAACCGAATAATAATACTTTGCGCAGTGTAGTTAAATCCAATTTACCAATTGATTTTAACCCTAAAGACTCAATTGGCAATTTGTTGGGATTTACGTCGCAGCTTTTAGCACCTCATAGAGCACATACTTCTGATTTACCAGTAGCTATTCTAAAGGTTAATTCAGTTAGAATTGAGTGCAATATAACATCTGGAGCGTATATAAATAATCAAAAAGTTCACACTATCCATAAATTCTTCCCCAGTGTTCCACCAGGATATAAGATTGTGGAAGTGCCTGCATACGTCATTTACCTTCCGATTGTCACAAAGACAATACATAATATACAGCTGCGAATTGTCGATCAGGACGGTGATTTAATAAATTTTAGAGGAGAAACTATAACAATTCGATTGCATATAAAGTCTTTGTAATGGGAATTGTTTATAATCAAAAAGCTGTTGTTGGTGGAAACTATAAAAGTCAACCAATATGCAAGAGTCCAATCAGTCTAAATTTGTCTCACAAAGTGTTAACACCTCAGAATCGCCTCTTTCTACAAGAACTAGGTCTAAAACTTCGAGGAAAGAAAATAAGACAACAAGACAATTAATCTACATATTTTTTGCTTGCTGTTGCAATAAAAATGGACGAACTTCTCAATATTCCAGCAGCAGTGAATTTCGATGAGTCCATAGCTCATTATGAAATTCATGCTCATCAACCATATGCATCTTCATCTTTTAACAATAGTGATGAAATTCGAATTGCAGTACAACATCAAGACTTGTGCATTTTACCTAGTAAAAGTTCATTACACATTTTTGGTAGATTAGCTAAAAATGATGGAATTACTCTTACAGAAAACGTGCATTTAAGTAATAATGCTGTATGTTTTTTGTTTGATGAAATTCGCTATGAACTAAATGGTATAGAAATTGATCGCTGCAAATACGTTGGACATACTACAATCATGAAAAATTACACGTCGCAAACATCAAATCAACTAAATTTTATTAAAAATGCTGGATATTCAAAAATTGCAGCTGATGCAAGACTTGTATTGGAAAATGGTTATTTTGACGTCACAATACCAATCAACATGATTTTTGGGTTTGCTGAAGATTATAAAAAAATAATTATGAACGCTAAACATGAACTTATTTTAACAAGAGCACGTTCTGACGTGAATGCTATAATTCAAACAGGACAAGGAGGGGATGAGGAATTTAAAATTTTCATCAATAAACTTGAATGGATGGTTCCATACGTTTTACCTTCTGACAATAACAAAGTTAAATTGTTAAAATATATTGAAAAGGATCCATTAATTTCAATAAGCTTTAGGTCATGGGAAATGTATGAGTATCCTTTAATTCCTACAAGTTCAAAAGTTTTGTGGCAAATTGAAACATCAACGCAATTAGAGAAACCACGCTATGTAATTGTTGGATTTCAAACAGCGAGAAAAGATAAACGTAAAAAATATGCCTGTCATTTTGACCATTGTAATATTACAAATGTTAAACTCTTTTTAAATTCACAATATTATCCTTATGGAAATTTAAATTTAAACTTTGATCAAAATCAGTACTCTCTACTTTATGAAATGTACGCTAATTTTCAATCATCCTATTATGGTAAAGATTCAAAACCTATTTTAACAAAGGATATTTTTAAAAGTCTATTTCCTCTAATCGTTATTGATTGTTCTAAGCAAAACGAATTTTTAAAACAAGCATCAGTTGATGTAAGGTTAGAATTTGAAGCAGGAATCAACATGCCAGCCGAGACCACCGCCTATTGCCTAATCATCCATGACCGCGTCATACAATATAAGCCAATCAGCCGCGTTGTAAAAAAACTATTGTAAAGGAGTGGGGATAATGTGGTGGTAGTGGGGGTAAGTAATATAAAAGCAGCTGCTCTCGGCCGGACATTCATTTCAACCTGGAGTTCATTGTAGACGTTCAAGGTTTTAAAAGAGCCAACAACGAGTTTGTCTTTAAAGAATTGGCAATACTTCCTCTGCAATCAGATGCTCAACCACTTGTTTTCCTGTTTGAACCTGCTTGTCCTTGGAATTCACTGCCAGGACGCTACAAAAGTGAAAACCTCTGGCTAACTCATAATTACCATGGAATTGATTGGGCTGCTGGAGATGTACCATACGATGAACTTCAATCTATTCTACAAGGAATCCTGCGAGGTGCTAATGCAATCTACGTCAAAGGATTAGAAAAGAAGACTTGGTTGGAGAAATACTTACTAAATGTGCAAAATTTAGAAGAGTATAATTGTCCATCGTTGAAAAAACTTGAAACTAAATTATTATTAACGCCTTGTAAACACCATACCCTTTATAGTGAAAACTGTGCCGCAAAAAATGTTAAACTTCTTCAAGAATGGTTTTTAGAACCTTCAAATCGATATATAAGTGCTATTACTATTGATGTTGATGAAACTGATTCTACGACTAATACTACTTTAAAATCTTTCTATGAAAATTGTGAATCTTTTTTGTAAATATAGTTTTTAAGTTTTCAAAAATAAATGTTATTAATAAAAATTTAAAACATTCTTCTTATTTCAAAAATAACCTATCCATTAAATATTTTTATGATTTCTGAAAATAAAACTTATTCTAATTCTGAAAAATAACTTATACTAAGAGAAGGAAAGTAAATTTAAAACCAATTTATAGGTAAAACTTGTTGTATTTATTTTTCAAAATTGTTTTTTTTCAAATATATAAATTTTTTTAACAAAAATTATAACAATTTAAACTCAACAATATTATATGGTCCTCCAAGATACTTCATTTGTAGTTTCTTGGATATCGCAGCTTCTTTCATCATTTCCAAGGTGGCTGGTTCATCCTCGAAGAGTTTGATGAATCTCGTTGGTAAGTATGTGACAAAATCAGCATCAATTTCAACTATGATCCTAGGTCCATATTTAGTCTGGACCTTCTTCATTTTCGTGACGTAGTACAGTCCATCCTTCATCAATTCCGCAAGCGGTTTCGTCGGCAGGTAACCTTCAAATCGCCCAACAGAGTTTACTTTTTCTAGATCCATTTTTATACGCCTGAAACTGGAAATAAACCTTGAACAAAAGAAGAGAAAACAAATAACTGTAATGAAAAAAATATTAGTTTTTCTAAAGTAACAAAAAAAATATATAGCTAAAAATAAACTTAGAAAATGTAGCTGAAAAAAATGAAACTTAGAAAATATAGCTGAAAAAAGAACTTAGAAAATATAGCTGAAAAAGAACTTAGAAAATATAGCTGAAAAAAGAACAAAAAAAACTTAGAAATAAACCTGAAATGTAAACAGAAAAAACCTGGAAATAAAGCTGAAAAACTTAAAAATATACCTGAAATTTAAAACTTAGAAAGAAGCTGAAAAAGAAATGTTAAAATGGATAAATTATTATACTTACTGCTAATTCTAGAACCTGAAATAAGAATGATCTAATAGCTTGGAAACTCGTCTTATATAACCTGAACCCCACTTTTTTTCTTCAACCCCACCACATTCTCAAATGCGCACGCAAATAACCCCCACTTTAAACTGCGCAAGCAGAAATATCCCCACTATAATATGCGCTTACACCATGCGCGCTAAGATTTAAGGAACTAAAATAAATGCGTAAATTTAAAAAAAAAATTTCTTTATTTAAAAATTTAATATTATTTTTAAGGCTCCATATAATCTCCTTCTTCTTCTTCTTCAAGTAGCTCCGACATCTAAAAAATAGTATTTTTAATGTCAATTGAAAAATAAAAAGAAAGAATATATATTTTCAAAGTTACTTTAAATGTACTAAAAATTTGCAACTAACTTCATCAGGATTAATATAAACGATTAAAACATCATCATCATCGTCATCAGCATAATCGTCATCGTCGCTGATGATGATAGTTTCTCCCTGGCTATCATATCCATCCTCATTATTATTATCATCATCGTCATCATCGTCGTAATCATCCTCGTAATTGTTGTGAGCAAACTCATCAAAAAATATTATCGTAGAAGCATTATCTTCTTCTTCTTCTTCTTCTTCTTCTTCTACATGTTCATTCATAATTTGTGGAGGATAATTTGATTTGTCTTCCATTTTTATTTTTTTCCTTTCTTTCTAAAAGAAAATTTTGAATATTAAATAAAATTAACTTTAAACATAAGAAATAAGAAATATTAAAATAAGAAAAAAATAAAAAGAATTTGACGGGAGAGAAGAACTATAAGAAAGTGATGAGCTGTAGGAGAAAAAGAGAGAAAAGACCTGTGAGATAGAAAAAGAGAAAATACTTGTAAGAGAAAAAGAGAGAAAGACCTGGTGAAAAGAATATAAACCTAGAGGAGAGAAAGAAAGACCTGGAGGAAAGAATGAAAGACCTGGTGAAAAGAAAGAAAGAAAAAATTCAGAGAGAAAGACCTGGTGAAGAGAAAGAAAAAAGACCTGGTGGAAAGAAAGAAAACACTTGAAGAGAAAGAAAAAATTTAGAGAGAAAGACCTAGTGAAGAGAAAAAAAGGTCTGGAGGAAAGAAAGACCTGGTGAAGAGAAAGAAAAAAAATGTAGAGAGAAAGACCTGGTGGAAAGAAAGAAAACACTTAAAGAGAAACACCTGGTGAAGAGAAAGAAAAAATTTAGAGAGAAAGACCTGGTGAAGAGAAAGAAAAAAGACCTGGTGGAAAGAAAGAAAACACTTAAAGAGAAACACCTGGTGAAGAGAAAGAAAAAATTTAGAGAGAAAGACCTGGTGAAGAGAAAAAAAAGGTCATGAGGAAGAAAGACCTGGTGAAAAGAAAGAAAAAAATTTAAAGAGAAAGACCTGAAGGAAAGAAAGGCCTGGTGGAAAGAAAGGAAAAACTTAAAGAGAAAGACCTGGAGGGAAGAGACCTGTAAGGAAGATGTACCTGAAACGATGGAAGCTGAAAGAATAATGAGTTTGGTGGCTGGCGCTCCGCAGTCTATAGGAGTGATCCCCACTACGACGCTACCCCACCACAGCGCTCCCCACTATGCACCGCTAGTGGAGTGAAAGTAGCATCTACATGCGGCAATTCTCCGTAACAAGTTCCAATACGCGGTGATTTTGAATTAGGTTATTCTCAATTTAAAAAAAACAACTTTGATTAAAATAACCTATATGCTGAGTACCTATTAGTCCACTGCTTTTAAAATTGAAATGATGCATTGGAGCTTACACGCTACTTTTATGTGCATCGCAATACTCATAGAGTTCTTTGCAATGTTTTTAAAAATAACTTTAAATCACATTTTGAATTAAAAATAGATTTTAAATACTGTACAGAAGTTAAAAAAATTATATTTAAAATTAAATTATAAACTGATTGAGTTCAACAAATTTATATGCTGTAAACTATTTATTAAGATTGAGTTGAAAAAAAATTTGATTGTTTAATGTGTTTTATTTAGTAATAAATACAAAACATTCGACATAATTTTTAATAAACAAATCACACAACTAATACTGTGTGAATAAAAAAAAAGTTTTATGGAATAAACTGTACTAGTAATTCAAACTGAAAAAATACTTTAAAAAGTTTTTATCTAAAATTATTTTTAAATATTTTGTATTGTATACAACCGTAAGAAAAAGTTAGTGTTATAGAATTTCTTTTAACAACAATTTATCTTTTGAACTTTAAATTGTATTAAAATAAATTTAATAGAAAAAATATACAAAGACAGGGTTTAAACAAAGATATTTCACATACTGTCATGTTTCTTCATTAGTTTGTAAAATACGTGTCTTATGTAAAGAAACAAAAAAAATGTTTTTTTTCTAAAGGAAAACGTTGAAACCTTTACACAATATAATTTTTGTATATGTTCACACACTTGTACATATAAGTAAAACAAAACGTAATAGTGTTCAAATTTTTGTTTTCTAAAACTTTTCAGATGAAACATCTGTCTATCTCACACGTTTTTGAGAGAAAATGATAGTTTAATATCGGGTATATATAAAAAGAAAAACATAATGAAAAAAAAATATAACTTAAAACAGATTTTTTAAATGTACCTCTAATTTTCTCTCAAATCAGTTTTATAAAAAACAACGTTGCACTTAAATTATTTTATTCTTTTAAACAGAACATAAAATAATGTATAAAAAAAGAAACATAATTCTTCTCTAATTTTCATTCACACTAACGGTGCACTTTAATTTTCTTTTAATCAAAACAAAAATAATATACGATTCTTTAATTTTCACAATAGTTTTTAAATTATAAAAGTTACTTTTTTTATCTTTTTATCACTTTTTAGATTTTTTGAATCTTCTTTTTCACTACTCTTCTTGTGCCTCTTAGTTCCACATACTTTTGCTGGTCTTGTTAATTTTTTTATGCAAGGATCATTGTCGTCTAATATTATAGTTCTTGAAGTTGAATCTTTTACTGTTGAATGCTTTATTTTTCCAACATTCGAAGATAATATGGATTCAGTTGTTGTAACATTTAAATTTGAAATATTTGATTCAGAAGGATTTCGCGCTGAAGAATTAGACGCTGAAGAATTTCGCGCTGAAGAATTAGACGTTGAAGGATTTCGCGCTGAAGAATTAGATGTTGAAGGATTTCGCGCTGAAGAATTAGACGTTGAAGGAATTGATCCTGAAGAATTAGACGTTGAAGGAATTGGTCCTGAAGAATCTATAGATGGCAAGTTCAAATTTTCAGGAACCAATGTTGATTTTTTCGTTTTAGAAGATGGTGAACTCTTAGCTGAGAAACTTGAACTAGAAGAACTTGAACTGGAAGAACTCGAACTGGAAGAACTAGATGCTGGTGATGTTGGAGGTGGTGGTAGTGGAGACCTGACTAATTGTTTTGTAGTGCTGCTTTCAGCTAACTGTGCACAAGGCAACTGTGATGACTGTTGAGATTGCATGGTTAGAAGAATTTCCTTTGGAGTTGGAACATAGTCATTATTTACTGTTTTTGGGGTGTATTTCTCAACAGGCTCCCATCTAGTTTTATGCTTCAGACTGCTATTTTCATTTTCCTGTAGAATGTAAAACAATAATTAAAAATTTGTTGGAAGTTTTGTTATAATTGTTTAAAAGATTAGACAAATAGAATAATTTCAAAAGAAGTAAAAGATGCTAAAATTAAAGAATTAGAAATTGTTGAAATGAAAATTACTACACCAAATAAATCCCAAATTAGATTATTGACCTAAATATTGAAACAATTATGATAATAATAATTTCAAAGAAGTAAAATATGCTAAAATTAAAGAATTAGAAATTGTTAAAATAAAAATTACTACACCAAATATCTCATAAAAATGGTAAAAAAATAAAAATTAGATTATTGATCTAAATATTGATACAATTATGATAATAATAATAATTATCTTCAAAATAAACATTTGAAATTAAAATATAATTTCATATATTATATATATACTTTATTTACTGGAACGACTTCTGCTGGCAACTTGGGTCTTGGTTGACATAGTTTTCGCGGTTGTGCTTGCAGCACTGGTCGCGGTTGAATTTGCTGAAGTGGTCGCAACTGTGGAACTTGCATAGGCAGTTGCAACTGTTGAACCTGCATTGACAACATGTGTTGAGCTTGCATGTGTTGAGCCTGCATTTGTTGCAACTGTCGTTGCCATATTTGTTCTGGAGATTGTGGAACCTGCAATTAATACGTTAAATTTAATTTGCAAAATTAAATTAATTAATCTTCTTGACAACTGGATGCCAGTTTTAGCTCCATTAATTAAGTGAGGTTAGGTTAGGTTAGGTTACGTTTTTAATATGATTATAGTTTTAAATAAAAAAATTTTTTATTAATATAAAACGATTAACATTAATTAAATGTTTTTGAAAAAAAAAATTTTTTTAAGAAAATACTTACAAATTCGTTCATGAAATGGAAAAAGCGACAAAAGCAGCATTGTCCACAATACCTCCCATTTGGATGAAAACTCTAAATAAATATAGATAGTGAATATATTAAATATAGTTAGTGAAATAAAGTGTAAATAATTACAGTTATATTTTAAATTTATAGATAAATTATGATTTTAACACTAAAAAAATGTATTGAACTTACCATTTTTAGAAGATAGAAAACGTCCTTCCAGTTCAACACGTGCGTGAAAAAGAAAAAGTATTGCGAACACATGGCATTATTCCCACAAACTTTAGTTTTCCCACCAAATTAGAAATATTTAATTCTGTCAACCAATACTATTCATTTTCTTACTTCAGGTGTTTTTCTGATTGGATCTTATGGACATCTAATTTTCATGCTCTGTAACGTAATGTAAATTCAGAAATTGTATGTATCATAAAATAAGGGTGAATTCATATGAGTTAGATATTTGCTGGTAATTGTGGCGTGAAATTCAAAATCACCCCACACCAACAGAATTAAAATTATTAAAATAAAATTTAAATATCCTGCCAAAGGGTTTTGAATTCAGCAAAAAAAAAAAAATCAGCGCCATCTAGCGGTGATAGCCGGTACTAAAAAGTCGGTAATTTAAGCGCGAAATTTAAAAATAGCCTCCCCTACCAAGGGATTTAAAAATAAAAATTCAAATATCCCGCCAAGGGGGTTTCAATTGAGCGGTGGCGCCATCTAACGGAGGCAGCCGGATGTCGGTAAAACCGAACACCCCGACCAATAGACTTGAAAGTTTAAAAATAAAAATTCAAATATCCCGCCAAGGGGGTTTCAATTGAGCGGTGGCGCCATCCAACGGTGGCAGCCGGTACTCGGTCGGTAACGTAGAACACCCCTTCTAACCCACTTTAAAATTTTAAATTTACCGCCAAGGGGGTTAGAATTGAGCGGTGGCGCCATCTAGCGGTGGCTGCCGGTACTAAAAATCAGCCGGTAAAGTAGAACACCCCTTCCAAGCCACTTGAAATTTCAAAAATTCCCGCCAAGGGGGTTTGAATTGAGCGGTGGCGCCATCTAACGGTGGCAGCCGGTACTCGGTCGGTAAGGTAGAACACCAAGCCACTTGAAAGTGAGTTATTGAGAAATCTACCTTACCGACGGTCGGTAACTGGGCCAGAACCCGCCTAGCATAACTACTAATATACTGTTCAAAAATGTCTAGAGCCTACAAATTTTAACCGATTTGAGTTTTTTTTAAATTAAAGAGAACTAAATTTTTTCAAATTTTTAATTGTTTACAATTATTTATTTTAGTCAAAGTTAACAAATTAACCCCTTTTTTTAAAAAGTACGTTTGATTTTTAATTCTATTACTGCAGATGACCAGAATCAATTAAAAATCATGTAAAATATGTTCTCTAGATGAAAAATAAAGAGAACACATATTTTTTCATTTGTTATAAACAATATTAATTAACAAATAGTTAACTTGGGTTCCTTTCAACCAAAAATTTTTTTTTCACATTTATATTTTTATTTAGGCTTATTTTAAGAATATATGTCCTTTTTTGATAAGCAAATTATTTTAATTTTTATAAAGAATATTAGTTAAGTAATAGTTAA
This sequence comes from Leptopilina drosophilae, assembly GCA_032873175.1. Classification (NCBI taxonomy): domain Eukaryota; kingdom Metazoa; phylum Arthropoda; class Insecta; order Hymenoptera; family Figitidae; genus Leptopilina; species Leptopilina drosophilae. The sequence goes on from CM065481.1 coordinate 27,747,117, forward strand.
CTTTGGTTGAAGTACATATGTCCTTTTTGTTTAATAAATAAATTATTTTAATTGTTATAAACAATATTAGTTAACTAATTCTGACTTTGGTTAAAGTACGTATGTCCTTTTTGTTTAATAAATAAATTATTTTAATTGTTATAAACAATATTACTTAACTAATTGTTAACTTTGGTTAAAGTACATATGTCGTTTTTGTTTAATAAATAAATTATTTTAATTGTTGTAAATAATATTAGTTAACTAATTCTGACTTTGGTTAAAGTACGTATGTTCTTTTTGTTTAATAAATAAATAATTTTAATTGTTATAAACAATATTACTTAACAAATAGTTAATGTTGGTTTCTCTCAACCAAAAATTTTTTTTTCACACTTATTATTTTTAATGTAGGCTCATTTTATGAATGTATGCTCTTTTTGAGTAAGCAAATTATTTCAATTGTTATAATCAAATATGCTTAAATTAAAATATAAATGTGGAAAACAATTTTTGGTTAAGAGGAACCAAAGTTAACTATTTGTTAACCCTCCGTCACACACCTTGGAAAAAATTACGACTTTACACACGTTTAGAGGGAATCCCTCACCACATGGTAAAATAAGCGACATAACAACATAAACAAAGAAATCAATATAAATTTAATTTTAACACAAACTTATAAATATGTAGTAAATTATTCTAAATTATTAAAATTAATAAAATTAATTTTCAGTCTCAAAAATAAAATTTAATTACACGAATGCACATCTTCGAAGGAATTACACTTTACATGTAAAAATAATGTAACATTAACAAATAAGCAAAAAAATCATTAAATAATTTATTTTAATTACATTTATAATATAATTTTGCCATTAGCCAATAGTGGAACAAAAAATATTTTGAAAACTTGATTTTTTTATTTAACATAACCTCACTTTTTCGAGTTTTTTCTGGCTTTGAAGCTTTATAATTAAATATTAATTATGTTTAAACTAAATGTTTTTTTAGAAATATGTTGAGGAGTAAATTGTCGAAAGGTATAGAGGTATTTATTAAAAAATTAATTAATAAATTAATAAAAAATTTAAAAAAATTAAAATTAATTAATTTATTTTTATTTAAAGGTATTTATTTTGCAATGAGGAAAACAAAAGTTATTTAAAAAATACTGAAACCGAAGAGGGAATCCCTCCCTAGGTGTGTGACGGAGGGTTAACTAATATAACAATATAAATATAAACAATAATAAAAACAATATAATAAATGATATAAACAATATACTAATATAACAAATGAAAACAAAATTTGTATTCTTTATTTTTCATCTAGAGAACATATTTTACATTATTTTTAATTGATTCTGGTCATCTGCAGTAATGGAATTAAAAATTAAATGTACTGTTTTTAAAAATTGTGTTAATTTGTTAACTTTGACTAGAATAAATAATTATTAACAATTGAAAATTTAAACAAGTTTAGTTCTCATTAATTTAAAAAAAAACTCAAATCGGTTAAAAATTGTAGGCTCTAGACATTTTTAAACAGTATATTGTAAAGAATCCCACTGTGGCGTCGCGTCGTACCGTGAGCATTAGATACCGAGAAAGCTCGCGCACGGCGAGACTAAAAATGATAGAACTTCTAAACTTTCAGAGAGTTCCTGTTTTTTATTTTTGCTATGGAATCATGAAAAGTCCCTCTTCATGATGCTATAAAAAAGTGACCAAAATCGATTGCGAACATTGTTTATTTATAACAATAAACATTAAAAATATAATTTGTTTAAACAAAATAAACTTTTTATTCATATTATATTTTTTTCTGAATAGTACATTTTTTAATGTTTCTAACGATACAAGTTTCATTGAAATCGGTTCAGCCAATTTCGAGAAATTGAATTTTTTCTAAAACGGTGCAAAAAAGTTTAATTGTTTATAAAAATTACAAAAATTAAAATTTTGAAAAATCGTTTGGAGGTGTTATTAGTGACATCATAGACTATCAAAATATGTAAGTATTATTTATTTTTATTAACCAAAAGAAAATTAGTGGACACTTCAGGAATTCTTACCCAAGCGTAATCGTAAAAATAAGTTAAAGAAATATTATTTGTCTTTCTGTAACTCATTCTTACATTTACTATTACGGTTCGAGTTAATGATTCTATTCTGTATAGACCTTTAATTGCCTATATATGTACATTGACGCGAACGTGTGACGTCACCTATTTGAATAACATTGTAAAGTTTTTGGGAACCTATTGGAGAAAGGCCTTAATGCATCTGCATGATGTATGCATGCAGAAACATTTGATCGTTCACACCTCATTTTCCGCTTTCGAAAAATCATTATTCTAGTGGGAAATTTAAAATTGATTAAAATTTAAAAATAACGTAGGGGAAAGGGCCCCAAGATGGACATTTCCTATAAAATTTTTGTTTAAAGTGCGTCTTCTTAATTTGTTTATTTTTGTTGTTTGTAGAGACGAAGATTTTTATGCATATTTGAAAAATAAAACCAGTTTTTTTCTACTGCGCATATCACCTGAATTTTTTCTCAAAAAAAGTTTAATTTCCGATTTTTCTCAAGTCAATAAAGTTATTTAAATTTTTGATTTTAGATAGGTATTTATCGTTACAATATTATTTACTTATCATATAATAATATTCTAAAATGATTTTATTAATATTTTGTTTGTATATAATTTTTTTCTGGGTTTCAAAAAATGGTGTCATTTAGCCTAAGATGGACACTTTCGAGACCCTAAGATGGACACCACATTTCAATGTATTTATTTTCATGCTTTCGTCAAGAAATAAAATTAAACTCGTTTAATATCGTTACCAATGTTCGAATTTTGACTACGACGATTCTGCTTAGAATTGCAGATTTTATTACTTTGTTACTCTTAACTTGTCAAATTAATGTTAAATATGTTATTTTTTTATTCTCAAGTTATAAAATTAAGATTTTTAATAATGTTATTCCTAGTAAATAGGATAAAATGATTAAATATTAGTTTAAAAATTAATACAGGATGTTCATTCATAGGCTGGAGTCCCATGGTAGCGTTTTGCGTTGCGTTTTGTAACTAGGCCATAGAAGTTGGTGACCCGTTTGGCTGCGTAAGGGTACAGTCCCATGTTGAGCAGAAAACACAATGTAAAGCAGCATTTAGTGAGAGTAAAAAGGGTAGTGATATCTGCTATCATTCTTGCACTCACAAAATTCTGCGTTGCAATGTGTTTTCTGCTCAGCATGGGACCTCACCCAAAGGCCCAAAAAATTAAAAAAAAAATTATAATTGTTTTTTGTTGTACAAAAAAGTGTTGAGAATAAAAGTTGTTTGTTTTTCCTCATATTTTAAGAAAACAAAATTTTTTTTAAATTGTAAAAAATACAAAATTTTGAACATTTAAAAATGTATTTTTGTTGTTTTTGTTGAAATAAGCTGTTCAACAAACTTAAATTGTCTGTAAACAATAAGCACTCCCTGAAAATTTCATTAAATTTCATTAATTTTCCTTAGAGATATACCATTTTCAAAAATTCAAAAAAATTTTAAAATTCAACAAAATTTGTCTGCTGAACATCAACAAGGATACATTTAAATCAAGTTAAAGAGTGAAAAAAATATTTTGATTCAAAAATAAAAACTCTAAAACTTATAAAATAAAAAGAAAAGTCTGTCCCAAAAACTTAAAAAAAAGTCTGGCCCAAAAACTTAAAAAAAAAATACGAAAAAGTGTCGAAAAGAAAAGTTGTTTGTTTTTACTCAAAATTTAAGGAAAAAAATTTTAAAAAATATTTTTTTGAAAAATGTCAAAAAAAACAAAATTTTGAAAATTTCAAAATTTTGTATTTTTGTTGTTTTTTGACGAAATTGGCTGCCCAACGAACTTAGGCTTTATTTTTACATACTAAGAAAGTGTGCCAAATTTCAAGTCGATTCATTAAAATTAATTCGAGTTTTCGTCGAGACAAATTTTTCTACAGACAGACGACAGACAGACGGATAGACACTTTTCTAAAAACCATTTTTTTGGAATCAGGGGGTCATGAAACGTAAAGCATTAGGAATATTAGACAATGCTTAAAATCGCACAAATCCAAGACTTTCTCATTTTTATGAGAATGTAAAAAGCAAATTTTACGGAATTTTACGGAAAAATTTAAAAAGAGCAAAATTTTTGCATATTTTGAGTTCTTTTTTGTTCCTAGTTTCATATATTTACCTATCTTTGGTATCTAAAAGAAAAAACGGAAGGATTTAATATGTTTCTAACGTTTCTTCATGTTACGGCTAATGCTTCACTCACTATAAATCTCAATTTTTTGCACATTTTTGTAAATAACTTCTTTGTTATTTGTTGTACAAAAAAGTGTCGAAAGGAAAAGTTGTTTGTTTTTGTTCAAAATTTCAGGAAAAAAATTTTAAAAAATATTTTTTTGAAAAATGTCAATAAAACAAGATTTTGAAATTTTCAAAATTTCAAAAAAATTCATAACTTTTTTGTTTTTTGTTGTACAAAAAAGTGTTGAAAAAAAAGTTGTTTGTCTTTACCGAAAATATCACGTATGTGTTATAACCTAACGCAGTTTTTTAAGCGAATGCAAAAGTGATTAGACACCTGCTCTTTTTACTATATATAAATTAATTTTTTGACACGTTGAATATAACAAAAATGTATTTTTAAACATTGTTAAATGTTCAACAAATCGAAGTGAATTAATTAAAATTATAAATTCAAAGCGTATTTACACAGCAAATGAGTTATATTTTATAATCCAATACCAAGCATCACAAAAATGTCCACAAGTAAAATTTTTTTCATGATGTTTTAAAATGATCGTCAAGTTTGGTTGTAGGCATCTAAATTGATTCGGTTGTGGACACCACTCTTATTTTTGATAAATCGTGAAATATCGTTGTCGATATAATCATAAGTAATTCCTTACAACATTTAATAGTGTTTTATGAATTTTAAGAGTTTCGTGGTCCAGCACGGAAATTAATATAATGAGACTTTGATGTTCGTACGTCGTTCGCAATTATAGTAATTGTAGTAACTGGGCAGTTCAGGTTCAGTGTGAGAAATCTGATATGCCCTTACATGGGGAGCATATATTGTCAAAATTAGAAGAAATCATCCTTATGTAGTTAATGAATGAATGAATTAATTTTTTGCACTTTTAATAGATTTTTCAAGAGTGCCCACAACCGAACCAAAATTTTTTTTGTCAGAAAAATGACCAAGTTATTGAATTTTTAATAAAATTTTTCTAGTCAACGGAATCAATCTATTTTCTTCACGAGTAGTTAGCTAAGGTCCCTAGCTTTAAATACATATACATATGTTTGCTTAATATCTACAAGGAAACAAATTATGAGTCAAAAACGAAACTATGCCCACAACCGAACCTATTCCCCTATTTAAAAAAGATCAATGATTTTTTTGGTGTTTTTTAAAAAAAATCAGTCGGAGAAGCAGGCGCAATGCGCCTACATCATAGGGTTTCGTGGCGTAAAATGATAAATAAATAATAATTTATCAATTACCATAGCAACGGTTGCCATGGCGATGGTTGTTATGACAACCGTTACCATTGCAACGGTTGCTATGGCAACCATTACGTAAGGCGTAAGGCCTTAAGACATAAAACATAAGACATAAGGTTTAAGCCTTAAGATATAAAACATAAGACATAAGACTTAAAAACTACGGACGGACACCGAAGTCTCGCTATAAGGGTTTTGGCCCTTGGCCACGAAACCCTAATAATCCGCCATATTGGATTTTGTGTTGGTCAAATTGCTATTTTGACCCCAGAATCTTGAAGAGCGACCCCCAAAACCCCCTATACCTCATTGCTGCTATAATTTACTACTTGAAAGTACTTTAAATCGTCTGTTAAAGTTTAAGTTATAATTGTGGTCATTTGGGCGTTAATGGTTTGAAAATTTACTGACCTGCACGGTCAGCTTAATTATTTCTTTTAATCCATTCGGCTTGTCAGGTCCACTCTGGAACTTTTTGCAAATCCTTGTTATCATTTCCAGGTATGTTTTGAAAAAAGAAAATTAAAAATTTATCATACTCAATGTTAAAAAAATTAATTTGTTTATAAATTTTTTTAAAATAAAAAATGAAAAACAAATTATTTGTTTTCATTTCCTAAACGTTAAAAGCAAACTAAAGCTTTCGTTTTTTGACAACTTTTTTCTAAACTCAATATTTTCATACTTACGAGCTACTGAATATAGATCTACAATGAAAAGTGCAAAATTTCGAAAATTCATAACTCGAAAATTTAGAAACTAAACAAAAATAAAAAAATACGTTTCTGTTTCTTTGCGATACAGAATAAAAAATTATTTTTGGCCGATGTCAAGAGGTCGACTAAAATCTTACGTGGAATTGTATATATATATATATATATATATATATATATATATATATCAAAAGCCGAAAACCGCCAATGGACGAAAAAATAAACCAAACCTAGTTTTGGCCTTTGCAGTTTTAACAAAACTGGTTGTGGCAGATTTACATCGACCATTGGATGTTTTAAATTGACAAAACAAGAATTGGCATTCCGTTATTTGCAAAAACCAGATGTGGTATCGACGAAAATGACAAAAACTATTAAATCTGAAAAATGTGTTTATATACTGAGCAGATTATCTCTTTTTTTCTTATTATGTCATTGATTTGATTGATAGGCAATGTATATAGAATTGAAAACTCAATATTATTAATTAGTATTCATGCAGAACGTCTACTGCTCTGTGTAGAAAATTTTATATAATTGTAATGTGAATTTTAATTTATTACAAAAAAAGAAAAAAGTGTCTGTTCGAGCAAAAATTAAATTAATATTTAAAAATTTTGAACCCTGATAATGTTTTTACTGATAAAAAGTACAATGCATTATTATTGGAAGTAACAGAAGCGAAGAGTAAAGAAACAATAAGAAATCACTTTCGACAAAATAGTATCGACGCGCCCTTTCGACTTGTTGCGGTGGAAAGAGGTTCGAATTCGACCTTCTTTCCTCCCTGGTTCCTCCGTATTTGATTTTAATTGAAAATAAGGAATATTTAACATATTTTAGTTAAGAAAAACAATTGTGAGCATTAAGTATTAATTATTAGAGTAAATTTGTGCAATATTTGAGTAAAATTAAATAATTATTCGTAATAAAAAGTGTTTTAAGTGTATGATGTTTTAGAATCGATTTGAACACACATTGTTTTTATGGTGAAATTTGTGAAAAAGTTGTTATGAAGAGCAAAAGAAGTTTAATTTTTGAAAGAAAGTGGTACTTTAAATAATTTAATCGAACACTTGATTAGGGAGATTGTGATAAAATAATTAAATGAACTAAAAAGCTGTGACAGCTGTCAAATATGATGTGAATTTAGCGATCTGAGTTTACATATTATTTAGAGATTGTAAGAGTAATCATGTGCAAGTGATTACCTATAGTATCAGCGCTCTAATTTACGTATGACATAGAAGATGTCACTGCTGATAAAATACCAATAGAAAATGTCAACTAAGAAGCGGGTATTTGCATCAAATTCTACAGTATTAAGGTGCATTCATAATAGTGCTGTGTTAGATAAAGTACTGTTCTTTAATATAATTAATGTTATTAGTTATTAATTATTATTTAAATAATAAACTTATATAGTAATTGATAGTAATATTGCATAATTTTCACCAATATTATTAAAAAAAACTATATGTGCTAAATGTGCTAACCGCAAGATGGAACTGTGCTCACCACGCTATGTGTTTATATTGTGAAGTGTATTCATATTTAATTAAAAAAAACTTGTTAAAATCAGATAATTAATTTTAAAAAAAAGAATAATTTAATGTACGCTGAGGAAAATGTTTTCAATTTCATTGTCTTTGGAATTCTCAACGTTCAAACATACGGAAACAAAATTATTTTTATTATTTTTTAAGAAAATATTTCACGGATCTTAAAAATGATAAATTATGAAAATCTTTTCAAAAAATAATGTTTTTTAATATTATATTTAAATAATAAAGAGAACTTTTGCAACTTGGTGAGAATGTACATGAAAAATAACAAATACCAGTCATTTCAAAGAAAAGAAGGAATTTTTTTTAATTTGAATGGTTTATGTTTACAATTGTCCATTCTTTAATATTACTTTTGGAATCAAATTTATTTATTTATTTAAATTTTATACTTTGTCGTGAACAATGGGAAATTATTCATTTTTAAAAATAATAAAAAGTTAATAAAAATATATTTCAATGTTAATTGTTTATTTTAATAAATGTTATTATTAAACAAATAAATAATAAAAATTTTGTAGAGTAAATTTGTTAAAATTAATATATAAAAATTAAAAGTAATTATTAGAACAATAATTATTTCTTTTTATGCAAAATTATGGAATATAAAAATTATTATATATTATATTATATTATATTATAAAAATAATATAAAATCGAGAGATCTGTCCTCATGTGAAATTAGTATTTTTTAATATGAAATTGTTCTATACTCCAAACTGTTATGTCAAAATTTAACAGTTAATTTGTAAATAATAAAATAAGTGAAAGAAGTAAGTTTAATAAACAAATTTTAAAAACTATATAAACCAGTACAGATTCTGATAGGAATTGATTAAAAAAAATTTAGAAAATAATTGAATATTTAAGGGTATTTGAACCATTATGACGTCATAATATTAAAACTCATGCTTTGCCTAAACTGTGACGTGATAATGGTTCGAATTCCCTTAAAGCGTTATAACAAGGATTTTAGAAAATAATAAAATTTTTAAAGATTTTTGATTTTTTGTATTTTATTGAAATAATTAAAAATTTTAATTCTTGTGGAAAAATAAATAGGAATAAATTAGAAACATTTTTTTAGCAAAAAGTATTGACGTTTTGAATAGAATTTAATTTAGAAATTTAGAAAAAATTTGTTTTTTTAAGAATTCTAGGGACTAAAAAAAATTAAAAATTAAATTAATTTTAACTACAATTAGATTTTTAGGATTGTTTCACTGGTACCTACTCGAAAGTTTAATTATTTAATCAAAAATTATTGTTGTTATAAATATATTGTCAATTTTTTCACTAGTTGTTCAAATAATGATTAATGTTTTTAATTTAAATTTTAATGGCAAACATTAAAATAAATATATAAAAAATAACTATTTTTTTTTTATGTAATTATGACTTAATGTAATTTTAAGTATTTTATCCTTTATCTACATATAAACTATATATTTTGCTACTCTCTGTTTTTAAAAAAAATTTAAATCCTTATATAAGTATATTATAAAAACCAAATTGTTTAACTATACAGCGTTTACAATAATTCTTTTCTTATTTCAATATTTTAAACTATTATTGCAATGCATATTTAGAGCGTGGTGCGCACAGCGCCATCTCTCGAGTTTGTTTCGCACATAAAAGTGCAAACCACTAAAGGCCTAAGCGCAACTGCTTTGCGAATGTCTTTCGCGAACGCTAAGCATGGGTTAGAAAAGGACAGAGATTTAGTTGTATTATTTTCTAACTCATGCCTTGCGTTCGCGAAGCAGTTGTGCTTAGGCCTGTAGTGTGTCGTGCGCCCGTTTGGCTCACATGTGGAATGGGCTTTAATGGAGCGTTCAGACCTCTGCAGTCTGTCTGCCTGTCTGCAGGTTGCCATGGTAACGTACAAGAGTAAAAGAGTAAGGAAATTCAAATTTATTACACCTTCTCCCTTACTCTTATTGCTTCTGGCTGCACAGACAGACAGCCTGCAGAGGTCTGAATGCTCCTTAATACCAACAACGCGTCGTCCTATATGCTTAAGAACAACTGCTTCGCGAATGAATGGACACAACTATATCTCTGTCCTTTTTTAATCCATGCATTGCATTCGCGAACCAATTGTGCGTTGGTCTTTACGACTCTATTCTGGATTCTTCTTTAAGTTGCTTCTACAACAACTTTTTTTCATCGACATGAGCGAGAAAACGTTGCGCGCGCAACTATTTTGCATGGTTTTAACAGTGCATTTTGTTCGTGTCGATGAAAAAAAAGTTGTTGTAGAAGCAGCCTTATATGCTCATTCATATGATGTGATAAACACTTCTTATCATATAGATATCTTCGTCATGTTAATCGATATTTTAACATTGATATCAACGTTTCGATATATCGTTATCAATATCGGTAAATGTTTAATTATCGATATTTCTTGCTCAACGAGTTTTTAAATTTATTTAAAAAAATGAGTTAACTAATTAAAGTTCGAAAGAAAAGTAAGTATTAAATTCATTTATAATAAAATAAGAATTAATAACATAGGAAGACAATAAATATTGAATTTTTTTGAGCTTTAAAATTGCAAGCCATAATTAAAATGCGAACAGCATTTAAAATTTATTTAAAATTTTTATTGTATTTGTTTAAAGACTATGTTATGTATAATAAACTTATTATTTTTCAATTATGTTCCAGATACCAAAAAGTGGATATTAAAAAGACGAAAAAATGTGTCCCATATTGAAATCGCAATATAAAAAAATTAATCTATTAGTACAAAAGATAAAAGAGGTTGAATTTAAAAATTTTTACATAAATTAAATTTTTTATAACGTTTTTTTATATTGTCTATACTAATAAAAATACTAAAATGTAAATAAATATAAAAATCCTATTTTCTTATTTAAATAATTTAAAATATTTTATTATTTTTCTCTTTACCATTAACGTTTTTTACTTATTTACGTTCTTAATATTTTTTGATAAATAATATTAAATCAGTCATTAATAATAAATACACATTCAACATTCTTTAGATTTGAGCATGCGCGATATCGTTTTTATAATATATCGATATTTGTTTTCGGGTAGGTGGTTACTTTACGGAAAAAGCACACGATCGCTATTCAGCGCAGAAGATCAGCAACTTCATAATAAATCTCAATTGTTTTTTAATGTTACAGTTTTTTTTTCGTAAATTAACCACCTACCTTTTTATAAAAATATAATTTTAAATTACTGATATAAATGCCTAAGCACAACTGCTTCGCGAATGTCGTTCGCGAACGAATTGTGCGTTGGTCAATACCGCCGACAGTAATGGAGCGTTCATGCTGCTTCTACAACAACTTTTTTTTCATCGACACGAACAAAATGCACTGTTAAGCCTAACGAAGAATAAAAAAGTAACATGAACGTAAGCATGCGATAGAAAAAGACAGACCAACTTCTGTCCTTTTCAACCTCATGCTTGCGTTCGCTTCCCGTTTTATTCTGCTCAGGCCTTTAAAACCATGCAAAATAGTTGCGCGCGCAACGTTTTTTCGCTCATGTCGATGAAAAAAAAAGTTATTGTAGAAGCAACTTCAGACCTCTGCAGCCTGTCTGTCTGCCGGCAGGTTGCCATGGTAACGTACAAGAGTAAGAGAGTAAGGGAATTCAAATTTATTACACCTTCTCCATTACTCTTATTGCTTCTGGCTGCGCAGCCAGACAGCCTGCAGAGGTCTGAACGCTCCTTAAGACTGGATTCCCATGGTAGCATTTTACGTTGTTTTGTAACTAGGCCATAAGTGTGAGTGAGATACAGATATATGTTTGCTCTATTTGCAGTCATGGCCTAGTTACAATACGCAACGCAAAACGCTACCATGAGACTCAAGTCTGATTATTATTATTATTATTATTACAGTAAAAACAGTTTTCGATAAGGAATGCGCAGAACAGAGTTCGAAAGTATAGGAAAGTTTAAAAGATTTTCGTAAAAAAAGAGACGATGAAACTAGATTAAAATTAAAAAAGGAAAAAAGAAAACTGAAAAAATTATGCGATTCAAAAGAAAAAGAAATAAAACAGGAAAAATGGAATAAGGTAAAAGAAAGCAAAAGCATGAATATTTTCTCGAAAGCGATAGGAGATTTCAGACCGCGAAAGAAAAATAAAAGAGTGGTGGCAGTAAAAAAGAAAGATGATTGCAACATTTTCTGGGATTATTAAATGGGAATAATGAAAATATAAATAAAACTAGGAAAAATGCAACAGGGAATAATAATTCAGAAAATGGAGAAGTAGGTTCAAGCATAAAAACTGACAATGACGATGATGACATCGACTTAAATGCAGATATATCTTTCGATGAATTAGCTAAATGTATCATGAGAATGAAAAAAAGGGACAGCTCCTGGATAAGATGGGGTACAAATTGAATTCATAATAGGAATTCCTAGAGTATGGGCTTTAGAGTTACAAAAAATAATAAACTGTTTTTGGAATCAAGGTAAATTAGGAAAAGGTTGGGACAAAGCGAGAATTATAGCTATCTATAAGGATGGAGTCGATAGAGAAATTTTCTTTAAGAAGTTGTGGAACTTTGGAATAAAAGGAAAGATGCTCAAAATGATCATGGAAATGCATAGAGTATCATCGAATGAAGTAGTGACTGAAGAAGGACTTACGGACTCATTTGAAACAAATAGATGAGTAAAGCAAGGATGTCCTCTTAGTCCTACATTGTTTAACATTTTTATAGAGGACATGGATGAAATTTTGGAAATTAAGAAAGAGGGTGGCACGGTCATGGGGAAAGTTAAAATTTATTCTTTGAAGCTCGCAGACGATTTAGTATTATTGGCAGATTTTCCAGAGGGATTGAGGCAAATGCTAAAATCACTAGAAGGGTACGTTTCAAAAAATGGATTGGAAGTTAATAATAAAAAATCGATCGAAGATTATATTGTTTAAGAAAGGGTGTAAACTAAAGAAAGGGGAAAAATGGGAAATATTCGGAGAAAAACTAGAAATTGTCAACGAACACAAATATTTAGCTTTTAGTTCTCTACAAAAGGATCTCATGGAAGGCAGGTAAAATGCAAAAAGCAACAAATGCTGCTTGGGGCGTCTTAACGAGAGCTAGAATTAGGACTAAATACAAGACTTTATTTAAATTTTCCCAGAATTTTTCACGAAACAATTGTCAACTCAATAGTAAGACCCTTCACTAAACGTAAAGCAGAAACCTATAATATCGACCACGTTTCAAATTCTAAAAGAAGTAACGATATCCAAACGATATCCAAACCTATCAATTGCCGGTTAATTGCTCTTCCACTGAGCTACAGAGGTCCGCATCTAACAAATTCTCATAGCTTTATAAACTCAATATTCAAGATGGTTCGCATTCTACAAATTATTTAAATTTTTCTATAATTTTTCACGAAACAATTGTCAACTTATTAGTAATTGATAGGTCCTGGGTTTCAAGCCCCAGCAGAGTTAGTCCCCCATTTTTTCATAGCTTTAAATTTGTTTTTCAATTAATATTGTTTAAAGGTGACGTCTAGGTTTAGTTATCGTTACTTTTTCTAGAATTTGAAACGTGGTCGATATTATAGGTTTCTGCTTCACGTTTAGTGAAGGGTCTTACTATTGAGTTGACAATTGTTTCGTGAAAAATTCTGGGAAAATTTAAATTATTTGTAGCAGAAGAATGTGAACCATCTTGAATATTTAGTCGATAAAGTTATAAGAATTAGTTGGATGTGGACCTCTGTAGCTCAGTAAGATCAATCAACCTGCAATTGATACGTCCTGGGTTTCCAGCCCTAGCAGAGTTAATCCCCTATTTTTCATAGCTTTAAGTTTGTTTTGCAATTAACAAGACTTTATATTATGGATATTTTGTCTAAATCGAGAGATTTATACGAAGTTGAAATTTGGGGATGGGAAAAATGGGATACAATGGAAAAAGCGCAAGGATGATTTGTGAAAATGGCGATGGGGCTGAATATCAACACCCCATTTACATTTGCAAAACGGAATCTGGAAGAGTTAGTCTAGATGTAAAAGCTGAACGAAGGGTATTTAAATATTTCAAAGAAATTTTAAACATGGAAGAAAACAGACTTCCGAGAATATGCCTAAATGAGGAACTAAGAGGTATTAAAAACAATTTTCCATTAGCATGGGGAGCAAAAGTTTAAAAAATTCTTTGTGAAGTAGGAGACGGCAGAACAATTCAATTATTGGGTCCAGAAAAAAATATGAGAGATATTTCTGAAAATATAAAAAGAAATGTAAAAGTCAAAATGGATCAGGACATCCAACAACAGTAATATAAAATTGATAAGTCTTCATACTGCAAAAATTATGGGAAATAGAAATCTAAAATAGGGAGATGTAGCAATGTAGGGAGGGTTGGGAATAAGGGTTTCACAGATGTACGTTGTAAAAAAAGTGAGTGGAAGAAGTTGATAAGTGGACCGATTGCGGCAAAAATTTAAGCTTGCAAAAAATTTAGTCAACCATGTCTGGCAGACCAATCCTGGCTCTCTGCATATACACAAGAGCCTTTGAAGATTTATCAAAATGTAAACAAAGCGGTTTATAATTTAAGATATTTAAATTTAGTTCTAGTGAAAATATTTTAATAATATATTGACGGTATACTTTAAATAAATAAATAATTATTAATAATAATCTTGGTATTCTTTCATTCATTCTGTCCGCAGTTTGAAGTTAGTTTTTGTAAATGCTTTTGTTTTTCTTCTTTTCAAAACACTTTGCTTGACAGATCGAAATTATAGTTTTTCGATTTATCAATATCAAAATTTTTATTGTTTAAGAAGAAAGAAGGTTAAAAGATATTGTTTTTATAAAATAAGGTAAGAAATTTTCATAATATTGATTTATAAATTTTATAATTATTTTTTGTTTATTTTTTTTAAATTATTAGTTTCTTTTGAAATAAACAGTTGTGAAATTTTTGTTTTTTAATTACAATTTTTAACAAATTTTTTTTCCATTTTAAATTAATAAAAAAAATGTGTAGGAAGAATTTGTGTATTTCATAATTACAATTTTTATTTTTTTATGTATATAAAGATATTTTATATTTTACTAGCTAAAAAACGCTCAAGTATTTTCTCATTCTAATGATAATAAATGTATAATAATATAATAATCTAATAATAATGTCTATTCACAATTCACATTTTTTTATTAAAAAACAAAATATTTAATTTTATTTGAAGAATTTCTTTAATAAGATTTAATTTTTTAACCTTCTAAAAGTGAATTTATTTTAAGTTTCATCTAAAAATTAATACAAAAATTTTCTTCATTCAAAAAAAAATTTATAATCTTGTAATAATAATTGATAAATCAACATTACGCAAAGTTTTTTTCATTTTTTATACAAAAAAAAATTAAAGTTTTAAAACAAAATTTTGGTTGATAATCCAAAATAATATATTTTCTTTATTTATTATAAAAAAAAATTTAATTAAATTACAGAATGTTAAATTGTATTGATAAAAAGGTAAAAAAATTTAAATAATTTCTTTTCTTAATTTTTCAATCAGGACTTTCAATAAAATTCTGATTTTTTGAAAATAAATAATATAAATAATTATAATTTCCATTTAATGATCATTGTTGTTAAGCTATGTTTATACTGCGTACTGACATAAGTTTGATTTTATTTGTAAAAATTAGAAACACTGTGATAATAATGGTTTTGGTACAATTAACTACTTTTTTTTAATTTAATAAAAAAAATTGTAATTTTAATTCGTGATCATAGTTCTATTTTTGTAACAATTTTTTAGTAATTTAAATAAATAAACAAACATTTTTACAAAAAAATACAAAAAACGAAATAAATTATTTATTATAAAATGTTGTTTAGTTCCAGAAAATTCCGCTAATATGAGACAAGTGGCGCCAAAAAGTAGGCCCATTTTCTGGCGCCACTTGTTCTATATTAGCGGATTTTTTCTGAACTAACCTATTCAGTAAATATTATATTTAATTCTTAAATAATTGTTTTTTATCAATTTTTACTGCTGGATGACTTTCTAAAATTAATAATTTAAATAAATAATCGAATATTTTTTCAAAAAAATACAAAAAACGAAATAAATTATTTATTATAAAATGTTGTTTAGTTCCAGAAAATTCCGCTAATATGAGACAAGTGGCGCCAAAAAGTAGGCCTATTTTCTGGCGCCACTTGTTCTATATTAGCGGATTTTTTCTGAACTAACCTATTCAGTAAATATTATATTTAATTCTTAAATAATTGTTTTTTATCAGTTTTTACTGCTGGATGACTTTCTAAAATTAATACTTTAAATAAATAATCGAATATTTTTTCAAAAAAATACAAAAAACGAAATAAATTATTTATTATAAAATGTTGTTTAGTTCCAGAAAATTCCGCTAATATGAGACAAGTGGCGCCAAAAAGTAGGCCTATTTTCTGGCGCCACTTGTTCTATATTAGCGGATTTTTTCTGAACTAACCTATTCAGTAAATATTATATTTAATTCTTAAATAATTGTTTTTTATCAGTTTTTACTGCTGGATGACTTTCTAAAATTAATACTTTAAATAAATAATCGAATATTTTTTAAAAAAAATACAAAAAACGAAATAAATTATTTATTCTAAAATGTTGTTTATTTCCAGAAAATTCCGCTAATATTAGACAAGTGGCGCCAAAAAGTAGGCCCATTTTCTGGCGCCACTTGTTCTATATTAGCGGATTTTTTCTGAACTAACCTTTTCAGTAAATATTACATTTAATACTTAAATAATTGTTTTTTAATAGTTTTTACTGCTGGATGACTTTCTTAAATTAATAATTTAAATAAATAATGTAATATTTTTTCAAAAAAATACAAAAAACGAAATAAATTATTTATTATAAAATGTTGTTTAGTTCCAGAAAATTCCGCTAATATGAGACAAGTGGCGCCAAAAAGTAGGCCCATTTTCTGGCGCCACTTGTTCTATATTAGCGGATTTTTTCTGAACTAACCTATTTAGTAAATATTACATTTAATACTTAAATAATTGTTTTTTATCAGTTTTTACTGCTGGATGACTTTTTTAAATTAATAATTTAAATAAATAAACGAACATTTTTACAGAAAACGAAATAAATTATTTGATAAAACATGTTGTTTAGTTCCAGAAAATTCCGCTAATATGAGACAAGTGGCGCCAAAAAGTAGGCCCATTTTCTGGCGCCACTTGTTCTATATTAGCGGATTTTTTCTGAACGAACCTATTCAGTAAATATTATATTTAATTCTTAAATAATTGTTTTTTAATAGTTTTTTTTAATTTTAATTTTTTTAATTTAATAAAAAAAATTGTAATTTTAATTCGTGATCATAATTGTATTCTTTTAACAATTGAAATAGAATGTGAACGCGCGCTTTAGCTCACGTATCCTATGCTAGTTCTTAATAAATCAATAAAATTTTGATTGAATGCTTTATGATGATATAACAAATTTTGTTTTTTTAAATCCTTCGCAGTACTGATTTGTACCTACGGTCAGTACTATGCCGGAGTGTAACTCCATCATAGCTCCGGACATTTCTACTTTCTACTAACTTATTGGCCTAAGCTCGTTGCAAGAATCTCACCGGGAAAAACCAACAGCGTCCTACATTTGTACTATGATAATTTCTACGCGATAAATATATTTTTTTTATGCAAAAAAGCCTTTTCTTCTCTCCGTATAGATACGTTAACTTTATTAATTCATTTGAGATAAGTAATATATCACACAGGAAATTTAGTCTATTTAGGATGATAAAAATTTTAAAGAAACGATTATTCTAAATATAGGGATATTGTGGTTTTTGACTCTATACAAAATTTATGTTAAAGATTGATTTTTTATTTTCTGTTTTTACAAATAATTACTATTTTTAGAACTTATGAAATATTATTCATTAACAATTAAACATTTCTTTGACATTTCTCCGTACTGATAGATTTATCAGAACATATAAAAACTACTATATAAGATAGAAAAATACGTAAAATAGATTTTTGCAAAATGAAAAATATAAATATAAAATGAAAGTGTAAATTAAATTAGGTTAACATAAAGCAGGTTAACTCTTTGTCTTTCTCCTTCAATTTCTTGTTCTCTTTCCCTGTCTCGTAAATTATTTTTTCCATCTTATCTTAGACATATTCTTTTCTTCGGTAATTTGAAATCTTTATCTCCAATTTTCTTATTTCCTGAAAAAAATAAATAACAAATGTTATACAGGCCATCAAAATTAATAGTCCGGTCGCCCTGTGACAAAAATGGTCATTTTTTGCCAAAATTGATACCTTAAGTCTGATTGTGGATTCATATAGTGTACCACTAAAAATGGCACTTTCTTATTTGTTTAATAACTTGAACAAAAGTTAACAAATTCTTTCAATATTGTCCAAAAATATACCTCTCATGGCCCTCAAGATGTGTGCTAAATCTGAATCCGATTCGATAAATAGTTTATGAGAAATTCCATTTGTTAACTAAAAAGATGATATTTTAAAATGGAATTTCTACAAATCAATTTCTTTTGTTGGGTTCTCTTAATGAAATGCCAATCTATCAAATAAAATTTGTAGCGAATTGAATTTTTACAAAAAACTGGTTTTTGTGGGGGAGAAATTTTTGGCTTATGATACATATGAACACTACATGAACTATTTTTACTTTAACAATTTGGCATAAACGCCATTTGATTACTCATTCTTGTCTGTGCATTTTGCAAAAAAAATTTTGATCTAGGTCAAAAAAAGGGGGGGGGATAATATTTTTTTCGAAAAATTCCTGAGCCTTTAATTACTAATATTTTTTATCATATTTTTTTAGTTAATTAGTCATATTAATTATAAAAAAATCAATCTAAACATCTATGCACTTCTTGTTCGTAAAAAAATTCGTAAAAAAAATTTGAACAATTTTATTAAAATATTTAAAAATAATGGAATTCTAAAAATAATTAAATTTTAAATTAAATATAAAAATTCTATTTTAAATAATTCAACTCCTGTGAAATTTTTATTTTTTTTTTGAAAATATTATCAAAATTTTCCTTTAATAATTGAATGCTAACGAAAATTTTTATTATAAAATAGTAAAATATTGAAAATTATTAAATAAATAATAATTTTTTAATAAAAATAAAATTTTACCATGAATTTTTTTGATGTTTTTTAAAATAATTGAACTTTTAAGAACTTCTACTATTTTTAAGTTTAAAAGCTACTTTTTGCTACTTTTTAAAAATTAATTATCGTCTGCGAATAGCATTTTTCCGAAAACCTTAATTCTTTTAATGTGAAAATAATAAATTAGTGTTGCTCTTATTATTCGAGAAGTTAAAAATAAAAAATTTGAAAAAAATGAATTTAAAAAAACAACAAAAAAATTTTTTAATTATTAATTTTTTGAAATTATTTATAAATTTTTCAAAAAACACATCAGAAATTTGAATTCCTGAGAAAAATGTAGCCCAGTTTAAAAAAAATGTTAAAAATTCATCAATTTGTTTGAATGTTATGACAACTTTTACAAATTCGAAAGTTTGAATTCAACTTTAGCGCGAGCGACTGATGATTTCCACCACTATGCAGCCTAGAGCGGCTTCGAACGTTGCATACTTTTTACGAATTTTTTTACGAACAAGAAGTGCATAGATGTTTAATTGATTTTTTTATAATTAATATGACTAATTAACTAAAAAAATATGATAAAAAATATTAGTAATTAAAGGCTCAGGAATTTTTCGAAAAAAAATATTATCCCCCCCCCCTTTTTTGACCTAGATCAAAATTTTTTTTTTGCAAAATGTGCAGACAAGAATGAGTAATCAAATGGCGTTTATGCCAAATTTTTAAAGTAAAAATAGTTCATGTAGTGTTCATATGTATTATAAGCCAAAAATTTCTCCCCCACAAAAACCATTTTATTTTGTAAAAATTCAATTCTCTACAAATTTTATTTGATAGATTGGCATTTCATGAAGAGAACCCAACAAAAGAAATTGATTTGTAGAAATTCCATTTTAAAATATCATGTTTTTAGTTAACAAATGGAATTTCTCATATACTATTTATCGAATCGGATTCAGATTTAGCACACATCTTGAGGGCCATGAGAGGTATATTTTTGAACAATATTGAAAGAATTTGTTAACTTTTGTTCAAGTTATTAAACAAATAAGAAAGTGCAATTTTTAGTGGTACACTATATGAATCCACAATCAGACTTCAGGTATCAATTTTGGCAAAAAATGACCATTTTTTTCACAGGGCGACTGGACTATAAACAAACTTTTTGATTTCGCAAATGTTGAAGCTGTTTTTGTTACAGAGCAATTCCACGTCAAGTGATCATAAGAATTTTTGATTATTTTAGCAATATTAAAAATACTTTCTTAATTTGTTCCTTTATAAGCATGGATTAAAAATGTAAAAAAGTTGTTTCAAAATTTGCAAAATTTATTGAGTTATCTCTTACTCAAAATTTTAGTCGGTTTTTCAAAAAAGGCACATAACTTTTTTTCTTATTGACCGATTAAGATGGTTTTTTGTAAAATACTCATAATGAAAAAAATAAAAAAAAATATTAATAATAAAAAAAATAATAAAAAAAAATATCTTGGATTTAAAAAAATTTTTTTTAGATATTCTCAATAATGTAGAGAATACTTCCTGTAAATTTAATTATGGGACAGCAATAACTTTACGAGAAAAAAAAAATAAAATCGTCAGCGCGGCGTGCCAGGACTTGTGCAGTCCTTATGACGACGCAAATTTTGCTTCAAATTACTCTACAGGTAAAAAATTCTTCACTAAAACACTTTTTTTGTGAAATCTTCGTTTTTAAATTCTATATCGATATCTCAAGCCATATTTTTGAATATTGCTAAAATCATCAAAAATTCTTATGATTACTTGGAGTGGAATTGCTCTACATTTATTCACGCTGATTAAAAATTGATAAATGAAATTACCCATTACCTTTGGTTTTTTGAGAAAAACAGGGATGAAGACTTGGAGAATTCTCTTTTTTGGCAAAGTTCGTAGGAAGTTCGAATTGGGATAAAATTAAAGCTTATCCTTCGTCTACAAATCCTAAAAATCCCATTCCTGCACTATAACCTTAAAGTAAATGGTAGTCTATTTTTAAATAGTGAAAACTAATTTCGGTAAAAAATTCTAGCAAATTTTTTGCCTTTTGTTTGTCTCTGACAAGTTTGCAAGTATAGTATTTATAAAAAAAATGTTGACAAGAAATTAAGCCTTAAGGGTTAATTTTCTAGAATTTTTTTACTATAAATTTTACTAAATTATATTGAACTACATCTTTTTTAATTTAAAATAATATTATTTGTTTATTTAAAATGTAACCAAAATTTTTGGCCTGCTAAAAACACCGATGCCAGCTGCGAAATTGATTTCTCCGGTTATAAAAATCGGAAACACAAAATTCCAGTTGATTTCTGTTTAGTAGAATTGTGTTTATTGCTCCAACTCGAATTTTTAATTTTTATGCAAAAATATCAAAATGGGGTCAATTTAAACAAAGCTTTTCGAAACTTAAGGTTTTTTGCAGTTCTTCCGTTTAACCTTCAGAGGGCCGGAAAATTAAAATAAAATTTACTAGTTTTTTATTAAGTAAAATTAAATAAAAAATCAATTCGATGAAAATAAAAGTAAAAATAAATAGTGGCCACTATAGTGGCCACCCCGGCCCTCTCAAGGTTAAAGAAGTAGTAAAAAAAATATTTTAAGTGTTGGTATCTTTCTAAAATTTGTACGCCACGTGTTTGATTACTATGGTTGGTTTACGTTTAACCCATTAACGTCCATGATTAGACAAATGATAAAATTTAAAAACTAATAACGCCATTGGATTTTACGCGAAAAATATTTAAAGGAATATGTATAACTTTTTAAATAATAATTTTTTTATAACATTTTTTATAAACAAATAACTAAAAAAATTTATCATGACGGGAAATCATGTTTACTATGAGTAGTAGTAATAGTAGTAGTAGTAGAAGTAGTAGTAAAGAGTAAGAGAAACTTACGATCTACGACACATTTTTTCATGTATTGCTGCTGTTGATGCAACTTTTGATCTTCACGTTGTTCAACATAGTTCATCGGCTGTTGACGATTAGGTTGCCTTTGAGGGAATGGTACCTTTTGCAAAGAAGGTTGAAATTTGTAAACAAATTCGTTGATCATCATTTACAGACTGTTGTAGATGGTCGAAGAAAGATTGTGGTTCTCTTTGCAGTGCAGTCTTTGCAGATCGCATACATTGTCAGAATAATTCCACTGTTCTTCGTTTATTCTATTTTTACAAAACTGTAGTTTCTTTTTCTCCAATTGTAGGTGTTGTTTCTGAATTTTCAGTTCAAGCACCTGCTGACGAAGCTGTTCTGGTTGCACATGTTCCTGATGATTTACTATGAGTCTGCAAGTTTATTATATAATTTAATTAAATTGTAATTTTTTAAATTTGTTTAGTGAAATATAAATTTTACGAATAGAAATCATTTAATCTTACTTCAGATAATGTTGATTTTCTGAAATTTGGAGAGTAACAATTGATTTGGTAGTTTCTACCAACAAAACGAATGACTGATAAATCCCAATTGACTGCGACTATAAATGTAAACTCATTTCTACGGGAGTTTGACCTGGTACAGAACGTAAACTGCAAGCTTTAAGACTTTGATTTAAAAACTTTAAACTGGATACAATTGACGGCGATTATGAATCTTCGGTTTGGTATCGACTTTATCGAAATTTTAAATTGGACGTATTATTCGGTTAACGATTATTTACAATAATACTGTAACATATTTTCAAACGATAACGATTTACGAGTGATTAACAGTTTAAATTATTTGTACAATGACAGAAAATGATTTCAAATATTACATGACGATACATAAATACATAAAACGGTTTCATAACAGAATTTCGGTCTTTTGTTATGTACATAACTATTATTTTCGTATTCGTAAAACGTTGAACAAACGATAAGAAGTAATTATCTTTACAAGGAGAGGATATAATTGCAACGTGAAACAGGTGATGTAAAGTAACGACGATTCGATTATTTCGTATGACAAACAATTTGAAAGAGTCTCTGCGACAACAAGACATTAATAACGTAAACGAATAGTGACATAAAGCCAAAAAGATTTAAAGAAGTTTTAAACGAGTAAACGAGTGTCAAAATTTTTCAACCAACAAATCGAAACGGAATGTAGATGTGAATTTACGGAAGAAATATTTATTTACAGTATGCAGATTGACGGTGACTATTACGAGCGAGTACTAATGAAACGAAGAACGTGATTATCTTCTTTTGAATTAAACTCATTCGTCCTTGCGTTGTAAAACTTCTTCGTCGAATATAACATAAAATTTTTAATCCTGAAAAGGACAGTTTGTGCACATAGTTGTCTGAGTTTTAATAAGAAAATATGTTTAAAAACTTCATTTTCATTTATCTAGCCGTTATCAAATCCGCGTTTTCACTTCAATCCGTTTCCCAAATGTTACTTATGTGAACTGCAAACCATTCCTTTTTTTGCTTTTATTATTATTCCTGGAGCTACAACTTCATGATATGAAATGAAAATTTTATTTTCAGTAGGTTTAACAAATCTCATATACTGAGTGTTGTATGCTCCTCCAAGATCGTGGAATTCATTTCCAATAAAGCCGGCAATAAACTCTTCCCCGTGATGATATGATATTATGTCTGTTATTAATAAAAATTTCTTGTCTCGCGAGTAGGCAATGTAATCGCAGTATTTATGCATTGTATCAGTTTTCTTTGAAAATTTGACTCCGTGTATAACCGCTTTTTCAAAAAAACTTATTACGTCATTCTCACGTATTTCAACTCCTGCATTGACTATGAGTTCAATTTCTTCCTCATTTGCAAGTCGTCGTGTCCTTGGAGCCCCTTTTCCAACAAAATAATGCCCTTCTGGCATTTCAAAAGGTACTTGGACAGTGTTTTTCTTTAAAAGATCCTCAATTTCAGTGCGAGTCACATCACTGATTTCTTCTTCTTCAGCTACGCGTAAAATAAATTTCTTCATAAAGAATCACGTAACAATTTGTTCCGCTCGATGATTCGGACTACGAACTGAGTCAGCAATTGGTCTATTCATTGATTCAAACGGTAATGAAGAAAATACCCATGCAGGTCCCCAATTTTCTGTTGCTTTTACAGAATGTCTATTCAAGTGCAAATTGAATCTCATGTTTTTTTCACCGTACAGTACCTCAGTTTGGTTCACAAATTCATCCAGATAATTTCTTGCTTTCGAGAGGTCCTCATCTGTTATTGACCCTCTGTTTAAAATGAATAATGCTTCACAATATTTAGCTTGATGGCTAAAATATGGTTCCTTTAAGATTCCATCAAGACAAGGAAGCATATAATAAAAAATCCAATTACGCCATTCTGAAGCTTTCCACGTTTTAGATGTTTCAATGCCACGGGGTTTTCTTGCTATTCTTGTTGGTGTTTTGATTGATCTCAAAATTTTATTGATTTTCCTTTTGTACTTTGGTTTACCAATATACCATTCCATTCCCACATCAGTCATATGTCTTTCGAAGAATGTCTTGCCGTTTCCCAAATAATCTTTGTGAGCAATGTCTACTACCTGGCCATCAATAAGATCAAATTGTCTAAGACTTGCTAATCGAGAGCAACCGAGAACACCTCTAGATTCTCTACCAGTTCGCATTACATTCTCAATGTCAACTCTCATTGTTTCTAGGGTTCGTAATTCCGCAGCTTCGGCAATAAAAATCCACCTCCCTTCAACACTTTTTCCTATCGAAAAACATAATGGACAACCGTATTCGCCGTTGTACTGTTTGACTTTCAGGACCATTGGTTTGCAAACTGAATCAGCTATAAAGATAATAACAATAAATTTGCTTATTACCTCCCGCTGACCAGTTGGATTCCAAGGAATCCCAATATCGTATAATTCATTAATGTCATCAACTATTGGCTTCATAAGTACTCCAATGTTGGGTTTTTCATTTCCGACCCACACTCCGGCTAAAAACATATTCCTTTTTCTTGCGTGAGGAGATAATTCGTTAATTTGTAACAGAAATGGATAACAAGTAGCCTTTGATGACTTTGCCAGCCTTAAACCATCAGTCCACAAAGATAGAGTATAATTGTATCCACTTCGTAGATAGTCACCATATTTGTTGTTGTAAGCATTTCCATCAAATATATCTTCTATTGCGGTAGCATCGATTTTAACTCGGTTTTCCCTATACCGCAATGATTCCTCTGCTCTGGGTGAATCTAAAAAATCTTTTATTTGAGGAGCTAAGCGGATTTGAATGAAAGTCCCAACAAATGTTGTTTCTTTATTTGGCCCGCAAGATTCACATCCACAATCTCTATCTACTTTCTTCCCATTTCCGACAAGTTCATGACAATTTTCACAATATAAACGATACACTAAATTCGTATCATCTCTTCCGAGTGCTCGCCATAACGATTCTTTTGTTGTAGGAACTATAATATTTACATGGGTCTTCTTCAATATTTTGAGTCGTCGCAAAAGTTGTTCGTAGGTGTTATTATATCTCACAGTGTGTGTTAATTCGATTAATAAATGATCTAACGATGATGCCTCGCCATTATTTCTTAATGGAGCTCGAATTCCATTTTTTGCTAATAATCCTTGAAACATTGGATGCGGCGGCCGGTTATCTTCATTACTTTCTACGTCACTATCAGATGTGCTTTCTTCACTTTCAGAAATACCACTTTCATATTCTTCGTCACTGCTGGAGGTGAGTAATTCTGGGTCGATACGGTTTTCTATATCTCGTTCCTGGTCAAAACTATCTTCGGTTTCTGTTTCTCCATTATCTTCGATTAGTTCACGTTCATGATTATTCCCTTCTAATTGTTCACTGTTTTCTTCACTACTACCAGTAGTAATAATTGCTGCTTGCACTTGGTCCTCTCTTTCTTCGCTGTCAGATGTTTCTTCTTCTGTTGTGATATTATTTAATTCACTTCCTGCACTTGAACTTTCTCTAACTGTTTCATTATTATTTGCCGGTATTTGAGAATTATCTTCACTACTTAGCTCGTCGTCTGAAATAAATAGTCTACGTCTTTTAGAAGCACTTCCGTTAAATGAATCAGCCATTTCTACGTTGTATACCGCATGTGAATTGGGATCTAAAAGTGATATAAATATATAATTTTAAAACAGTGTGTCTTTCATTTAATAGTTTTTTAAATGTTTAATTGTCTTTATTCTTATTAGATATTAAAACAATTTATATCAAGAATTGAATTAACTTAAGAATGTAATATTATTTAATACATTTTAGAACAGAATTTTCCAGTTAATCTACGGTAATATTATTAAATAGATATATTTCATATAGAAAATCATATGAAAGTGGAAAGTGTAGTTAGAAGCACTCAATTAATTTTAAGACTTAAATTGTAAGAAAAATTTTTTTATATTTGAAGTCTCTTTTCTAAAGTTTATCATGATCCGCAATGAAAACCATATTTTTTAAATTTTAAACATTTCTTTATGGAACTTTCCCGTGTAGAAATTTCACTATGGCCCAGATCTGGGACAGATCGGGCCTTCCCTATTAGGGAATGAAACACACGGCTCGATATGGCCCTGATCAGGAAATCCACATTTGAGTGTCGCCACTATGTGGCTCAAGTCGGGCCGTGTGTTTCATTCCCTAATATGGCCATAGTAGGGAAATTTCTACACGGGTTGTTTTATATCATAACTGTATTAAAAATAACTATTTTTACTTTTCTTAAGAAGCTATTTAACCGAACATTTTGTAATTGCCTTTCGAACGGAAATAGTTATGACATTGCAATGTTGACTATATAAGCGTCTTTTTTCTGGATATATACTCGAAAACTTGATTATTAACTAAACTACTTATTTTACGTACACTTTAACATATCTAATATTTAACAACTATCAGAAAATAGTTTTAGTAGATTAGAAATAGAATTCAACATTTTGCCCTAGTTCGGGGCAAAAAAACTAAATTTTCTGAAAAGGACAATGTATTTAACTCAAGAAAACACTACCGCCCGAAATTGTGCGAACGCTAACACCTCGAGCTGTTAAAGAACACACCCGCAAAGAAACAGTGATAACTCGGTTAAAAATGAAGATTTATGCTTTTTTAAGTTGCATTGGATAGCTTATTAAATTTTTAATAAAATGCCACTATTTTAAATCGTATTGCATAAATAGGAAGCGAGATATCATGTTATGAAGACAAAAAATAATTCTATTTTTTTCGGAATTTCATATCCTCACTTTGACTATTGGCAAAATTTAGAAAAGTTGATGCAAAAAATTGTTACTTTCACAAACTATTTCTTGTAACCAAAGCTTTAAATAAAGACCAAGAAAAGCAAAAAATTTTTACTGGTTCCCGAGATATTACAAAAAGAGTCAGACCGACATAGTGTTGCATTCGAGCGAGAAATCGCTCGAAAAGAACGAGAAATCTCGTGAAGAAGACAATGAAAATAATTGAATGTTAAATCATATTCAATTGTTTTTATTGTCTTTTTCACGAGATATCTCGTTCTTTTCGAGCGATTTCTCGCTCGAATGCAACACTAGACCGACAGAATTTTCAATCATCGATTTCTCTAATTCCCCGTTAAGTCAATTGCATGTCTGTGAAAAAGTGTTGAAAACTAATTTTACCAAGTACATTCTTACTGGGATCCATTTTTTAAATATTAATACATAATAAATTTAATTAAAAAATGGATCCTACTAAGAGTGTACTTGGTAAAATTAATTTTCGACACTTTTTCACAGACACGCAATTGACTTAACGGGGAATTAGAGAAATCGATGATTGAAAATTCTGTCGGTTTGACTCTTTTTGTAATATCTTGGGAACCCGTATTTACGGGTTCCATAAAAAATATTTATTTTTTGCTGTTCTTGGTCTCTATTTAAAGCTTTGGTCACAAGGAATAGTCTGTGAAAGTAACAATTTTTTGCATCAACTTTTCTAAATTTTGCCAGGAGTCAAAGTGAGGATATGAAATTCCAAAAAAATAGAATTATTCTTTGTCTTCATAACATGATATCTCGCTTCCTATTTATGCAATCTTCTTGAGTGTTTGAGAATTAATAATGTAAAAAAAAATTTCATTTTTTGATTTGGAACACTAAAATAACTGCTTTTGTTTATAAAAAATTACCGAATTTTTCATAAAAAATTATTTGTTTCCAATTTAACAAAAATTTCTTAAAAGTACATATATTTTTCAATTAAAAACTGGTTTGGAAATAATTTTTTTAAAATGATCTCTAAAATCTGCGAATTTTTTTTTAAAAATGGTGCAAAAAACTTTAATTGTTTATAACTTTTTCAATTAAAAAAAATTTTTGAATCCTCATAGGATATCATTATGTACCATAATAGCTGCAAAAAATATAATTAGTTTTTATTTTTAAAAATGTTGTGAAACAGGGGGCCAGTTCATGGAGTCTGACTCGCAAGAGAAAGTGGACTGTGTAAAGGGAAAAAAAGAAAACGATAGGGAACTCCAGAAAGGGTAAAAAACTACCTGGAGACAGCAGTGCTAAAGTACAGAAACGTACTCAAAATGATATTTTTAATTAATTAATTTGTAAAAGAAAATAAAGATTTATAATTATGTGGTCCGTATATTTTAACTCATTAAATAAACAAATAAATTGGTTTTGTGATTTTTAAAAATTCAGTTCGTCACTTTACTTTTAAGCTAAAAAGTTATTAAACTCAGTGTTTGGTAGGTAGATGATGTAACTAATACAATAATTAGCTATATGAACATAATCTTTATTAAAAAGTATTAAATAAAATTTTAAAATGAAAAACTTGTTTTATAAATATATTTGTTTTACTCTTCAGCATCTGTACTCTCTAATTCTTCTATTTCACGTCTATCTTCTCCATTACTTTCCCCTCCTTTAGTACATTCATCTTCATGACTTTCTTCTTCGTCACTACCTTCTTCTTCCGGTGATTCTTTAGACTCCTTATTTTGTTTAGATAATCTACAATTGAAAAAATATATATATATATATAATAATATATAATAGTATATAATAATATATAATGTATATATATATAGGGGAGAGTGGGACAAACCGGACCCCCTAACGGTTTTTTGACTCTTGTGACTAAACGAATCAACCGATTTCATTTTTCGAGGGCTTGTTTGAAAGATCATTTAATTGCGCAACTTTTTCCCTGAGACACCTATACTTTATCTTTTATTGTTTAGTTGCTGTGTTAACTTTAAAAAATTTTGCAAACGGTCCGGTTTTTTATTTATAATATTGCATGTACATAATCTAAAATAATAAAAAACATAAAGAATCATGTAAACAATAGTTGTAGTAATGAAAATAATAATTCGGGATTGAATTTTAATTAAATAAAGATTTTGTTTAATAAATGAATAAAAATGTTTGTCATTATCAGAGAAACAATATTAATGAAAGAAACATTTTATTTAAAAATAATTTTTATGAAACTTTAATTCAATGGAAATATCCTATGGTCGGTTTGCCCCACCGAACACGGTCCGGTTTGCCCCACAGGCTCATTTTGAGAATAAATGTTTGTCAAAAAGAAACGCTTTGCAAATTCACCAAAGTTTTTAGTGGTAAATATTCCTGAGGTGTGTACCTTCAAAACCCAAGACCAAATATTTAGAAATATTACACGACTTCCTCAGAATTCCCTTAAGAAAAAAATCGGAAAAGTGTAGAAAAAAACTAAAAAAAAACTTTTACTCCCAGCGTTGCACAAACAAAAGTAAAAAATGTCAAATTGAAAAAATAAGCTATACTACACAAGGTTGTTTCAAATTTCTAAATAGCACTTTTGACAATTTCGCCATTTCGGAAATATTGAGAGGGGTCCGGTTTACCCACCGGTCCGGTTTGCCCCACTCTCCCCTATATATATATATATATATATATAAAAATTATATACAATAATTATTTGTACATCTATATGTGTCACGCTCCGAAGAAAGGTACCTAAGAAGAAGAAAATGTTAGGTTATGTTTATAATTTCTAAAGTAAAAGTACAGAATATAAATCAATTATTAATTAAAAATTATTGATCTACAAGTCTTCATTATATTCAAAATATTCAATAAAAATTGATTTTAAATTCAAAAAATTAAAAATAAACTTTCAATAAAGAGAAATCTAACACGACCCTAACCTATATCGAAAATAAAAAAATAATTTTTATCTTTGTCAGTGTTTTTCTCCAAATTTTCTGTTTTTAAACCCCCAATGACACCATTTTTCGGGCATTACCATAACTTTTTTTTAAAAATATTGATATGTTAGACAAATGTGGAAATCATATGGAAAACTAGTTTAATCGGAAGATTATAAAAAGCTGAATGTTTAAGGTATGTATTGAAAAGATGTAATTAAAATTACTTTTGTACTATAAAATATAAACGTGATCTACAGTTCAGTCTGAATAAAATTACCTTTTACAAGGCAGTTACAGTTACTGTTTAGTTAGAAACTCCAACCATTAAGTAACGTAACTAATTAAGTAGGTAGATCAGCAAAAAAGTTGTTCAATCAAGTAATAAAATGGCTAAGTAGACTAATAAAAATGTTAACACCAACCAACAATAGCAGGAGCATAGTTTACTAACTAAAAATAATCTTTTGAAGAAATTGGTTACAACTATTTTTTCTCTCAGTGTGTTGCACTACGAGAGTCTAATTTTTTTGAAAAAGAAAAGATATAAAAATATAATTTAAATTATTTACATTGTTTTTCTCGCAAAATCCACAGGTTTTCGAACAAAGACTTCCTCGAAGTGCATCACTAGTTTTTAAAGATACAGCGTTTCCATAATATATAAAAACTTACTCTTCACGCCTCCAAGAAACAGCTTTTTGGACCCACACATTGAAGTTAAGATTGTAAACATCTTCATCAACATCTTTTATTCTTAGCTTTGGATTTTCCTGGATTTTCTGCACAACAGCTATCAACATATAATATTTAATTGTAACATAAATAAAATTTTAATTAGGTTGTATATTGGACAGAGTAGAAAAAATTGTTTTCATAAAACAAAATGTCAAAATAATTGTTGAACGTATTAATGTTTATGATAATATTAAGAAAAAGTGTATGTAAATATTACAATAAATAACAAATTTTTCATGTAGTATCAATGAAATTTTCTTTATAAATTTTACGAAATGAACTTTATATACACAGTATAACCCGGTTAATACGATTCTATAGTCACGCTAAGAGTACGTCTTTTGCGGAAAACCATATTAACACTCTATCCGTCGCATCTTTTTTTGTAAAGTGATTCGTCGCAGGTGAGCAAACTTCTCATCATAATAAATTAGTCCAAATTTGTTATAAAATGCTACATTTTTTAAACGTTTATTAGATTTTTTCTTTTTCAATTTCTTTTAATTATTTAAACAAAAAATTAATGACAAATTCAATAACAAAAAATTGTTATGAAAAATAATTAACTGGGTGAGAAATCTTCTCACCATACGACAGATGCAATAAAAAAATATCGATTTTTTTTAAATTGTAAGTGGAGATAACCCCTTAAACGGAGAATCTTATTAAACGGGGTTATATTAATCGGATTCTAGTGTATTATTATTCAAATTTCTTCTAAATGAGTATACAAACAAAAATTTAAGAATTCCATGCAGAAATTACAGTGTTATTTTAATGTTTATATAAAAAAAATAAATTTAAACCTGATTCATAAAGTATTTCAACTTTCTTAAATATTTCTTTTTCTACATAATTAGAAATGGTGTGCACACATGTTAAAATACATATTTTTTGATTTTGTAAAAATTTCTCAAAACCCACTTTTACTTCATAAAAAATATTTTATAGTCATGTTATTCATAGACGACTTCTAAAATTTCTATTTAAAAATCCATATATAACTTTAATAAAATTATAACAGTAAGATACCCCCCCCCCAGGTGCGAATTTTCGGTCGGCCCATAGTCGGGCCAACCATGTTCATGGTCGGCCCAACTTGGTCAGCCAAAGGTCGGGCCACCCTGTGGATTGATCACGCCGGCCTTCCAACGGTTGACACAGTTGGACCAACCGTTGGCACCAAAGTTGGGCCGTCTATGGATGCCAAAGTTGCGCCGACCGTGGGATCGAATGGTTGGGCATCCTTCGGTAACCACTGTCGGCCCAACTTTGGTAAAGGTAGTCTTGCCAACCAATGACAAATGTTAATAAAAAAAATGTTTATTGAAGTTGAGAATTACCTTCAATTGATCACTCATTTATCGCACATACATTATATTAGTTATAAACATATTAAAATATTTAACGCTTGGGGGGATCGAACTCGCAACCTAACGCACTACAGCCACACACGCTACCACTATGCTACGCTCACATGTCTGAAGAAGGAGCGTGATAACTTTATGAACTACAACCGTGCCCAACCGTCGGCCCAACTGTGGCAGATGGTCGGCCGACCATAAAAAAGTTGGTTTTCTCAACTGTGTCGACCAAAGTTCACCCGACAGTCGGCCCAACTGTGGCTGATGGTCGACCGACCATAAAAAAGTTGGTTTTCTCAACTGTGGCGACCAAAGTTCACCCGACCGTCGGCCTCACTGTGGCAGATGGTCAGCCCGACCAAAAAAAGTTGATTTTCTCATCTGTGGCGACCACAGTTTACCCGACCGTCGGCCCAACTGTGGCTGATGGTCGGTCGACCATCAGTTCTCCTGGTCGGCATTCATGGTTGGCCCGACTTTGGGAGAAACATTGAACCAAAGTCGGGCCACCTTTGGGTGCCGAAACTTCGGCTGCCACAGTTGATCCGACTTTGGCTCGACGTTCCAACTGTGGCGGCCGACCGAAATTCGCACCTGGGACATAAGTTTTGTAATAATTCTTTTATTTTTTTAACTTAATACTTGAAACAAGAGTACTATTTTGAGTATAAAGATTTAAATTAGATCAATTAAAAGTTAAAAATGTAATTATTTATGCTTACACTAAATCTAATATAATTAATCAGTCTTTTTCATATAAAATACAAAATTATAACATTGGATTAACTTTTGTTAAGAAACTGAATAAGTTACGTATATTTTTGTTGACAAAAAAAAGAAAAAAATTAAAGACCAGGAAGTAAATAATATTTAATAGTAAGAATTTAATTATTATTTTATCATATCCTAAAGAGATTTCCAATCTAATCAGGGCGGGAAAACAATATAGTTGCTGAAAAATTTTAATTTTTATATTTCATTCTATTGCTATTAGGATCTGAAATACCACGACTTTTGGTTTATTGTAAAAATAAAGCATTTTAAAAATGTTTTAAACTATAACCGTTAATTTCTGTTTGGGATAGGTAACTTTCTCTTAACATAGCTTTTCTACCTAAATAATCTCCTAATGAAAATGATTATTTACAGTTCCAGTATTAAACATTTTAATGGCTTAGTTGGCGTCGCTCAAGGAAGTGACTAAAGCAGATAAAATGAAAAATTAAATTAAAACTTAAAATGTGATTTGCTAAGTCTGTAAAGAAATTTATATCACAATAGTATTTTTCAAGAAGATGTTGTCGAAGTCAAACATGACTAAAAAAAATTGTTGATCAAATTAGTTTGAACTTTTAATTATTATTAAATTGTTTAAATCTTTTAAAAAAGTAAATTAATTTTTAATTGT
Source organism: Leptopilina drosophilae (assembly GCA_032873175.1). NCBI lineage: Eukaryota > Metazoa > Arthropoda > Insecta > Hymenoptera > Figitidae > Leptopilina > Leptopilina drosophilae. The sequence continues at coordinate 27,780,781 of CM065481.1, forward strand.
TCTTTTTTTTATTCATAATCTTAAAAAGTAAAAATACTATGTTTTGATATAATAAGCTTCTTTGCAGACATAGCAAATCGTATTAAAGTTTTGGCTCCATTTCATCATTTTTTGCACTTCTGTCACTTTCCCGGGCAAATTCAGGTATCATGCCTCTTAAGTGGTTGAAGTACACAGTGTAGAATACTTACAGTCTATATTTTCATAATCTTTTCGTGATATTTTTATAAAATCTTTTCTCTTAATTCCAGGAGGTTTTCTGGCTGCAACGAATATCATTTTATTGTCAGGCCAGTAACCTGCAGCAATTTTTCGCACCCGTGCACTAATTGTTTCTGCACTTAATGCCTGATAATAATAATCAATATTGATGCGCACTCCAGCATAAAGAATCTACAAAAAGTGAATTGTGATGTAAAGATTATATGAACTATAAATATAACTATTTGATATACTTAAAGTATTAAAACATTAAAATTACTATCATTATATTATATAAAATTAAGTCTGAACTACCATCCTTCCAAAGATACTCGAAACTCTCCGAGAAATTACCGCGCAAAAAAAAGAATTTAAAAACTAATACTGATTTGCATTATCCTTAAAAATACAATTATGACTGATGCAAGAATGTGTTTATACTATAAATTTCTGCCTTGGTTGAGAACATTATTTTATGTATGCTAATGAATCAAAAGTACCGTAAGAGAGGCTAAATTCGCTCATGTAGGGTAAATTCGTTCAACAGATATCTATTTTTTTAAAATTCGATTAACATACTTTTTAGAAAGAAATATTTAAGATTTACAATTGTTTCGATTAATATAAATAATAAACTTTAATTTAAAATTTATTTGCAGCAGATTCATTAATAACTTTCAATAAAAATTATATTTAAACCACAAGTTAGTAATTTTCATATTGAACAAGTAGTATGAAAACGTAGGTAATAAAGCTTTACTTGAAAATTTTTAAGTTGAATCCTTCTGAACATTACATTTCCAGTATTGCCAACATGATTTTCATAAAGAACAAAACTGAAAGCAATAAATAGATTCTGCAAAAAAACAATTTAAAAAAAAATTCAAATTTGTAGTGTAAATTCGCTCAGGAAATAAGTCTCCAAAAAAGATGTTTGGGCCTGTATATTTTAAGTATGTTAATTATTTTAATTTATAATTCAATTTTTTTTAATGATAGTACTCTTATAACTGAAAATTAAACGATTTAAAACGGTTTAAGCACTAAATTGTCAAACTTAACCTTATTTTTTTATGGTTATGAGTACGTTTAGTTGAATGATTGAATATAATTACTTATTGATAAAACAATATTAAATATTTATTCTAATAACTTTAGACATTGTTCTGAATTTTTTTCTTTATTGATTCTAAAGAATATTTAGTTCTATTTTTGCAGATTATAATATATTTTGCCAGAATAATAATGGTGAGCGAATTTACCCTCATTTTAAGGTAAAGTCGATCACAACAAAACGGCTTATAAATAGTTTTCTGTTACATATTTTAATTTCTTTATGCAGTAATAGGAAAGATAAAGGGTTAGAGATAATATATTTTCAGTGCCAATATTTATTTTCATCGTTTCCCGAAGTTATTTAAAAAATAATTGAAAAATTGAGCGAAATTAGCCTCATTTACGGTATTAACTAACAAACATGTAAATTACATACTGTATCCGATGTTTCATTTTGATTGTTAGATTTATGTTGAGATGCAACCGTTTTCTTTAAATCTGCAATTTCCGCCAATACACGTCCCTCTTGTGCATTTTTTGTGAACTCTAATTCACTTTTTAATTGCATATTTTCTGCTAACAATTTTATATTTTCGTCCTTCAGTGCAATTGCAGTATTTTTTAACTGATGCTTTTGACCCCTCAGTTTAGAGCATTTATTGCAAGTCAGTAGAGGAGCTTTTAATTTAGCATTCTAAAACAGTAATATACAATGATAATAGATTTTTGTTGTGATAGCCAAATAGGTTACAAATTATAGAATGTCAACAGTAAGTTGTAAAAAAAATTCCATAGTGAGGCGTAGCGTAACTCGCATGCAACTTCAGGGTGTCTATTATTTTCATTTAATAAAGTTCTCGGTATGTCCCGGTTATGTCCTAATTTTTTCCCGGTCTTCTTTTCTCATCAAATTTAAATTTGATTTCGAACAAAAACATATCTTCAATTTTTTTTTAAATTTGTTTTTTTTAATAAATTTAATTGAAAAATTTAGAAAATAATTTTTTCAATTCTTTAAAACTAATCTTGTTTTTTTTAATTATATAAATAAAAATTTGATTTTTTAAGTTTATTACAATTATTTTGATAATAATTGAATTTATGCAAAGAATTTTACTATTTATAAAAATAATTTAATTCTTGTGAAGAATTTTATTAAAATTTTTGAAAATAATAATAAGCACTTAAGAAGTAATAAACTTTAAAATTTGGTTAAAGGAAAATTTAATTGCAACTTACAAAATAATTTCTATGTCGAATTCCGTTGATAATAACGAACATATAAGCAAACTTTTTAACAAACTGAACAACTTTTATCAAAATTGTTGTAAAATTAATATCGTGCTTCAAATTTTTACTTACTTCGGTTTGTATTTCAGAGTCTGTTGTTGTTAGCACTTTCGGAACAGGTTGTCCAATTTCTGTTTCAAGGTTTTCTTTTACCTAAAAAAAGGGTTAAAAAATTTAATGTACAGTACACTCAAATAAATTGGAATGTATTTTTTATAATTTTAAATTGAAAAAAGGTATTACAAGTTTTTTTCCTTCGACTTCCTTGACTTTACTGATTAAAAAAAATTTTTCATACCTTAGACACAAAAAAAGCTTTAAGAAAATAGCCGACATAAAGTAAAAGCCATTCATTCATTTCGAACAAATGAATGGATTTTACTCCTTTGTCGACTGCTATCTGAAATCGCCAGTTTTGTAACTCTGGAATAAATATCATTATAAGTAAGACGGAAATAAAGGCAACCAATTTATTAACGATAATTTTTATGTCAAAACACAAAAAACACCTTACATCATAAAGTTTATTAGAAATTATGAATATTATATATAATTATGAAAACTTACAGCATTCATAAAATTATCGAAACATTCTTGATTATCTACTTTGGCGACCATTCTTTTAGTTATTTTTTGTAGATTCTGTAAAATAAATTTTATATAATTATTACCTCTTTATAAAGTAAACAAGGTATGACAATAAATAAGTTTCTATATGAACTTAGAAATATTTGTTTGTTATTTTTATTTAATTTACTAATGACCAAATAAAAACCGACCAAGGAAATTCAACAAATAAATTAGTACTCCTGCATTACACAAAAGAAATTCCTGAACTTACTCAATCAGTTCAAGGCAGATTTATGAAATGTTTGAGAATTTCTTAAGTTTAATGTGGGAATACACCTCAAATTATTCTCATATCCATCGTTCAGGTGCAGTTTTGGAAGTGTACCTGAATAAATGTTATTCCTGTAGATTCTATGGTGCTTTTAGTCTTTTTATACAACGGATTGAATTAGTAAACTTTACTTTTATAAAGTACTATTACTATCGAGTAATTATCAGTATCTGAATATTTATTACAGCAATTATGTAGTAAAATTCTATGAAGTTTTACTAATTAAACTTTAAAGAGATTTTTATACAGTAATTATTACCTCGAGTACGGCTTGTTTAACAAAGAATTTTTCGTATTTTTTAAAATTATCTTGTCTATTTATAAACAATTGAAAAATTAATTATTGTCATTTAGGATAAATGTTAAGGGAATATCTATTTTTCAGCAAAAACACTATTTTTTTGTTAAAAGGTAAAACTTGTAACTTTACTTTCCTAGAAAAATATTGATGCAGCTGAATCGTCTAAAACTGACTATTTACATTTACCCAGAGATTCAAAAATTTTCTTAAAATTTGGGGTAAATGTAAACACCACTGTAGTTAAGCGAGGTTTAAGAAACAAGTTATTTCAAGTATGCACTGTAAAAAATTTAGGAAGTTAACGGACTCGGGAGTTAAATTTTTCGAGTTAAAAATCAACTCCAAAAGAGAGTTAATTTCTAACTCCCTTCATTCAACACCCGCGCGAGTTATTTTTCCATGGGAAGTTAACATTTGGGTGTTAAATTTTAACACCCCTGGCATTAACTCCCCAATGGGTGTGACTTTTATAAAATCCCCTGGGGAGTTAAAATTTAACTCCCTTTTTTTACAGTGTTACAGTTTTAAGGGATGGAAAAACTGAAAAAAAATTCTTCGTAGATGTATACTAAATCAATCAGTTGACTCATAATGTATCATATAAAATAAACAATCAACCATTACAAAATTAGTAATGTAAAAACTTGAATAACTTCAACAAATTTTAATAGATTTTCATAAAACTTGGTAATATTTTAAACAAGTTGTTAATTCCACTAACATTTAGCTTTCTCAATATAATATATACCAATTGCTTAATCTTTTATTATAGAGTAATTATTTTCAAGTAAAATTTTAAAAATTTCAAGAATTTAAATTTTTTGTGAAAAATAAAAAAATACACACACACACACATCCGGACATTTGTTCCTCTTGACGAAATATCTTTTAGAGAGGAAACAAACATGATGAAATTTGCTTAAATCTGGAGTACATGAGTTTTATTTACTAATCGTGAATCGTTTTCCTATATTCAAAGTATGTAAATGCACTATGCAATACTAGTCAGGTCTATACCTGCAACTGACTAACACGAAGGAGGTATGAAGGAAGACCTAATTTCCTTTTTTATGTAATTTTACATTGCCAAAGTAATGAAATTGTGACATAGAAGCAAATTTATTCAGTTATTTTCTTTTAAAATGTAGTTCATGTTCTGTTTACATTTACCCCTAGTTTTCGAATTCTCGGGGTAAATGTAAACACTTAATTATTTATTAACTTAATTGACGAAAATCAAAGTTAATTTTTGTTATGACACTAAAAAAAGGAATAATTACAAATTTTAGTTTGATTTTTTAATTTATTTTTATGCAAATTCGAGACAAAATACTGAAACAGTAAAACTTTGATTTACAATCTTTTTTGCATTAAAAGATACACTACCGGTCAAAATTGAGAGACCACTTGCAAAAGTATCAAAAAGAAACATGAGATCCTTTAAATATCGATAATTTCGCTAAATATTAACGTAGAAAGATTTTAAAGACAGTTTTAGAAAGATTATAAAATTTGCCGTAAAATGATTCTATGTTTAAGACTTATTGAAAATTATAATCGGAGATATGATATATAAAGATTTTTCAAAAAGTTGTAGTCTACCAAAGTTCGACAATGAAAATTGACTGTTAATGAAAATTACACCTATCTTTATTACATCATATCTTCGATTATATTTTTCAATAAGTCTTAAACATATAATTATTTAACGGCAAAGTTTATAATCTTTCCAAAACTGTCTTTAATATCTTTGTACGTCAATATTTAGCGAAGTTACTAATATTTAAAGGATGTCATGTTTTTAATTATACTTTTACAAGTGTTCTCTTAATTTTGACCGATAGTGTAACTAACACTATGGCATTGCCAATTGTCAAAATAAAATATTGGCAATACTCAGAACATCTTGTACGTGAGCTGAGATAAAAATATGGACAGCGTACTTATTTTTAAATTTGTAAATTTAGCTGAAACTTATTGACAATTTCTTAATGAAATACTTTTAGAAATTAAATTGAATTGCCAATTTCGAAAAGGGCTCAACTCTAAAAACCGTAAGTGTCATTTTTATATAACAAAAGACAGTGAAAATGACTCTTAAGATTTTCAGAGTTGAGCCCTTTTCGAAATTGGCAATTCAATTATATTCGTAAAATTTTATGACAAATATTGTAAAAAATTAATTTTTAAAAAATAGAAAATTTCCTTGAAGTAAAATTTAAAATGCAATTAATTAATAATGTTTGTCTTAATTATAATAAATTGTTAGATTATTTTAGACAAAAATATTTTTAAAAAATTATAAAATCGATGAAAACAGAATTTTAAAAGGTATTAACTATTAATTATATTTTTGCTATCTTTCTTCATCTAATCCAAACATTTCCTATTTTTAAAGATCAGGATCTTTAAAAAATAGGAAATGTTTGATTATTAAATTATTGTTTGGAAATTTAAAATCTTACTTTTTTAACTTCTGGTGTCTCCTTTTCAGCACGATCTACAACAGATGCTTTCTTTACTTTTCTAATAACTTTATCCCTTTTTTTTGAAGGTCCTATTAGTCCCGGAGTAAAAATTGCTTTGGGTATTTTTTTCCGTTTTCCCTCTTGATCCACTTTAAAAAATTAATAAATGTAATTTAATATAATATATAACATATAATGTTATACATGACACTCTGTTTTTTAAAAATATTTTTTGCTTTCAGTGCTCGCTGAAGCAATTTACACAACTCTCAACTCAACGTTTTCGAATAAAAATAGGAGATTCAATTTGCCGACAAAATTATATAAATAATCATTTATTGAGACATATAATTTTTGGAAAAATTTCCAAATATTGTTTGAAAATAAATTGCTGTCCAAATATTCACTTTTGGAAAGTTTGAAAAATATTGTGTGTAAATTTCGTGAAAAATATTAATGTTTAACGAAGTAGTCACGATTAGAAGCCAAAAATTCCTTAACATTTCTTTCTGGTAAAAAAAATCACGTTTTTCTCAATTGACTTAAAAACGAAAAATTATATAAAAAAATTTTACTAGAAAAAAAATTTCGCCTTGAAATTCTGTACAAGAAGCAATAATTTGAAATTAATTTTATACAACTTCAAAATATTATCTCTAGGGACAAACTGACTGGCCGCGTGTTCGCGCGTATGCCCTTTTAAGATCCGGAGTCTCATTTGAGGAGACCGAGACGAGACTTTGATAAGTCTCACAAGTATCGTCTTGTCTTGTGAGCACCCCTAATTTTCACTACGTTAATAAAAATAAAAAATTGTAAAATAAATAGATCCCTTCGTTTCCCCATAATCAGACAAGGCTTGAAAATTGTTAATTTAGTGCTTGTTTCTTACAAAATTTTTTGAAAAAATTGAGCGGCTGGATTCCATAAGGGCACGTAAATTTTTCTCGGTCGAAATCGAAGTCCCCTGGACACTCAAAATTCAAATTCTGAATTGAAATGTTTTTAAAATATATATCCTTATAGGAAATTTCATTGCGCATCTTTTTTTCTTTTAAATTTTTATTGTATCTATTACCGTTTTCGAAATATAAGGAAAAAACTGTTTTTTTAAAGAGCAAAATTTTTATTATTTTTTTCACTTCAACTCGCGATTACTCAATCAATTTTACATATTTTTTAATGAAACAAAAACGAAAATACGCGTTATTTTATCCTACGAGTGACTAAAAAAGAAAAATGATGTTATAATTATAAATAAAAAAGTTATTAATTTTTTATTGAGATATTGCAAAAAAAAACTTTCAGCGAGAAAGTTGTTCATTAAGGTCTAAACAAGTTTTTCCCGAAAGATACAGTTCAATTAAACAATTAGTTAACAAATGGCGAATGTTAAAAGTCGTCGGCGACTGTACGCCCAGCGCGCGTTTTTCACCCGTATTATGTATACGCAGAATAAAACTCTCCAGCTTTCTATAAGGTGACATACGCGCGCTGGGCGTTCAGCCGCAGACGACTTTTAACATTCGCCATTTGTTAACTAATTGTTTAATTGAACTGTATCTTTCGGGAAAAACTTGTTTAGACCTTAATGAACAACTTTCTCGCTGGAAGTTTTTTTTTTGCAATATCTCAATAAAAAATTAATAACTTTTTTATTTATAATTATAACATCATTTTTCTTTTTTAGTCACTCGTAGGATAAAATAACGCGTATTTTCGTTTTTGTTTCATTAAAAAATATGTAAAATTGATTGAGTAATCGCGAGTTGAAGTGAAAAAAACAATAAAAATTTTGCTCTTTAAAAAAACAGTTTTTTCCTTATATTTCGAAAACGGTAATAGATACAATAAAAATTTAAAAGAAAAAAAGATGCGCAATGAAATTTCCTATAAGGATATTTATTTTAAAAACATTTCAATTCAGAAGTTGAATTTTGAGTGTCCAGGGGACTTCGATTTCGACCGAGAAAAATTTACGTGCCCTTATGGAATCCAGCCGCTCAATTGATCTATGTATACATTGTTAAAAATAAAATTTTAAAATTTTGTCGTAAATTATTTTTAAATAGTTTTTTCATATTTTTAATATAAGTAGAAACTACGTGTGAAAACAAAAATTTTCGTTACAGGAGCGTCCAGTTTTTTGACAGAGTTGAGAGGATTTTCAATAAAAATTCACATAAAAACGTAATTTTTCAAGAAACTGTATCTCTTGAATCGCTTTGTGAAAGAATTTGAAAAAATCATTGTAGTTTAATTCAACAAGCACTGAAAGAAAAAAATATTTTAAAAAATGAGATGCAAAAGCAAAATGATTTGCAACTTGGCGTGTAATGCACCATATGAAGGTTATGTTTGTAGCATTTTACTAGAAAATAAATACAAGTGTTAATAATTAGGTTTATTCCTTCATGCAATTATTTCTACTGCAGAAAAAGAATACTTACTACCGTTAGACGTACTTGTACCGGCCACAGGAGTTTCCATTTTATAAAATACAAAAATAAATAAGTGAGTAAATCAAATTCGTATTTACATTGGTCAGGGTATGTAAAGTAACGCATTGCCCTATTCGTCTAAATCAAGGATGGGCCACTCAAACATAAAATTTATTTAAAAAAATACACGATAAATGCAAACATAAGGGTGAGTCTACAATAAGATAAATCGTCTCGTTTTCCAAGACGATTTTTATTTATTCGGTTTAGACAATCGTCTTGAAAGTGGAGACGATTTTTTGAGACGCATGATTTTCCCCTAAACACCAAGTGGTCGAATGTTCAAATGGTCAAATACCAAATCGTCGAATCGTCATTTGGTCGAATGCTTAAAACGTCGAATTGTTAACAGGTCGAATGATAAAAACATCGAATCGTCAAATGTTCGAATGTTCAAAACGTCGAATCGTCAAATGGTCGAATGCTCAAAACGTCGAATCGGCAAAAAGTCGAAAAATTTGTTTGATGTAAGTTAATATTAACTGAAACCAATAAAATTTTTCGACTTTTTGCCGATTCGACCTGTTGACAATTCGACGTTTTTAGCATTCAACCTGTTGACAATTCGACGTTTTAAGCATTCGACCAAATGACGATTCGACGATTTGGTATTCGACCATTTGAACATTCGACCACTTGGTGATTAGGGGAAAATCATGCGTCTCGATTTTTTAGCTATTCTGGAATCAGACGAATAGCTGAAAATCGTCTCGACTTTCAAGACGATTCGATGCGCGTACATACATTTTTGTTTACTGCGCATCAAAATCGAGACGATTTATCTTATTGTGGACTCAACCTTCTGGAATCAGCCTTCTGGAGACAGCTTAAAATGAAAAAAGTTGACATGTTGATAAATATTTCTGCCTGTAGACACAGTTTTAGGTTTCCTTAATCTGAGAAGTGCAGAAAAACACAAATTAAAAAAAAATTATAATTTATATTTCATTAAAAATACAGTTTTTTATTATATTTTTTAAAATAATAAATAGGTTATACTTATCTCAATTTCTCGGATACCAATTTCTTAAGATTTCAATTACTAAAATTATAAACCATTCTCACTGCTACACCAAACACTGTTGTGAATATCACTACGACTTGAGTGCTTTTTACTAAACAATTTTATAAGGTTTCCGATGGACAAAGAAATAGGGTTAAATAGAGTTTTGTCAGATGTACTGAATGAAATAAAGTTAATAGTGAATTTAAGACTAAAAAATACTCTTCCTTAGGAGACTTGACACTAAAATACATGAAAATCACTTACTTTTCAAAAATTTAGACTTCAAAGTTGCATAGAAATAAAAATACTAACAATTTTTAATAAATCAGGAATATTTTTTAAATTTAGGTTAATATAATTTTTAAAAAGTCACTTACATAGATGAGAAGTAAAGCTTATGTTTTTAGTAAAAAAAATAAAACTTTGAAAATAAAGAGAATAAAAAGATTTTTTAAAAATGCAATTTTTAATTAATAAAAATTGTTTTTTTTTAATAGAAACTGTTTCTATTATAATTAAATAAAGAATTATTATTTATTTATTGTTAATAAATGGGACTAAGCTCTTTTGTACATTTTTTACTCATACATACTATTCAAATTGTTAAACAATTATAACAGCAGTTAAGGTTATGTTATTCAGTGGTCACGTGTCCCATATATTTCATTGAGGAAAAATGTCACTGAATAACATAACCTTAATAGTTATAAAACATGAAATTAAAACAATTATATTCAATATATTTTTTTAATATTCCGATTAAATCAATAAAAATTGTATAATTGAACATGTAAAATAACGTATGGATAAATAAGAAAATATAAAATACTAATTTTAATATATTATTAAATGAGACAACACTGCGTTTTCACTTTCCTAATGAAAAGCATGCCTATTACCATTATTTAAAGAATATTCAATTTTATCATACTTTCGGGAAAATAACTTTTAATGTATATATAATTTTCATTCTTAAGTTAATATATATTAACAAATTAAAATTTATAAAACCGTTTAAACATTATAACATAAATTAACTTACATTTTATAGAAATATCCTATTACATAAGAAGTAAGGTTAGAATTTTTAAAAATGCCTTCAATTTGTAAATGTGCTCTCACAACTCTGTATACATGTCAATGGGTGTTTCCGACATTCGCTCTCTGAGCGCTCTGAAACTACGAAACATGATTGGTTGGATTAGGGGAATTGTGAATAATGTTAGGGGAATTGTGGGTTTTGATTGGCTACAACTCTAACTCGACAGTTTCGTGCTCTGCTTTTTCGCTTCATGGAGATATACGGAGCGTGAGAGCAGAGTACGAAACTGTCAAGTTAGAGTTGTAGCCAATCAAAATCCACAATTCCCCTAATCCAACCAATCATGTTTCGTAGTTTCAGAGTGCTCAGAGAGCGAATGTCGGAAACACCCTCTGAGCGCTCTGAAAGTACGAAACGTGGTTGGTTGGTCTAGGGGAATTCTGAATGTTGATTGGCTAAACTTCAGAATTCATAGTTTCATGCTCTGGTTTCCACACTCTGTATACCTCGGACCTTTAATACAGAGGTATACAGAGTGTGGAATCAGAGCACGAAACTATCAATTTTGAAGTTTAGCCAATCGACATTCAGAGTTCCCCTAGCCCAACCAACCACGTTTCGTACTTTCAGAGCGATCAGAGTGTCAACGTCAAAAACACCCAATAATGGCCTAAGCACAACTGCTTCGCAAACGCAAAGCATGAATTAGAAAAGGACAGATATATAGTTGTGTCCTTTTCTAACTCATGCTCTGCGTTCGCGAACGACATTCGCGAAGCAGTTGTGCTTAGGCATTTATATCAGTAATTTAAAATTATATTTTTATAAAAAGGTAGGTGGTTAATTTACGAAAAAAAACTGTAACATTAAAAAACAATTGAGATTTATTATGAAGTTGCTGATCTTCTGCGCTGAATAGCGATCGTGTGCTTTTTCCGTAAAGTAACCACCTACCCGAAAACAAATATCGATATATTATAAAAACGATATCGCGCATGCTCAAATCTAAAAAATGTTGAATGTGTATTTATTATTAATGACTGATTTAATATTATTTATCAAAAAATATTAAGAACGTAAATAAGTAAAAAACGTTAATGGTAAAGAGAAAAATAATAAAATATTTTAAATTATTTAAATAAGAAAATAGGATTTTTATATTTATTTACATTTTAGTATTTTTATTAGTATAGACAATATAAAAAAACGTTATAAAAAATTTAATTTATGTAAAAATTTTTAAATTCAACCTCTTTTATCTTTTGTACTAATAGATTAATTTTTTTATATTGCGATTTCAATATGGGACACATTTTTTCGTCTTTTTAATATCCACTTTTTGGTATCTGGAACATAATTGAAAAATAATAAGTTTATTATACATAACATAGTCTTTAAACAAATACAATAAAAATTTTAAATAAATTTTAAATGCTGTTCGCATTTTAATTATGGCTTGCAATTTTAAAGCTCAAAAAAATTCAATATTTATTGTCTTCCTATGTTATTAATTCTTATTTTATTATAAATGAATTTAATACTTACTTTTCTTTCGAACTTTAATTAGTTAACTCATTTTTTTAAATAAATTTAAAAACTCGTTGAGCAAGAAATATCGATAATTAAACATTTACCGATATTGATAACGATATATCGAAACGTTGATATCAATGTTAAAATATCGATTAACATGACGAAGATATCTATATGATAAGAAGTGTTTATCACATCATATGAATGAGCATATAAGGCTGCTTCTACAACAACTTTTTTTTCATCGACACGAACAAAATGCACTGTTAAAACCATGCAAAATAGTTGCGCGCGCAACGTTTTCTCGCTCATGTCGATGAAAAAAAGTTGTTGTAGAAGCAACTTAAAGAAGAATCCAGAATAGAGTCGTAAAGACCAACGCACAATTGGTTCGCGAATGCAATGCATGGATTAAAAAAGGACAGAGATATAGTTGTGTCCATTCATTCGCGAAGCAGTTGTTCTTAAGCATATAGGACGACGCGTTGTTGGTATTAAGGAGCATTCAGACCTCTGCAGGCTGTCTGTCTGTGCAGCCAGAAGCAATAAGAGTAAGGGAGAAGGTGTAATAAATTTGAATTTCCTTACTCTTTTACTCTTGTACGTTACCATGGCAACCTGCAGACAGGCAGACAGACTGCAGAGGTCTGAACGCTCCATTAAAGCCCATTCCACATGTGAGCCAAACGGGCGCACGACACACTACAGGCCTAAGCACAACTGCTTCGCGAACGCAAGGCATGAGTTAGAAAATAATACAACTAAATCTCTGTCCTTTTCTAACCCATGCTTAGCGTTCGCGAAAGACATTCGCAAAGCAGTTGCGCTTAGGCCTTTAGTGGTTTGCACTTTTATGTGCGAAACAAACTCGAGAGATGGCGCTGTGCGCACCACGCTCTAAATATGCATTGCAATAATAGTTTAAAATATTGAAATAAGAAAAGAATTATTGTAAACGCTGTATAGTTAAACAATTTGGTTTTTATAATATACTTATATAAGGATTTAAATTTTTTTTAAAAACAGAGAGTAGCAAAATATATAGTTTATATGTAGATAAAGGATAAAATACTTAAAATTACATTAAGTCATAATTACATAAAAAAAAATAGTTATTTTTTATATATTTATTTTAATGTTTGCCATTAAAATTTAAATTAAAAACATTAATCATTATTTGAACAACTAGTGAAAAAATTGACAATATATTTATAACAACAATAATTTTTGATTAAATAATTAAACTTTCGAGTAGGTACCAGTGAAACAATCCTAAAAATCTAATTGTAGTTAAAATTAATTTAATTTTTAATTTTTTTTAGTCCCTAGAATTCTTAAAAAAACAAATTTTTTCTAAATTTCTAAATTAAATTCTATTCAAAACGTCAATACTTTTTGCTAAAAAAATGTTTCTAATTTATTCCTATTTATTTTTCCACAAGAATTAAAATTTTTAATTATTTCAATAAAATACAAAAAATCAAAAATCTTTAAAAATTTTATTATTTTCTAAAATCCTTGTTATAACGCTTTAAGGGAATTCGAACCATTATCACGTCACAGTTTAGGCAAAGCATGAGTTTTAATATTATGACGTCATAATGGTTCAAATACCCTTAAATATTCAATTATTTTCTAAATTTTTTTTAATCAATTCCTATCAGAATCTGTACTGGTTTATATAGTTTTTAAAATTTGTTTATTAAACTTACTTCTTTCACTTATTTTATTATTTACAAATTAACTGTTAAATTTTGACATAACAGTTTGGAGTATAGAACAATTTCATATTAAAAAATACTAATTTCACATGAGGACAGATCTCTCGATTTTATATTATTTTTATAATATAATATAATATAATATATAATAATTTTTATATTCCATAATTTTGCATAAAAAGAAATAATTATTGTTCTAATAATTACTTTTAATTTTTATATATTAATTTTAACAAATTTACTCTACAAAATTTTTATTATTTATTTGTTTAATAATAACATTTATTAAAATAAACAATTAACATTGAAATATATTTTTATTAACTTTTTATTATTTTTAAAAATGAATAATTTCCCATTGTTCACGACAAAGTATAAAATTTAAATAAATAAATAAATTTGATTCCAAAAGTAATATTAAAGAATGGACAATTGTAAACATAAACCATTCAAATTAAAAAAAATTCCTTCTTTTCTTTGAAATGACTGGTATTTGTTATTTTTCATGTACATTCTCACCAAGTTGCAAAAGTTCTCTTTATTATTTAAATATAATATTAAAAAACATTATTTTTTGAAAAGATTTTCATAATTTATCATTTTTAAGATCCGTGAAATATTTTCTTAAAAAATAATAAAAATAATTTTGTTTCCGTATGTTTGAACGTTGAGAATTCCAAAGACAATGAAATTGAAAACATTTTCCTCAGCGTACATTAAATTATTCTTTTTTTTAAAATTAATTATCTGATTTTAACAAGTTTTTTTAATTAAATATGAATACACTTCACAATATAAACACATAGCGTGGTGAGCACAGTTCCATCTTGCGGTTAGCACATTTAGCACATATAGTTTTTTTTAATAATATTGGTGAAAATTATGCAATATTACTATCAATTACTATATAAGTTTATTATTTAAATAATAATTAATAACTAATAACATTAATTATATTAAGGGGAGATTCCACTGATTTTTTTTTTGAATACCGAAATTATTTTTTTTTAATTTTTGGTTAGTATGATTATCTAAAAATACGGGAAAAATAGTCTGAAGCGATAAGAATAGACTCGCTAGCAGGAGAGTAGGAATAACATCACCTTTCCACCTCGAAAATTCATGTTTTTTCATTAATTACCTAACTGCAATTTGTTTATTTTTAAATTTACATTTTTTCTTTTCGCACCGCTTGAAAGAGTAGTTCTTAAGTAATAAGAAATGTCTACTGTTACATATCAAAGGTTATGTATATATCTTTAAGTTAAATTTTTGTATATTTGGTCCTTCAAACTTTAAACGCGTTTTTCTCGAAACTTCACATTTTCAACTTGTTTACACTCTCATTTTTACAATTTTCAACGAAATAACTTGCAATTTGGACAGAATGCTCCTTGAATGTGTAGTTTTCGTGTAAACTAGGATATTTAAGATCCATTAATATTTATAAAAGTTATAAACAATTTAAGTTGCAAAATTATGGTCGAAAAATTAAAAAGTCTGCCATTTGGTTATTTTTCAATAAATTTTGTTTGTTCTAGTTTACACGATAGCCATAATGGTATAGATTAAGAAAATTTTTGACTTTTTTAGTTTAGATTAATTGTCGCAGAGAAAAAATGTAAACAACTTTTAGAGGGGACCACTTTCGGCAGCCATTTTCTAAGACTCCATTAAAAAAATAAACAAATAAATAATGGTTTTTATTACTGTAACACAAGTATTTTATTGTAAAAAAAGTTTAACTAAGAAATATTTATTTTACTACCTATAAAAAAATTTTTAAAAAAACCTTAATTTCTGTGGAATCTCCCCTTAAAGAACAGTACTTTATCTAACACAGCACTATTATGAATGCACCTTAATACTGTAGAATTTGATGCAAATACCCGCTTCTTAGTTGACATTTTCTATTGGTATTTTATCAGCAGTGACATCTTCTATGTCATACGTAAATTAGAGCGCTGATACTATAGGTAATCACTTGCACATGATTACTCTTACAATCTCTAAATAATATGTAAACTCAGATCGCTAAATTCACATCATATTTGACAGCTGTCACAGCTTTTTAGTTCATTTAATTATTTTATCACAATCTCCCTAATCAAGTGTTCGATTAAATTATTTAAAGTACCACTTTCTTTCAAAAATTAAACTTCTTTTGCTCTTCATAACAACTTTTTCACAAATTTCACCATAAAAACAATGTGTGTTCAAATCGATTCTAAAACATCATACACTTAAAACACTTTTTATTACGAATAATTATTTAATTTTACTCAAATATTGCACAAATTTACTCTAATAATTAATACTTAATGCTCACAATTGTTTTTCTTAACTAAAATATGTTAAATATTCCTTATTTTCAATTAAAATCAAATACGGAGGAACCAGGGAGGAAAGAAGGTCGAATTCGAACCTCTTTCCACCGCAACAAGTCGAAATCGTACGATTTCGATGTTGTAAACATCGGAAACTCAGAAAAATTAATTCTAAATACAAAAATTAATGATAAAGAGCGTGTAATTAAATATTTTTGTAAATATCTGTGTATTGATAGAAATTTTCCTTTCGTTTTTAATAAGTCATTTATTATGTATTGTAATATTTACGTGTATGTACACATTTCAATCTCTAGACGTTTCGACAACACACGTTTGTCATTTTCAATATCTGTAATTGTAAAAATATCGCATATACCAATTACTTTAATTAACTTGATTTTTAAACATAATTTTAACTATCATTTATCAATTATTTTTAGATTTTTATATTATTTAACATAAATTACATTTACAATTACATTAACAACCTATACTTTGGCATTAGTTTTGCAATATTGCACATATTTTTTCATATATTAGTTCAGGTACAATCAATTTTTGTAGTCTCGTTTTTATATCACATTGAAGTTAAATTATTTTTGAGTTAAAAACTATTGTCAAAATTATTTTTCCCATAATTAAGTCAGTTTGTCAGCAAGCATGGGCACGAGACATTAACAGGTTATGTTTACAGCGTGAGATTAGGTTACAGTCTACTTAGGTTGCGTTCACAATTATTTAGCATTCAATTAAAGTACCATTCACATTCCTAATTAGTTTTGATTTAAATAATTCTTATGTTAGAATTTTTATCTATTATTTTTTTAAATTTTTATGACATTGAAAATCAAATTTTTGTAATTTAGACTTAATTTTTCAGTGTCTCTTCTATAGTTAATTGATTTTTTGTTTTTAATAATATGGTACATTTCTAAAAAATTCCGCTTTATTCAATTAAGTTCAGTATTCAGTACTTTTACATTTTCAAAATCAAACATATGATCTTTGTCATGAGAATGATGAACAAGAGCAGATACATTTTCATCTTTAGTACAAAAATATTTGTGTTCATATATTCTTCTTTTCAATTTTCTCTTCGTCTGGCCAATGTATACAGAATCACAATCTTTACACGGAATGCTATATATGACATCTGATTTTTGAAGGATATGCGTGGAATCCTTCATAGACCGGAAGATACCTGTATTATTATTATTAGTTTCAAAAACAACTTTCATATTATGTCTGTAACAAATTTTTCTAAATTTTTCATGAGTACTATGAGTAAATGGAAAAACAATAATTTTATTATTGTCAAAAGGTTCATTTTGAGCAATTAAATTATTATTTATTATTTTACGATATCTATATTGTATGTATTTTTTAATGAATTTTTCGGGATAGTTGTTGTTTACCAAAGTGTTTTTTATTAAATTTAAATTTTCCTCATGAAATCGTTTGTCTGTCAACTTGATGCCTCTGTCTACTAGATTGTAAATGACACCAATTTTTTGACTAACATGCGTATCCGAATTAAAATTTATATATCTTCCAGACCATGTTGGTTTCCTGTACCAATTGGTTATAATATTTTAATTTTCGTTTTGGAGTGCGACATCTAAGAAATTTATCGCTTTTTCTTCAACCTCCATTGTGAATTGGATTCTTTCATTATATTTATTAAATTAATTTAGAAAATATTCAATCTTTGTTTTCGGAATCAAGGCGACAATATCGTCTACATATCCTTTAAAAAGTCCGGGTTTGAAATTTAAATTATTTAATACTTTGTTTGCAAAATCTTCCATTACTAAATTTGCAATGGATGGAGATAAAGGGGATCCCATAGGTGTCCCATGAGTTTGTAAGTAAAATTTTTCTTCACAACAGCAGTAAGAGCTGTTTAGGCAAAATTTTGTTAAATCAATAAAATCTTCTTTTTCTAATTTTGTGTGTTCTTTAATTACTGACCATCTGTTTATGATGGAATCCAATACCATGGAGGATGGAATATTTGGATACATAGACTTAACATCGAGAGAAACAAATACATGATCATCTGGAATTACACTTAAATTTCTAATATATTCGATAAAGTGCCAAGAATCTTTTACATAAGAATCGGTTTTTCCAATGGCTTTACTTATAGGATGACTAATGAATTTTGAGACATTATATAGGGGTGAATTAATAAAAGATGTAATAGGTCTACCTGGCATCCCATTTTTGTGATTTTTTGGAAGAATATAGAATTTTGGTGAGACACCTGTGTTAGATTTTAGCTGTTTGATTATGTTATCTGATAAAGAGTTTTTTCTTTTTATCCGATTCATTAGATCTTCCAATTTTGTCTCAATGTTTTGGGTTGGATCTTTTTTTAAAAGTTTAAAGGTTGATGTATCTGATAAGAGTTCTTGACACTTATTAAAATATGAATTTTTATTCAAAACTACTGTGGCATTTCCTTTATCTGATCTTTTAACAATTAATTTTTTATTATTTCCTAAAAATTGTTTAGTTTTATTTTTAAGATCAATAAATTTGTTATTCTTATTAATGTAATTGTTTTGGTTATCATTAGCAAAGGTTTGCAATTCAAAAGTAATATCTGCCCTAAGTTCATCCTTCACTTTTGTATCCATTTTATAGATGCTACTTTCTACATTAGATAAGGTTTTTTCGATAATGTGGTTCTTATTGTAATCTAACGTATTGAACCCTTGTCCTAAACTGAGAAAATACATAACTTCGTTTGGAATCGTAGTACCTGACACATTTATTATCCATTTTGAATTTATTTTTTCTATTTTGTCAAAATTATAGTACTTAGATTTTAACCAATTAAATTTATTTATAGTTTTACTGATAAGGTTTTTAATAAGGCGATTAAAAATGATGTATTGACGATTAAAAAAATTATTCGATGTGCCTTGGTCTAATTTATTATATAGTTTATAATCATTGAAATTCACTAAATTTCTTAAACGTTTGATATGATTTACTGTGTCTTTAATTTCTAAATTTAGAATTTTAATTTTAAGTATAAAAATTGTGTCACACATTATGTTATTAAATTTTGAATCGATAAAAAAACGATCGTAATTAAAACAATTTATAAGATGACTGGGTAACATACGGCAGGTTCTGCATCTTAATAGAAATCTTAATTTGTTGCACGCTGTAGTCAATAATTTTTTTTCTCAGTTATGGAGGCGGAATTGGAAAAAATATGTCAATATTTCGAGACCAGTTATTGAGATCTTTTTGTCATTGTGCGAAGAATTTTAGTTGAAAAAGAAGACAAAAAACGAGGATAGTTCGTCCAATACTATATAACAAAATGAAGAGTATGTGCCAAGTTGATCTTATTGACATGCAAAGAGAAATGACGGTGATTTTCGCTTCATAATGGACTATCAGGACCACTTATCAAAATTTACAATGCTTTGACCATTTAAATAAAAAACAGCTGAGGAAATCGCATATAAACTAATAGATATTTTCTGCATATTTGGGTGTTCCTTACATTCTGCATTCCAACAATGGCCGTGAATTCCAAAATCAAATCATCAACAACCTTACAGAGATGTGGCCGAGCTTAAAAATGGTCCATGGTAAGCCTCGTCATTCCCAAAGCCAAGGATCAGTTGAACGGTGCTGTTACACTTAAGTGACTTTAATAATTTGAAAAAGAAAAGAATATTTAATTTGAATTAAATAACTATAAATGAATAACCGAAAAATATACTAATTATTTTTATGAATGAAGGGGTTAATTAAAACCAAACACTTCGAATTATTGTATTTATTTTGAAACTAAAGACCGATCGTATTTCGAACTAAGAAACCGATCCGTTCTCAAATACATGAATTTTTGCACTGCACTGACTAAAATTCTGGCTTACCATTCCCTTTATTGGTCATGTAAGGTCACGTGATACAAAATTGCCTGGTTCTCTCGTCCATTATTGGTTTTTCTTCTTTTCCACCTCTTAAAGAGCAGCTCGACCGGGTCACAGACCTCCCCTACATGGATTGATGGCGGCCCGCGGATCCAAATATTTCTCGGCAGCAGAGTAGGAAGGTATATTGTGCAACTCTCTACTGCTTTCGTAAACATTTATCAGCTAGTTCGAATCTACCTGGTACCGGTGACCCAGAGGACGATCCTATCAAAAAATGATTTGGCGTTAGAGCCTCTGGTTCATTGAGATCAATAGGCACATGAGTTAAAGGGCGACTATTAATCACGTGTTCAGCTTCGGCTAAGAGTGTCGACAGGACTTCTTCTGACGGGGCTTGCTCCTTCAAAATAGTTTTTAGTGAGGTTTTTACGGACCTGACTAATTTTTCCCACGCTACCACCCATATGGAGGGCAGCTGGTGGATTAAACTTCCAAGCTATACCGTTCTTAGCCGCATACTCTTCCTGTTTTGACCCGTCAATTTCTTGAATCGCTCGACGCAGCTCAACATCTGCTCCCCGGAAGTTCGTCCTACAGTCCGAATATAACTCTAATGGATGTCCTCTTCGCGCAGACATTCGCCGGATCGACAAGATTGCCGAATTTAATTCGGCAATCATTTATTAAATTTTCAATTTAATGAAGAAGCTAATTCTACGTGTACAGCGCGTACAGTGAGACATGTAAATAATACTTCATTTATCACAGTCATATGATATCCCATGATGAAATTTCTGATGATAGGAAGCAATGAGCAGCTTTGAATGAACATGAGTCCCGTCAAGAATTATTGGCGATTTCATCTCCTTTGAAACGTCTTTAACCGCGTTTATTCGACCATCTACGCGTAGTATTCCATTGTGGTCTAAAGTTGAGCATAAAGAAATGATTTTACTACTTTTTTCAATCGGTTCTTTCCGTATCAGATTACTTATTTCTTCTTCGTATATTTGATGTTGTACTTGTCAAATAAGGACATTTTCTGCAAGGATTCTGAGTTCCGCCTCAGTCTTTTTCTCTCGTTTACATAAAAATATAAATTGTAAAACTCTAACGGTAGCTCGTATTAAGCGCAGCCATGAAGAAAAACGATCGATCTCGATTAAGGTTGAACTTTTCCATGACGCTTCAGCACTTACTCCTGTGAATTCCTGTCGAATCAATTTTTCTGGCCAATGATCTTTAGGTTTGTTAAGAAACGAAGGTCCTCTGAACCAGCGAGATTTGTTATTTAAATCCAACTTCATCTCTTTAGTCGCGTTATCAGCGGGGTTTTCTTTCATGCACTCGTACTTCAAGTTCCTTTAGGATCGTTTCTGCGACGCGACATGACACTACTGCAGCCTGCAATTCTAATCGAGGGTATGGAAAAAGGTTTTAGGGGAGTCACGCTACTTTTACTAGCTAAAAACGTTACATTAATGAGGCCACTTTCGTATTCAGTTCTTAAATATGCTACTGACGCATAGGCAACTTTGCTAGCATCGCTAAAAACATGTAATTCATTTCAGATTACGCCCTTATCGCAAGAGAAATAACACCTAGGTATTTCGCATGTCTCGACCTTGCCAAGGTCCTTTAACCATCTTTTCCAAGTTTTTATGTCACTGTCTCTTATCGTTTCATCCCACTTCACACCGCTTCTCCATATATCTTAAAGTAGTATGCAACCTCTAATGGTGAATGGTGACAATAGGCCAAGGGGGTCGAAGATTGACATTACTACACGCAAAACCTCCCTTTTTGTCGGATTAATTTTATTCAAAATCTTTGTGGTATCATTTGTAAATCTTATATCGAATCTGAATGTGTCTGTTTGAGGGTTTCATGACAACCCAAGAGTCTTTTCGATGCACCTATGTAGATTCCTTATCGTGAAGTCAATAGCGCCTTCTACGCATTTTCTTGATGGTAAACTTTCCAATACTTTGCGACTATTAGAAGCCCATTTGTGCATTTCAAAACCTGCGTTTTTGTTTATTTCGGTTATATCTTTAATTAGCGCAATAGCATCTTTCTCTGAATGGGTGTTTATTAAAAAGTCATCCATGTAAGTCTTTCTTTTTATCGCGTCAACGGCATCAGGCATCGTTTCTTGAAACTTATCAGCGTTAGTATTTTTTACATATAAGGCTGCACAAGGAGATGACTTAGACCCAAACACTAGCGTAGACATGCGATATACTTCGGGTGTACTAGTCCTGTTTTGACCGCGACAGAAGAACTTTTGTGAACATTGATCTTTTTCCTGTAATTTTACTCTTAAAAACATTTCCTTTATATCCCCTTTTATCGCGACCAACCCTTCTCGAAACCGCAATAATACTCCAAAAAGCGAATTAAGTAAGTCTGACCCTGTAAGTAGCGCATTATTTAATGAAACTCCTTGAGTTTTGGCCGCGGCGTCGAATACTAAGTGAACCTTTTCTGGCTTGTGAGAATTCACTACACCGAAGTGTGGTAAAAACCAAATCCTTCCTGCACGATCACAAGAGTTGTCATCTTTATTAGCATATCCTCGTGTAATAAGATTCTCCATTTCAGTATAATATTTTTCCCATACGCTAGATCTTTATCCAATCTTTGTTCTAAAGTAAACAATCTCTTTAAAGCACTTTGTTAATTGTCTGGCAATACAATTAAGTCATTTTTCCACAGCAATCCCGTTTCCCAATTACCTAGTTCGCGCGTCTGTGACTCAAGCAGCTTCATTGAACGTTGATCCCTGTGATTGATTCTATCAGTTCTCGTAATTCCTATCGATTCCAAGTCGAACGATGACTTTACAAGATTATGAATCTGATCGTCATCTATATTTTACTGATATTCGTGAGGATATATTTTTTCGTCGTGTAGTAAAAGTGAATTATAAATAGACGCGCTGTTTTGTTTAGCACTCACATTGCCGTGCACTGTCCAGCCTAATTCAGTGCGTAAAACTACAGAAGATTCTCGTCCTTCATGGTACATTTCTCTTTAAATTATGAGATCCCAATATTCTTGCCCAATAAGTATTTTTGGTTCAGCGTTTATATAAAATTCTATCTTTACCTGGCTTAGATGTTCGTATTTTTTAATGTCATTTAAGGACAGTGTCTGTTTTGGCAAAGCTAAATTTAGTATTGTTCGAGCACCTTTGATTTTACTATTCTTTATACACGACCTTCCACGGATATTAAAATCAACTTTTTCACTACCAGAATCGGTTGTCTCGCGCGCACAAATACCTACAAGCGTTACTGGCTTTCGTTTCACGGATAAATTCATTGCTTTAGATAAAGAAGAGTCGATCAAAGTTAAGGATGACCCTTCATCTAATAGTGCATATGTTTCAATTATTCAGCCAGAAGGTCCCCACACATCGACGGGAAGAACTTTAAGTAATGTCTTGGATTCCCTAATAGGCAATTCTGCACGGGCTAGTAGTCATTGTTTTCTATTCGGGATTTGTGGCTGATGCAACGATGCATGATGCATTTTTTTGCAACCATCCTTCCCACACTTCACCGCTTTACAGACCCTGCGCCTATTGCCTTCTTTTAAGCAACGAAAGCACAGACCTTTTCCTTTAACCAACTCCCAACGATCATCAAGAGATTTTGTAAGGAATTGAGAGCATTCGGTAATTAAGTGTTCATGTGATTCACAATATAGGCATTTTGTGTTCGTATTATCTAAATAGTCTGTTTCGGATGCATTAAGAACGGGCCTGGATTTACTTGCAAAATTATTTTTATTTGTGGTTTCATTACGATCATTGTGACGTACTTGTCCAAATTGTAATTGTGCAGTTCCGGCTTGACATGCAAGTTCAGCTTCGTTATAGAGAAATTTGGAATTGACTAATCGAGGCTCATTCTTTGGTGCAGACAAAACAAATCTGTTGTATTGGTATACCATCGCGGGGGGTATTTTACTTAAAATTTCCTTTATTAATTCTGGGCTGTGCAAGTAGCCAGTATGCTCTAGGGCTTCTATTGCAGCAACCACGTTTTTAACTTTAATAGCCAAAGTAAGAACGTCATATATATTGGCATTATATTTCGGTAACAATTTTATTTTTTGAACTATGCGGTCTATGACTATATCCGGATTGCCAAACCGAAGCTCTAGAGTTTCCATAATTTGGTTTGTTCCCGCGGTCGTCATTAACAATGAACTGACCGCTTCCCTAGCCTCACCGCTGAGACACTGCTGCAATCGCGCTACATTCTCGCTATCCGAATAACCCCCCAGTTCCGTGGTTAAATTAAACGCATGTTTAAACCGAAGTTAATCTAAACTATCTCCCTTAAACTCAGGTAGGCCTTTATTCGACGACAACCGGTTAATTAGGTGTCCAGACATAATATCATTTAAACTGCGTTCGCGATTTACATTGTTACTAGAAGGGCCCGTATTTCGCGTTGTTTCAATATTGGAAGCCCCTTCAACGCCAAACTCTTGTGCCGCCAATCAGCCTTTTACGCTATTTTGCGAATCCCGAATATCATTATTTATTCCTTGATCTAAAAGTCCTTCTTCGGCCAATTGAACAGCTAAACGTTTTTCTATGAGTTCTATATCTAATCGTTCACGTTCTTCTATAGCACGTCGCTTAATAACTGCTTGTTCTTCTGCAGCAGCTACTTCTAATTTACGTTTTCGTAAAGATACAACTGACCTACTTACTCTAGAAATCGTGACAAGTGACCTACCTGACTCACTCCCCGTGGGGTTAGTTGTCTTTGGAGGTGTTGCGGTCCTCGGTAATTGCGTTCTTGTAGTCCTAATAGATCCAGGTGGTTCGATAATCTGTTGCTGCGAAGGTCCTGGAGCAGAATTTTCTTGCAATTTTCGCCTCTTTCGAGTCTGAGGAGCCATAGCGATAAACGAATCAAGACTGCTTTTGTCTAATCCCGAAAAAAGTTCCCGGGTTTCGGCACCATATGTTACACTTGAGTGACTTTAATAATTTGAAAAAGAAAAGAATATTTAATTTGAATTAAATAACTATAAATGAATGACCGAAAAATATACTAATTATTTTTATGAATAAAGGGGTTAATTAAAACCAAACACTTCGAATTATTGTATTTATTTTGAAACTAAAGACCGATCGTATTTCGAACTAAGAAACCGATCCGTTCTCAAATACATGAATTTTTGCACTGTACTGACTCAAATTCTGGCTCACCATTCCCTTTATTGGTCAGATAAGGTCACGTGATACAAAATTGCCTGGTTCTCTCGTCCATTATTGGTTTTTCTTCCTTTCCACCTCTTAAAGAGCAGCTCGACCGGGTCACAGACCTTCCCTCTTCTTCAGGGTCTGCCCGAAAACCGAGCTCAGCTAATTCCAATTTAAATATATGAGAGCCAGGCAACCTTCACGTTTCCCGCCTTTACAACATATCAATTACTGACGAAACTCATAAACACGAAATAGAACTCAAAGACAATTACAAACATTTGTTGTCAAACTATAATAACAATATCATTACAATGCGCATTTAACAAAAATATACACTTATAACACAAGAATGCAATCAGACAGATCACTTGTCACGATATCCATCATAATTATACAAAAAAAATTAACAGGTCCAATCAGGATGTAAGAGATATGCTGGTAACGTGGATGGCCGATAATAAAAGCAAAAAGTGGTCGGAAGGGTTACGCTTCGTTCAAAGTAAAAAAAGTCGTGCTCTTCATACTGGAATTAAAGTAAGTTCATACGAAGCAATGTTTGGCTGTTCTCAAAAAATTGGTTTAGGCAATTCACACTTATTGGAGGAAGACTATACTTCAATTAATACTGAAGAAGAACTTCAGCAACTTTTAAACACGCATAATACTGAGGATCAGGATGGGGACAACACAATTGTGGAATGTCACATTTGTGGAATTGAAGTTGACGTTGCAGACCTTTGTTCCAATATTGATGGAAATAAAGAGCTAAAAGACAAACAAATATTCAAGGTAGGCTTCAGAAAAAATGAAATTGAAAATACACGAGTAGCAGCAGCAGGGTTGCAGAAGCAAGCAAAAAAGATGCTTGCTCTTTCCAACGAAAAGTTAACACCTATTCTTGTTGATTCAAATGTTGTAGTAAGAGTTCCTGATGTAGATAGAAGCAGAGTTTCAGCTCTCAACGTGCTGGCACTTGTTAAAGAAATTACACCTGATGGTTTTCATCGTTTAGAAACCAAAGATGGTACACCAGAAAGACAGTACGCTCGGAATGAATTTACCATTGCTGATTCTACATTTATAAATGTCGTAGATGTACCACGCACGACATTAACTTTATGAAAAGCTTCGGCCCTCAACTCTGGTGCAACGCAAGGATTTGTTTTCTGCAGCTTTGCGCGATATTACATCATAAAAGATGCAAATGTCGTGCAAAAAATGTGTTTTGCAATCCAAATGCCATTGTAATGGTGCATGTAACTTAGTGATTAACTTGAGATAACTTTTTTAACGAAGATTTTTAACTAACCATGTAACAGGATTACATTGTCTATAAAATAAGAAGTAATTTAAAGCCTTACAGGAATATGTGCCACTTATATCTAAGAAATGCGATGACTTTAAACATTAAATTTCAAAACGAAACTCATAATAAGAACCTACATAAACCTACCTACTCATAATAAGAATAAGGGCACATGTTGAATTTGATTTCTAAACACTTTTAACTCTTTGTAATCTCTTCACGCACATTATAAAAGTATACAAAAAAATTGTTAACCTCTACACTATTCATAGAAAAAATATATTTAAGAAAGAATATGAGCTGATTCTACCATATACATTGTTTCATGAAGAAAAAAGCAATTAACTCACATACTAGCTTAATGTTTATTATTTTTAGATTCCTAGGGTCTAATCTTACTAATCTAAAGTTAGTTTAAAAAAAATTTATATGGAAAATCCAAAATGGAGGTAGAATTTTTTTAAAAATTATTAGATTTTAATGTCTTTTGACATTTTACGGTTTGCTGGCATGTTGATTACGAATTTGAAATATTTTTAAAATTAAAAATTTTAATTAGCAAATCCAATATGGTCGATTATATGTCTTTTAAGCCAGTTTAAAATTTTTCACAAACTATGTTCAGATTTGTAACACATGTTAACAAAAATAGGCTTACTTTTTTATGAGATATCCAAGTGGTTTCCGATGTATTTTGAACGCTGAACACGATCCTGGGTTCCAAAATTGCTCATCATTTTCAGAAAAGTGGGGGTGAGGACACCAAAAAACGTGTTTCTGAGGGTTTTCAATATTTTTTTTCCTAAACCTGACGAGACGAATGCTTATTCTCGAAATCTTTTTTGACCAAATAAGTATTTGATATAAAACTACTTAACTTAAAATTCACATAACATGCACATTATTTGACATAAATTTCATTGCACACAAAAACCATTTAACATAAATATCATTTCTCATAGAATTCATTAAAAAAAATTATGTTACATAAAACTCAGATAACTTAATTCTTATTTGACATAAAAATTATGTAACATCAATTTCTATTGACATAAAAATCATTTGACCTAAATTTCGTTTGACATAAAATTCATTTGACATCAATTTCATTTGGCATAAATGTCATTTAACGTAATTATCATTTGACATAAATATCATTAGACATAAAATTAGCTTGACAAATTTAATTTGACGTGAATATCATTTAACATAATTATTATTTAACGGAAAATTAAATTTATATAAATTTCATTTAGCATAAATTCCATTTAACATAATTCTCATTTGGCATAAACTTTACTTGACATAAATTTTATTTGGTATAAATCCCATTTTACATACTTTTCATTTGACATAAAGTTCACTTGATATAAATTTCATTTGACGGATAACTCATTACACATAATTCTCCTTTGACATAAAATTCAGTTGTCATAGATTTTATTTTACATACAAATCATCTGACATGGAAATATAGGCGCGAATTTTCAAACTGGCGAATCACAATGTTGTTCATAATATCTAATTGGTTACTTTTAAAATTCGCGCCGATAATGTTATGTAAAACGTTTTTTGTGTAAAATGATTTTTATGTCAAATGAGAATGTTGATGAATGACTTTTATGACAAATGAGAATTGTGAAATGAACTTTATGTCAAATGAAAATTATGTTAAATGGGATTTATACCAAATGAAATTTTTGTCAAGAAAAAGTTATGCCAAATGAGAATTTTGTTAAATGGAGTTTATGCTAAATGAAATTTATATAAATTTCATTTTACGTTAAATAATAATTAAGTTAAATGATATTCACGTCAATTGAAATTTATTTCAAGCTAATTTTATGTCTAATGATATTTATGTCAAATGAGAATTACGTTAAATGACATTTATGCCAAATGGAATTGATGTCAAATGAATTTTATGTCAAAAGAAATTTATGTTAAATGATTTTTATGTCAATAGAAATTTATATTACATAATTTTTATGTCAAATGGGAATTAATTTATCTGAGTTTTATGTAACAAAATATTTATGTTTAATGAATTCTATGACAAATTATATTCATGTTAAATGGTTTTTGTGTGCTATGAAATTTATGTCAAATAATGTGCATATTATGTGCATTTTAAGTTGAGTAGTTTTATATCAAATAAAACTATTTGGTCAAAAAAGATTTCGGAAATAAGCATGCGTCTCAACCTGACGTGCTAGAAACTTCTACATAGACTTAAATTGAAGGTTGAATCGTGCACTACAAGACCCATATTCATAAGACAAAAAAAAATAAAAATTCTTTTCAAAAAATGGGGTCGAAGGCACCAAACATTTTTTGTGTTTTCTACTCTATTTTTTGAAAAAAAAATATATTTTTTTTCGTCTTATGAATGTGGGTCTAGTACTGCACGTTTTTTGGGGTCTTTACCCCCATTTTTCTCATAATCCTGACGTGATGGGCAATTTTGGGACCCTGAATCGTGTTCAGCATCGAAAAATACATCAGAAACCACTCCGACGTCTCATAACAAATAAGCCTTTTTTGTTGACCTGTGTATTCAACGACCCTAAAAATACCTTCACACCCACTTCTGTGCAAATTAAAATATTTTTTAAATTTTCATCCACCATATTGAATCCGACATTTGGAATTTTTGAAATCCGACTTCAGAATCATAATCAGCAACTCCAAAAACCCCTGGATATACAATTCTGTGAAAATCTATAACCTTTTTGAATTTTCGTCCGCCATATTGGATCCGCCATTTTGAATATTCAAAAACTAATATCATGTTTATACTCAGCGACCCAAAAAACCTCTAGATACTGATTGATGTAAAAATCCAACTATGTGAAAAAGCTATGCAATTTGGATCATTTTCTTGGGGTTAAATTTATAGACAAGGGGTTAACAATGTTTAGAAATGAGTATCGCAAGGTTTTTCCTATTATTTTATTAATACATAAGACAATAAAATTAGTTTCAAGAATGTGCCTTGAGAAAAACAATTTTTGTTTTCAATACTTAAAAGTTTAAAAGTTCTAGAGATATGCCCATATATAATTTTTTTGAAAGTCAATGAAATTCTCAAGCACGGTATTATACATTTCCTTTGACTTCTTTTGAAACTCTGATTCAAAAGTACTAGACTGTTTCTAGTATTTTGTGTCGTATCCAAAAGTCAAGTACCGAGTCAATGAAAATTTCACGTACTTCTTTTCCGTGTAGCGGGAAAAAGTTGATCATTTTCATGAATTAATTAAATGAAAACCACTAACATTTTTAAATAAAACAATTTATTGTCTAAAAATCTACTACTTATTTTTTAAAAAATATTAACATATTCGTCGTCATTTTGTCGTCCATCGTTCGGTCGTTCGACTTTTATCATTCAGTCATCGTATTTTGTAGATATTTACTCATTGTACATACATACACGCATGTCAAGCATGCGCAATACTGTTCTGCCAATGTCAGGTATGCGCAGTAGAGATCTGTCATTGTTAGACATGCGCAGTAGAGATCTGTCATTGTTAGACATGCGCATTAGTGTTCTGTCATTATCAGACATGCGCAATAATGTTCTGTCAATGTCAGGCATGCGCAATAGTGTTCTGCCACAGTCAGACATGCGCAGTTGTGTTCTGCCATTGCACACATCACATGCACTTGTATACTCACCCATATGCACTCAATACATACACATGTATAGTCAATACGTACACACACATTTATACTCACACATATACACTAAATACGTACACATGTATACTCACACATATACACTAAATACGTACACATGTATACTCACACATATACACTAAATACGTACACATGTATACTCACACATATACACTCAATACGTACACATGTGTACTCACACATAAACACTAATTAAAACTTTATTCGTGCATCTATATCAAGAAGGCTATAGACAGGAGGTAAAATTTCGGTAGTAGGGGTATGGCAATGCTGAATCGCTCAGCTGCTGTATGGTCAGGCGTTTACTTTCAAAAAAACTCGTCTGCATTTTATAATTATTTTAATAACACTAAATTAATGCACTTAATTTACTAATCACTTGAATCATATATAATATATGTATCCGTTTTGATACACGTTGTGTCTCAATTGCACATCAAAGTTAACCTCAAATTAAAAGCATATATCATGTGTCAATCACACGGTATAGAAAAATTTGAAAGTGTGAGTGATGTGCAGAAGCATCGAGTCGACGACTTTTCTAAACGAAACGCCTGGTTAATAGCAGGCTCCTGACTCATCCCCACTACCAAAGTTTTACCTCCTATCTCTAGCCTTCTTGATCCATATGCATAAGATAAAAAAGTAATAGATTGTGAGAGAAGAGAGGATTAAGACCCCAAAAATGTACTATTGAGGGATTTGAGTATTTTTTTTTCTCTTAACCTGACGTGATAGAAACTTTTATGTAGTTTTAAATTGAAGATTAAATCGTACACTTTATGACCCACAATGCCAAAATAAAAATGGAGGATGTTGAAAAAAGTTGGGATAATAAGTCTCAAAAAATTTGTTTTGGTTCTTTTGGTTATCAGAGTTTTGACCTCAAATTTTCGTAGGATGTAAAGATTCAAGCTTTAATTTAAGACTATAACGCATATGGATCTTAAAGTTCACGAATAAAGTATAAATTTGAGACTAAATAGAAGTCTAAAATCAGGTTTATGAGAAAAAAATACAGAAAACAGTCAAAAACACGTTTTTTTGTGTGTTTACCCCGACTTTTCTTAAAGTCCTGTCGTGTTACGCAATTTTAAAGACCGGGATCGAATTCAGCGCACAAAAATACATGGGAAACCACTCCGATATCTTAAAAAAACCTTGTAGACCTGTGTAATTAATAATTTTTATTATTTATTTAAAATTATAAATTTAATATATGGACTGTTCCACTTAAGATTTCAGTCGACCTCTTAAAATGGGCTTGAAAATATTTTTTTCTATTCTGTATTGAAAAAAAAACAAATACGTTTTTTTTGGAGTTCAAATTTTTGAGATATGAATTTTTAAAACGGAGAACTTGTAATTGTAGACCTATATTTAGTAGCTTATAAGTCCGTAAACATTGAATTTAGGAAAAAGTTGTCAAAGAATGAAAGTTTTAGATTTATTTCGACTTTTAAAAAATGTAAAAAAAATTTTATAAACAAATTAATTTTTTTAAACTTTGGGACAGATTTTTTTAGTTTTTTAAATTTATTTATACCTTATAATATATCGAAGATTTTCCACAAAGACCAGGAATGGGCCTAATACGTTTAGTGAGTTAACAATGTTTTTTAAATCGCGTGCAAGTCTCACAAGAAGATTCCTCAAGATATCCTTATTTATGTCAAACTTTGAAATATTCAATTGTTAAAATAATTTTTTCTACTAAATTTAACAAATTAATACTGTATTTTCCTTTTAAAATAAAAGTTTATTTTTGGCTTCCGGTACTGCACATGTCCTGAATCAGTTTCTACTAATATAATTTAACCTACTGTAGGATTATCACTTAAAAATAAATAAAATATTCAAAATAGTGACGGTTTAGTTCTATAGGTGGCGCGTGTGTGAAGGAAGAAGGGCTCTCTTGCGCAAAAGGACAGTAGTTTTTGATAAACGCTACACGAAGCATGTATATTTTTTATATACGTTGTATTAATTATTGTATTAAATAAGGTTCAAAGATAAAATATTATAAATCAAACTTTACAATTGGGGGCTTAGCCAGAATACGGATATAGTTAAAGAAATGAAAAAACGTGAATGAGATTGTACGTGTGGAAAAGTTGAAAGAAAACATGGATAAGACGAAAGATGCCATCACGGCAAAAAGACGCTATTAAAACGAAAGACGTATAATAAATGAACTGGATAGTTGAAGTCAGTGACGAAGGACGGAAAAATAAGTTATATACAGTGATATTGTGTATAAAATTGATTTACCACAGTTTTCTTGACATTGTGTGAGATTGCAGTGGACAGTGGTTTGGCTTCCATTCTTTTTACAAGTGATTTGATTGGAGTGCTTAGAGCAAATTTTGTCTATAAAGAAGAAAATAAAGTTAGCCTCGCGAAAAACAATAGTGGTCATTCACAAAGTTGCATTTGAAGACGAAGGTGATAGAGGAAATCGCCAGAGACTTAGACAATGGTCAAGGTTCACGAAATAAAGAGCAAAATGAGACAAAATATTATCAAGTCATAGGTGGATATAAACTCTCTATTGTCAAAAAAGGATAATAATGAAATAAGTAAAGATAGCAGTAATGGAGATAGTTAATAAATTGAACCCAGGTGAACTAGGAAACGAGATGACTAATGGTGGACAAAGAAATGAGACGAATACTGATGAACAAAAAAAATGAAGCGAACGGAACTGTGCAGCGAAATAATGCTGATAATCACGAGAAGATTGACGAACACAAGCACCGGAATCAAAGAAGACAAGTTGAATTCGATGATAGATTCCACTTTTCATACACCCTTTTAGCGGTGAAGACGATTATCCTATTGAAAGATGGGTGTTAGATTTTGAAGAAGCAGCCGTATTGTTTGATTGGGACGATCTTCGAATGTTGATATTCGCAAAAAATCTTTAATTCGTTAAGTAATGAGTTTTCATCTAAAATGAATAGTGCTGATCTACATAAGTTGTTGACTGAGAGAAAGATGTAAAAGAATGAAGGAGTTCGAAAATATTTAATTGATATGAAAGAATTAGCTTATTAGTGGATCAATAGAGGATGACGCACTAATTGATTATATCATTCGTGGTATTGAAGACGAACCAGGAAATAAGGTTATGTTATACGGATCAACAATATACAGTGAATTTAAAGAACGTTTGAAAGCCTACGAGAAAATGATGAAGATGGTTTCAGAGACAACAGAACCACAAAAAGGACAACGAGATGACTATTCAAAGAAAACGGTAAAACAAGGTGAAATGAAAAGTGCTCCTTAAAAAGTGACAAATGTTACAACTATGGAGAAGTTGAACATCGATCAAGAGAATGTTAAAAAAAGTCGCTAGGTTCAAAATGTTTTAAATGTGAGGGATTTGGACACACCGCAAAAGACTGTAATTCGAACTCTAGTAAAATAGAGGTTAAAAGAGATTGAAATCTTGTGAGTTGTGTCGCCAACAAATATGAGAAGGACGTTTTTATTAACAATGTTAAAATTGTCGCGTTACTGGATTTTGGCAGTGATTTAACTTTGCTTCGAGAGGAGCATTACAAAAAATATAGGTTTACCTATGCTTTCAAAACGACATATTCAGTATTTTTTCTCAGCAGTTTCTGTAGTGGTTCGATAATTTCCGCGAAATGTGGTATGAATCTTCTGTACCAGCTTACCATTCCTATAAAACGTTGTAATTGTTTAATTGTTTTAGGTTTCGGAAATTCTCGAATAGGTTTAATTTTACCGTCGTCGATTTGCAGACGTTTTTCGTTCACTACGAATCCTAAATATTTTACTTCGGCGCAACCGAATTCACTTTTGTCGCAATTCACTGTTAAACCTGATTCTTTTAATTTTTCTAAAACTAATTCCAAATATTTAATATGTTCTTCAAACGTTAGAGAGACTATTATTATATCATCGAGATAACAAAAAACTTTTGGTTTAAGGTCAGGCGTGATAATTTTGTCCATTAATAAAGCTATTTTCTCGTTTGATTCCTCACTAAGTGGAATCTGATTGTATGTCCACATTAGGTCGATTTTCAAAATATATTTCGCAGACCTTAGCATGTCAAAAATTTCAGCCATTAATGGAACTGGATATAGGTCTTTTTTCGTTACCGCGTTGACTTTTCTAAAATCCAAACATAACCTATACATCCCATTTGCCTTTTTAATCGTCACGATCGGATTTGACCAATTACTATTACTCGGTTCGGTAACACCTTCGCGTAACATTCGCTTGATTTTCTTTATTATTTCATCTTTAATTTTCGGTGAAACATAATAATATCTCTGTTTTATTTGCGCTGTATTTTTGGTATCAATTATGTGTCTTGTTAGATGAGTTGCTTATAAAATTTCCTCGGGTGGTGGTAATCTAGCTTTTAAAAATTTATTTAAAAATTCTAATTCTTGCTCAGATAATTGAACCAATCCTGAACAAAATTCTGTTTCATCTACACTATTTGTTTCTCGTAATATTTTTTCTTCAATATTAATAATCGCATTATTTTTAAAATTTATCCACTTCGTATTTAACGGTTTACGAAATTTATTTTTAGTCGTCATAAAATTTTTTGATTCTAACTTTTCCGTTTTCAACTTATCTAATTTTTTATCATTTTGCTCTCTTTGCAAATTTTCCTGTTTTCGCGGATTTTCCGAAATTTTTTCGCGTTCCTTTAATTTCTTATTTAATTCTCTTCGTTTATACCATTTTTTCATACGTGGTTTGTCAATGGAGAATAGATATGGTTCCTCAGTCTCGTCAAGACTAGTATCCATTTTTAAAGTTTCAAATCTGTTGTCAAGGGGGATTTCCATCAATTTTGGGAGAATTTCCTTGGGTTTGGAAATCGGAATTTGGTTTGATGATTTGGGATTTTGTGAGAATTGTTTGTGTATGAGTTTTCGAATTTTCCTATTTTTTCTCGCGTTGACCGTTGGAAAAATTTTCGCATTTTTCCTATTATTTTCCGTCTTATTCGTTTCGATTTTTTCTCGAATTTTTCTGTATTTTTGTTTTGAAATGTTTTTACTTCAACATTTTTCTCGGTTTTTCTAACATTTTCTTCAAATTTTCTTTCGACTTTTTTCGGTTCAAAAGATTTTCCAAAGTTTGACCTACATTTTTCGGGATTCTGCGTATTTTCGACTTTTTGGCTTTTCCTTTGTGTACTAGACCATTCTGTTTGTGATCCAAAGTCTAACTTTATCTGTTCGACTCTATTTATTCTAACTGGTATTTCTTTATCTTTGGTACTCATTTTATACCGTACGTTAAGCAAATCTGATAATTATACGCAGTAATTATGTCCTAAAAATGAGTTTGTAGCGCCTGTATCTATTAAATTTTCAAAAATTGCTCCATGAGCTTTTATATCGATGAAAAATCTAAGGTCTTTCATTAATGAATCACAAGTTTCTGGTAATCGATATTTTCTGGGGTTACTAATTTTTCCAGTACCCCCTCTACTCGGTTCCCTGATTTTCCGACCATCATTTTCTACCTATTTTTCCGCAACCGTAACATTTTCTCAGTGAGCTTGAAAATTTTTTCTGATTATTTTTGTCATTTTTACTAGTTTTGGAAGTATTTCCGTTTCCTGCAGAAAAGCAGTTTGATACTGTCACTTGAAAACTATTATTTGACTCATTTTTTGGGTCAGAAGAATTTTCCATCATTTTCTGACCATTTCTACCGTCTGTAGTTGTATCAGGTGGGAAAGTTATTCTTGTTTTGTTGTTCGACCAATTTTTCTGATATGAATTTTCTGGAAATTTTAATGAAAATTGCAAGTTTCCACCAAACTTTCTAAGATTTTTACTATTTTCCTGGTTCATATCCGGTTTCGATTTTTCAATAAACGAGTTTTCTTTTTTATCCGTTGTGATTTTTAATTACTGTCCACGAAGTTTCGAGTTATTTCTTTCGATTTTAAATTCCTTCCCTAAACTTTCTAAATTTCAAAGGTTTGGAAATCGTTTCTCTGAATGTACATTTTATATCCGAGACGCAAATTTTCATACTCACGACGCAATTACAAATGTAAACTTTTCCGTGGGTATAATTTTCCTAATAATTTTCTTATTCCAATCAAAAAGGTTTAAATTTCTTCTCCCTCTTTTTGATTACAATATTTCAATACAATATTTCAATAGTTCAAGTGACAGAGCGCGCTCTATTCTTAGAGGAATTTCGATACAGGATTATTCATCGACCAGGAAATAACATGCGGTACGTGGACGCGTTGATCAGATTTCTTCTACATGCTGCAACGATAATAAGTCAATGTGAAACAGGTCTTGTAGAGAAATTACGATCAAGTCAAAAAGAGGACAAAAAATTAAAGGCAATTAGCGAAAAAATATCTGAAAGAGAAACTATCGATGGTTAAAATATTACTCGAGGACTTTTGATGATCAATTTAAAAGGCAAAGAACCAATTGTTGTACCAAAATTGATGCAAACTTCATTGATTCGACAAATTCATGAGAGTGGTCATTTTGTTACTGCAAGAACAATGCAGTAAAATTCAATTCAATTCAATTCAAAGATGAGTACTGGTTTCTGAATATGCAGACGCAAGTTAAGAAGGTAATCCGAAACTGCATTATGTGTATCCCCGCAGAAAGAAAGTCAGGAAAAAGGATGGTTTTCTTCATCCGATCCAAAAAGAAGCTCAATTATATACGTATCACGTCGACCATATTGGGCTGATGCCATCGACAAGAAAAAGTTACAAGCACATTTTAGTGGTAATCGATGCATTTACCAAAGGATATAGCCGGATAAATATGCAAAAATTGCTCTCGCATGTATCTTTTTCGTATTTTCCTCATACATTCTTACCCACTTGAAAATAATTTCCTGAAATTCCCAACTCAAAATTTTGAGTTTTGTGGGAGTTATAGAGAGGGAAAGAAAAATCAAAAAAAGCATTTTTCTCATAAACTACTAAATCGATTTTAATGAAATTTAAATATGTTAAAAAGACAAGTAAAGAGAAACCAAAATATAATTTTCGGAATTTTATTTTCAAAAAAGTTCAAAAATTTTTTTATTTGAAATTTTCAAAAAAAAAATTTTTAATTTTATTAAAGTGGTACACCAAATTTCACATTTCACATTTTGAAAAGGTTTTTTGTCAAATTTTTATGTTTAATAGTTTAAGAATAAAAAATTATCGAAGTAAGCATTACACCGTAAGACCCTGGATGACTTGACATAGAATGCCTCATATTCACTGTCACTTTTACTTTCATTCAAAAAATTCTCACTTTCTCTCTCACTCTCACTTAAAAAAATCTCACTTTTCACTCTCATTGAAAAAATTTTTACTTTTCACTGTAGTGCAATCTATAGAATTTAACTGGAAATAATTTATAAAATTTGTGTAGATGTTAATAAATATTCCGTTATATTCTAGTTGATTCCATTTCAATTCAGACAGGCTAAAATATGTAAGTCAAAATAATAGTTTCCAATAGAAGTGTATTATTTCCACACAATTGTAGACGACACGTGTTTTGCCGTGTGACAAAAAAAATATTTAACAAATTTAAGCGCATTTGAATTTTTAAAACTGCGAAGTCTAATTTCAAGAAAATGACGGTAAAAAATATTTAAATTGATGTATCTTTCTTGCAACTGTCTATAATGTAATGGATTTTTTGCGCCTCATTTCGGATTAAATGTTCTTTGAAGTCCCATAAGTTTAATTAAAAATTTTTTAAATTTAACAAAATAGCGGCTATTTTTCGAAAAAAAATTAAAATCAAATTTTTTCAAAAACCCCGTCATTTTTTCTCAATTTTTTTTATTACTTTCTAGAAGTCTAAAGATTATTTTCCAATGAAATTTATCGAGGTCCCGCATCTTAAAGAGGAATAACATTTTTTTTGTTTTTTCAAAAATTAAAAATCGAATTTTTTCGATAGCTTTACAATATACAACTAAATTTTAAAAAGAAAAAAACTTTTATTTTTAAAAATTAAGTAATTATTTATCACAACTGACATTTCTAGCATTCAAGGAATTTAAATTATTATTATATAATTAAATCAATGAAACTTACATTTTTAAAGTATATTAAACTTTTAATTCAGAATTTGACACTTTTAATGTTGCAAAAATTCAAAAACTACATGAAATACATTCAACACAAAATAAATTTCCATGGAATTCAAAATTATTTTACTCCACCTTTAGATTAATTCAATATTCAATTTTCTGTTTTAATGTATTGTTTTACTTTGTTACTATTAGGAAAAGTTCTTTTAATACTAAATAATAATAATAATAATAAAAATAATAGTTTATTTGTAATAAATTTTTTTAAAAAATTGTTTACAAATGTATAAAAAGAATAACAAACTTAAACATAAGATATTAAACTCGGCGTACAAAATAATACAGAACACACATTACTCATTTATAATAAAAGATCGCAAGAGAAGCGCGTTTACAACAAAATAAAATAAATCGTTAACTTGTTTTGGACATTGAATAACTAACAAATTGTTGAGGTTTTCATTATCTGATTTTTCAGTGCTTATATGACATGAAAGATGCCTTGTTCGCAGAGGCTCGTATATCGGGCAACGCAGCAAAAAATGTTGAACATTTTCCTATTCGTTGGAATTACAAAGGGAGCATGTGACATTTGTGTCCCATGTATGTATATTTTGTTTATATGTTAATTTTAATCTGTTTAAATTTGCTAACCGTAACTGACTTATTATTCTAATTTTTCCTATGGACATATTGTATTTTAAATATTCTTCTGTTAAGTTTAACTGGATAAAAAATCTATAATTAGGATTATAATTAGAATTTATCACTCAATCTATTGCCAAACTAATCTCATTGTTACACCATTTTTCTATTATATTTTTCTTTTCATTTTTTATAAAATTTACGTTTTGAAATTGGTGTTCCCACAAATATCCAGCCCCCAGCGAATCCAACAACATTCTAAGCCGCGAAGCCCAATTAGAACCAACTGGAGAAGAGCCATTAATACGATCCAACTCATGAATTCTTATAAAACAACACTTTGCCAGTCTATCATCCGGCATCTCAAGCAATTTTATCCACCAATTCAGAATACGTCGAAATAAAATTACATTAGGGAATGGAATACCAGATTCCAGGCGCACAAAATGATTGGGAGTATTTTTTGTTAAACCTAAAATATTTTTAAAAAAAACGAGTTTGCACGCAATCTAGATCATTCAAGTAAGATAGGGACCACACCTCACCCCCGTAGAAAGCTGTGACATTAATTACACTGCTCAAAAGACTCACAATAGTATACCACGATTTGTTTTTACTTTTATATAGAATACTGCGAACATTAGCTGCCGCAGTAAGTCCCTTAGCCGAAAAATAATCCTTTGCTAATTTAAATTTACCAGAAGAAGATAAAGGAACCCCCAGATAAATATAAGATTTTGCATACTCAATTTTTTCACTTCCCCAAAATAGAGGCTTTAACTTCTTACACCTTCCAGATTTTCTAAAACGTACTATTTTAGTTTTTGATACATTTAAAATCAACCCGTTAAGATCACAGTATTCCTTAAGTATTTTGAGCTTTAATTGTGTATCATGCCATGAGCGTCCTTATAGGACAATATCATCTGCAAACAAAAGCATCACTACCTCCTTGCATGAATCTAACTTTAAACTCTGTACTCCCCTCTCCTTAAAGAATTGAATTAAATCAGCGAGAAATAAAATAAACAACAGAGGGCTAAGAGAGTCGCCCTGTAAAACCCCTTCAGTCACATCAATAGTAGCAGATTTCCGATAACCGAATTTAATTCTAAAGTTTGCCCCATCATATAAATTTTTTAAAATTCTTAAAAATTTTCCTGAAATCCCTAATTCAAATAGCTTAGACCATAATTTATTATGCTGGACGGAGTCGAAGGCTCTTTTAAAGTCTATAAATACTGCAAAAACATAATCTTTTTTTGTTTCTAGATTTGTGTTAATTAAACAGGAGAGAGTGAATCACTGTTCGACACAACTTCTCTTTGCTCGAAAGCCCGCATGTTCCTCAGGAATTAGACGGCAAGACTCCGCCCATCCCCCAAGCCTCTTTGCAAGGAGAGAGGTAAAAACCTTTGTGACAGAATTTAACAAGGCAATGCCTCTATAATTCATTGGATCGGTGTGCTGCCCCCTCTTATATAACATAGACATTTTCGCCTCTGCAAACGATTTCGGCACGTTTTCACTATCAAAAATTCTATTAATCATATTGAGAAAATAATGAGACCATTCCGACGGCAAATTTTTTAAAAATTCATTAACAATTTTATCGGGACCAGGTGATTTATTGTTACTACATTTAGATAAAACCTTATTTAGTTCATCTAGACTAAATTCAGAATCCAAATAAGGATGCAAAACAGTTACGAAAGTTCTATCATTTATACACCTTCCGGGATAAACATCTTTATAAAATTCAACCCATGCACCCAATTCCACACCGTTGGATTGATAGTCCTTAGTATTAAACAGTTTAACCGTATTCCAAAACTCTCTGCTGCTACTCAAATTACTTAATTTTACCTGAATTCGACTATTATATTCTGTTTTGGCCTGCGCAACGATTTTTTTATATTGGTCTCGAGCAGAAATAGAATTCTCTAACAGTTCCAAACTCTGTTTATTACTTTTAAACTTTTTATAGTCCCTATTTACCTTGCGTTTAGCCACACTGCACTTACAATCAAACCAGGGTTTTTTTGACATAAAGCTATTCACTCTTTCAGATAACTTTCTTACAGTCAACATTCCAGTCTTTCTAGCACTATCTAGGATTGCTATTTTAAAATTATTGAAAAGGCAATCAGTGTCTTCGCTATTAAAATACAGTAGTGCTGAACTTGACAGGTTATACAAGTAATCATCAATTTTTGTTTCATTCCATTTTATATTCTCCACAGGAAAACCTACAACCGTCTGAACCAATCTAAACTGCGTTGAGACATCTAGTTCTATACAAACTCCAAAATGATCTGAACTATCAGAAAAATTTAATACAGTCAAGTCGCAGAATAATTTAATCAAAATCATATTAAGCCAAACAAAATCTGTTACACTGCAACCCGTCTTTGAAACATAAGTATAGTTGGCAGGATTGTCAGAAGGTGAGCGACCATTGCACAAAATAAACCCGGTCGTCTCAAGAGTGAGATGCTTTTTTAATACTAAATATCTTTTTTAATTCCGTAACTGTTTTATCATTTTTTTAAGCTAGAACGAAAATTGATGTTGAGAGGAAAATGTTTTCTTTAGATTGAAAGAAGTATCCTAATTTTATGGGAATTCATAGGAAAGTAATATATTGTTCACGTGAAAATAGACTGATGAAGCTTAGAGAATTAGCTAGAAAACAACACGAACGAAAAAATAAAAGCAGAACAAACCTAATAGTAACAAAGTAAAAAAATACATTAAAACAAAAAATTGACGTACACTGAAAAACAGTACTGAACCAAGAAAATTTTTCTTGGTTGAAGCAAATCGTGAGATTAAATACGGTCAAGACTTATAGTATTAATTCAAGGAAACTATTTTCTTGACATAGTATATTTGGGAGAAGAAGAATTTTCTCGGATCAAGAACACATATTCTTGGTCCACGAAAATGAGGAATTCGACCAAGAAGTTAATTTTTAATTGAGTAGAAACAATTATTAACTTATATTAATCATACCATTTTCTTGGCTCAAGACTATAGGTGTTGGATGAAATTAGTAGTCATTTAAATAAAACAAAAAAATGATTTGCCTAATGCTCAAAATTACTTGACACAAGAAAACAAAATTTCTTCCAATAAGAAAATATAGTTTTGTTTCAAGTAAATTAGGTCATAAAAATGCATTTACTTGATTCAATGAACTTTTTTTCAGTGTATTGAATTAATCTAAAGGTGGAGTAAAATAATTTCGAATTCCATAGAAATTTATTTTTTGTTGAATGTATTTCATGTAGTTTTTGAATTTTTGCAACATTAAAAGTGTCAAATTCTGAATTAAAAGTTTAATATACTTTTAAAATGCAAGTTTTATTGATTTAATTATATAATAATAATAATAATAATAATAATAATAATAATAATAATAATAATAATAATAATAATAATGATGTCTACTCAGCGATCATGGCCCGAAGTTTACTTCTGGTCCATGGGAGAGATACACCGACCTTCGAGGTCCGAGTTTCTTAGCTCACCTGACACTGGATATCATAGACGTCACATCAATGCTTCGGCAATGCTATAACGTCTATGTAACTAACGGAGGCGGTTCAGGGCCCATCCTGGCTAGATGGTAGTACCCTGTTAAGGTCCGATTGTCCCTCGATACGGGACAAACACCCAGTATGAGCGATTGTAAAAACAAGGAAGAGTAC
The DNA here is from genome assembly GCA_032873175.1 of Leptopilina drosophilae. Classification (NCBI taxonomy): domain Eukaryota; kingdom Metazoa; phylum Arthropoda; class Insecta; order Hymenoptera; family Figitidae; genus Leptopilina; species Leptopilina drosophilae. Next base: position 27,823,726 of record CM065481.1, read on the forward strand.
CTGCGGAGTAATGCTTCGGCTGAATCTCTCACTGGTTCCGATCATCAAACGCTTTCGAGCGTGAGGATGATGGCCAGTGGCCCAAGGATGCACGAGGGCAAAAACGCGTTGGCAGTTCCACAGATCATCGTGGAGAAGGTGGAGAGACGAGGGAGTACGAGCAGTGTGACAAGTCAGGCTAGCTGCATTTCTGTCTTCAGTAATGCTTCAGCGAATGACATTGCTAGCTGCAACAAGGACCGAGATGAATGCATAAAGCTGCGGGAAGAAGAGGCGGCATGCATTCTAGCAATAGAAGAAGAGGTCAGTAAGATAATAAAGTCCTGCGAAGTCCAAAGAAATGTCAATATGACAATCAAGGATGGACTTAAAAGCATAACATCGCTCATACAGCAGACCAAGGTGAAGCACACAGCGGCTACAAAAAAGGACGAGATTATCTACCAGGGATTGACCTGGTCGGAAGAAGCTAGACAAGATCGCAGAGTAAGAAGAGATCGTTGTAACGCAATTGTGTTGAGAAACGTCGTCTTAGATGCTCAGAAGTGGAAGAGAAGTGATCCTGAGCCTGCGAAGGATCCAAAAAGGAAAAAGGAGGAGAGACTTAAAAAGACTGGAAGTAAGAGGATCAAAACGGTTCCGAATCCAGATCAGGCCAAGAAGGGAAGAGCCACAGTGATCGTTAAAGTGGCTAAAGGGAAAACTTTCGCCGAAGTACTGGCGAAAGTTCGAAAAGAGGCTGACCTGGAGGCCAGTCAGACAAGAGTTGTGGGAGCTTTACCCACTAAAAAGGGAGACCTTATCATTAAGCTTGGTGGGTCTTCAAACAAGAAGTTGTTCACCGAAGAGGTGACTAAGGTTATCGGCGATCTGGGAAAAGTGCACGTGGCGGACAGGCAGACTGTGCTGGAGATCCGCGACATGGACACCCTCACCGTTCAGCAGGATGTCAAGGAGGCCCTAGACAAAGTATTTACGGTACCAGCAGGAAGCAGGAAGGTGACGGTCCTCGAACCAAATAAACGAGGTATGAATCTCGCTGTCGTGGTCACCACCCAGGAAGACGCTACCAGATTGGAGAAGATAGGGCACATCAAAATCGGTTTTGTGTCCTGCAGAATCAGTAAGAGAGTTATGGTCACAAGGTGTCACAAGTGCCTTGACTATGGCCATATAGGAAGAAACTGCCAAGCAGTAGATAGGTCAGCTGCGTGCTTCAAGTGCGGAGAAGCTGGCCATAAAGCAGCAGATTGTAAGAAGAGCTCATGCTGCTTCTTATGCCAGGCGAAGTTCGTCGCGAAGGAGGACATCCAACACGTCGCCGGATCAGGTCGGTGCAGCGTCTTCAGGACTACCTTAGAGGAAGCTAAGAAGATTCTGTCAAGAACAAGGAGGAAATAAGGCCAGAACAAGAGCGGCACGGAAGAGTCGCGTATGCGACTAAGTGGGACCATTCATCTACGAAGTCTGAAGCCACTAGGTAGTTCCGTTGGTGAATAATAGGTCTAATATAAATGTGTTTTTAACATGGTATGGTCGATGTGAGTCCTGATGTCTAAACAGATGTCAATCGACTGAGTCCTGTATATTTCAATTTGTAATAAATTGTTTCTCTATAAAGATTTTACTGTTTTCATAACCTTTCCAATTGGATTTATTCGGTTGTAAAGTTTATGTTAACTACCCTGCAGAAAGCTAATAATAATAATAATTTTTTTTTTGCTTTGGGAATTTGGGAAATCTGCCTACAGATACCTTGGATTCCGCACTCCAAGGTTATGTGGGGTTGGTATAATAACAAATCAAAATAAAGAAAAAAAATAATATAGTAAATTTAGAATACTTACGACCTACTGCCAGCCCGACCCACTGAAACCCGTAACCCTTCTTTTGGAGCCCTTTACCCTCCCTCGGAACTGTCGTAAGACTTTAGCCTTCGAGGGTGGCGCTCCAACTCTGTCGCTGCTGCGACTTTGTTCTTTACCTGCGGTTCTCCTGCGTCAATAGTTAAAATTTTAAACTATTATAATATACAAGCGGAATTAACAGCACAACAATAATAAAAAACAAATGTTAAAAAGAATAAAATATGCCAAGAGGTAAAATATTCAACAGGTGTAAAACAAAAAACATATAAAATAAACAGATGTATAAAGTCAAAAAGGTAAAAGCTGTATATGGACAAGTAAATCACAGAATAAGTTAAAATTGTATAAGGACACATAAAACACGAATTAAAATAAAAGTGTATAAAGACAAATAAATCACAAAATAAATTAATACAAAAAAAACGAACAAACAAATTAAAAGCTGTTTAAATTACGCTTTTTGGCGGCAGTCGAGATCTTTCTTTGACATAACCGAGATTATGAAGTTCTCGACTTGCCGCCAATTCTCCTCTGACTGGGTCATCAGCGATACCATGTTCTCCGGTGTTACTTGACTGTTTACACCTTCGAACATGGCTCGCTTCTCCAGGTCCCATTTTTTGCATGAGAAGAGGGTGTGCTCTGCGTTGTCCACAGCGAACTGACAGTACGCACACACCTCATTCTCGCGTAATTTAAAGCGACACAGGTACGAGTTAAAACACCCGTGACCCGTGATCGCCTGTGTCAAATAATAGGAAACATGACCGTGTTTCCTATTTATCCAGGTGGCGAGTGCCGGGATAAGGCGATAAGTCCATCGACCTTTTCCCTCACCATCTCATCTCTCTTACCATCTTTCTATGAGCCTGTACCTCGCTTCTTAGCGTATCAGGCCCTTGCTTGGTCTTATTTCCTCATCCAGGTAATTTCTTTCTTTAGAAAATAGAAACATTTCTTCCCTTTCCCTCGCCAAAAGATCTGCTGGCACTTGCAAGGAACTGCACATCACTCGTAGATACCGTCTTATATGCAGAGATGATACGCGTAGTTATCGATCTCTGCGCAGACAGTATCTTATCACAGATGGTTTGACATTTTTTACTTCTCAGAGATGGGGCCCACGCTGGTGCTGCATAAAGCATTTTAGCATGAGCGACACTCGCTACCAGTCTTCGTTTTTGTTCACGGGGTCCGCCTACGTTTGACATTAGCCGTGAGAGATTTGCCGCACACTCGATCGCCTTATTTGACGCCGTAGTCATGTGGTGGTGGAAATTTAACCTTCCATCCATCTTCACACCAAGATATTCAATTTGCATACTCCACTTGACCTCAAATCCGTCTATCACGATTCGTGGGAGCTCATAACCACGTCTGTTTGTGCCTAGCAGTGCTTCGGTCTTTTCCAGGGCCATTTCAAGACCTTTGGTATCCAGACAGTCTTTTGCTAGCCTCAGACATTCGTTCACCAATGTGCCAAGAGCATCCTCACTTTCGGCAGTGCACACGAACAACGAGTCGTCTGCAAAGCCGATGATCACCGCACCTTCGGGCAGACCCATTCGCAGAAAATCATCGTATGATACATTCCATATAAATGGACCCACCCTCGAGCCTTGAGGAGCTCCACGTTGCATCTCTTCCTTGAGAGTGCAGGTGTCTCCCTCATATATAACCCACCTGTCGCTAAGATAATTATCCATTATCCGCAACAAGTAGGGCGGCATGTTCTTCATTTTCATCGACTCGATGAGATCTTTCCATCTTGCGGAATTGAACGCGTTGCGTATGTCAATTGCTACCAACGCGCAGAAGCTCTTTTTTTTATCTGGTTCCAATTTGTTTTTTCCTACTTTGGCTATGTCTACTACTGCCTGGATGGCATCAACTGAAGATTTGCCTTTACGGAAACCAAATTGGTTATCGGATAGACGATTCTCTCCGGTCAAGTGGCTTTGCATTCTCTGTAGAACCATATCCTCTAGAAGTTTACCCATCGTATCCAGCAGGCATATGGGCCTGTACGACGAGACTTTATCTAGAGGTTTTTCACCTTTCCTTAGGAGGACTAACCTCTGTCGCTTCCAGTCACGGAAGAACTCTCCTCTCTCAAGGCAAAGATTGAAGCATCGAAGCAGAATCTGGGGTGAATTTTCGATTACTAGTTTTAGGATCTCGTTACTTATTCCATCGATTCCAGACGCCTTGCCTGTTTTCAATCTTTTACCTGCATTTCGTAAATCCGTAAGAGTGAAGAGTTCATCCTCACCGACTTCATAGGCACTCCAATCCTTCCTAACCCATGGTTCTGCAGGAAAGAATAAAGCTTTTATTATCCTTCTGACCCAATCGGGATTGTCCAGGCCGGGGGTCTTTTGCCTCGTCCCTAATTTTTTAGTAACGATTTTAAAAGCCAGACCCCATGGGTCCTTATCGATATACTCGATTAAGTCTTTCCAGCTACGGCGTCGCGACTTGCGGATCTCTTTCTTGAGGTTCTTTTTCGCCTCCTTGAAAGCTTCTTTCAGCGAGGGATCTTCCTTAGATCGGGTATATGTCCTTCTTGCTTTAAGACATTCTTTTCTCAAGGGGGCTAGCTTCTCTGACTACCAGTGCAAGGATTTTCTTACATGGATGGCGCCTTTGCGTGGCATGGACGCATTGCAAGCGGGGACTATCATGTTCCTCACCGCTCGAACCTCCCCATCCAGACTGCTCGGCCTCTTCACCCAACCAGATTCCTCAATTAAGAGAGATTCCTCCAGGGACCGGCCAAACTTCTCCTTGTCAAGTCTCCTAATATTCCACGAGGAGGTTTTGCGACTAGGAACTTCCTGTCTTTTTCCTCCTCGTGTGTTTTCCATTGAGACTGAGAACTCAATGTACTGGTGGTCACTTGCGGTATATTCCTCAGAGACCCGCCAGTCGCTTATGCGGCTTAGTAGTTTAGACGATGCGATCGTTAGGTCTATAATCGATCCGATCACACCTCGTCTAAATGTCCATGATTTTCCCCGGTTAACAACTAATAAATCGTTCTTGGAGATCATTTCTCCAATCAGAATTCCTCTCTTGTCGAATCTCGTCTCACCCCACTCTGGCGACTTTGCATTAAAATCGCCAGTGATGATGACATCCAGCCTGGATTCTATGAGACTCGATTCTACGTCTTCTATATTGGCTTCGAAGGCGGTTAGTGGGTCGTTGGGTGAGAAGTAGCATCTATACATACGTATGTTAGCCACCTCTATCCACACAAACCCGCTGCTCGTCTCCAGGAACTTGTCAACCCGCAGTTCTGGGTTGCACAGTTTGATAGCGGCTCTCTTCGCTTTATCCTGATACCAAGGTGCGAGGTCGCTTCCTTGATACTGCTCACAGCAGAACAGGATGTCGACCTCATGTTCCCTAGCTGTTTGCATCAGGAGCACCTGTGGATCCTTACTTGTATGGAGGTTGACCTGAAGAAGCTTTAAAGATTTGCCCTTTTAAGCTTCTCCAGTTCTTCCTTGTAAACCGGGCAGGAAATTCTACCATGAATATGGTGGAATTCCGTTTTCCCCAAGTCTGTACACGTTATGCACTTCGGTTTGTCGTTAGTGCAATTTTTAGCGAAGTGTCCCGTTTCGTCGCATCTCCGACAGTTTTTTGTTCTGTCGGGGCCTTTGCAAATTCGAGTCACGTGTCCATAAGCCAAGCACTTTTGACATCTTGTCACTTCTAAGTGTGTTCGGATAGATGCGTTTATCCATCCTATGCGCACTTTCCCTAGCTTAAGTAGACACTCGCTATCCGATTCATTTATTCGGACTAGTGCCACTTTCGTACCGCCAAAACGTGTCAGAAGTCGGCAAGTCACGTTCAAATCGAACTTCTGCAACTTCTCCTTTAAAACGTTTACAACATCCTCTTCCGAAGTTGTTTCGTCCAGATCTCGGATTTCGAGGGTCCTTTTATTGACAAGAGCCGTAACGTGAGCCCTGTCATGCAGAACAGAGGTAAGTTTCTCCGCAAACTTCCAAGTTTCCCCCCCTTTCTTCACCACGACAAGAACCTCCTTTTTTAAGGTTCTTCTAATTTTCAGAATTTCAGTTCCGGTTTCCTCTGGTTTAACCGAAGTTATTGCCAGTCTTATGAGATCACTATAGGTCTCAGGATCCAGAGCCGAAATTCTGACTGCCTCCGTAGTTCTAAGTTTTGGGGGGCGCTTCAGAAGTTCATCCTCTTTTTTCGGCTCAAGGCCGTTTTCTTATGGGCCTCTTGTTTCTTGCTGGTGACGGTTTTAAAATTTTGTTCCTCATCAGGCTTCTTTCCCAAAGTAGCCTCCGCATAGGAAGGTGTTGCTGTAGAGGGACCAGTTTCCGGACTTCCACACTCTCTACGGCGCTTCCTTAGATCATTTGACCCACACTCACTGGATGCGACTTGCGTCATCAAACTGGGCGTTCCTGGGGTCGAACTTGGTTCGTTTGAGCCCTTGAAGGGTATAAAACGCAGGTTATTGCGAATTACTTCATGCGCCTTCCCCAACGCCACCATTCCATCCTGCACATCCCTACTAATGTTCTTCTGCTTTTTGCAAGCACGCCACATGCCTTCCAATATTTTAGGAATCAGGTCGTCCTGTTCAACAACATTTTTTTCAAAGCTGCTAAGTTACCTATCCACCTATCCACCGACTACCGGGGCTTCAACCCGATCAGAATCAGTGGTGGGATTACCCTCTACAGAGGTACCTACTTGGAGTAATTTATTTGATTCTTTATCCATTTCATTCAATTTTTTTTGGTTTTTATATCAGGGAACCAACCTGTTGATTGTCCTTTAGTGAAAAGCCCCGCCACCACGACAAGGTCCACCGAACATATAAGCATCCTACCCCGGATCACCAACGCCGTCAAGAATGGCAGTAATGTCTGGCTAAGGATATGCATCCAGGCCTAGCACACCCATGCCATCAAAAACGGCAGCCGCGACAGGGAGAGGATTATCATCCGCTTCTCCCAGCACATCAAAGACATCGATGATGTTCGGTAGTGAACAACCATCGGCGGGGGTTATTATAATAATAATTTAAAATCCTTGAATTCTAGAAATGTCAGTTGTAATAAATAACTAGTCACTTTTACTTGCGCGCTACGCGCGCCCCTTTTCTTTCTGCTATTCAATATGAAAATATTTTAACATTGAAAAAGTTTCTAACATTACTCGGGGGTTTTTGGGGTCGCTGATTACGAATTTAGTCAGATTTCAAAAATTTAAAGTGGCGGATTCAATATGGTGGACACGTTTTTGAAAAATTTATCGGATTCGCTTAAAACTCGTTACTCGGGAGTTTTTGGAGTCGCTGAATACGAATTTAAAGTCAGATTTCAAAGTTCAAATATACAAAAACGTGTTCGCCATATTGCGACCCTAAAAACCCCCGAATAACGAATTTCAAACGAATAAGATGAATTTTTCAAAAACGTGTCCGCCATATTGGTTTTTTAAGGTTAGGTCAAAATCCTGATCTGATGGGGATAAGTGTACCTCGGATTCGGATTCAGCAACCAAAAAACATAAAGTGTACATAGTGAGACCCCCAGGTCAGAACTTTAATTTTTTTGTGTGGCTGTGTTATCATTTAACTGGTTGATTTACTTATACATCTACACTGAGAAAATTTTGGGGACAATGCTGCTCCGGTAGGTGGCACTGCTGCGTTAAATGAAGAGCTAGAGCGCAACTTTTCCTACGATTCCCAGCCGCCCCGGAAAAGGTAAGAATCTGTTCTTATGGACTTTACTCCGTGCACATTGAACTGATCCTTACCTTTCAAAAGTCAGAATCAGCCCCTTGAGGAGTAGATGCTGCCTTTCGCCAGAGCGGCTGGGAATCGTGGACAGAGAGCGCCAGCGACTCCCATGAATTCCCGCAGCATCCCCAAAATTTTCTCAGTGTACGAAGAATTTTGTTCAATTTGTCCATCGCTTAAAACAGTAGTATACTTGAAATAACTTGTTTCTTAAACCTCGCTTAACTACAGTGGAGTTTACCTTTACCCCGAATTTTAGAAAAATTTCAAAATCTCGAGGTAAATGTAAACAGTCAGTTTTAGGCGATTCAAGTGCATCAATATTTTTTTGTACCTCATAAAATTTTTCTAGAGAAGTAAAGTAACAAGTTCATGCAAAAGAAATCCGTCCATTTTATCTTTTAACAAAAAAAACTAAAAACTGACTTTAGATTTGTTATTTTATAAAATTCCAATATCATAAGGCTGTATGATTAGTATGTTTAGCTAGGGGGTTAGTTTTGAGATAAGGTTTGAGGTGAAAAATTAAAACTGGTAGTCTGCAAAATGATATTATAATTATTCAACGATTAATTTAAAAAAAGTTAAACATTTATTAGTTTTATTAGTATTTTTGTTAATTAAATCAAAATAGGGGTAATTTTGGGGTTGAAAGTTGGACCTGAAATATTAGTAAGGGTATGTTTATTAGTGCCAATAATATTTGAACAATTTCTAATAAAAATTCACTGTAGCTTTTTCTGGTTCTGAGATATGGAAGCAACGTTAGATATTACATTTATTCCGTTTTAAGTAAAATTGTTAATTTCAAATCAGTATAATTTCGATTACATTTTAACATGTTAAAATTTTCAAATAGTAAATTTAAAATTGTTTAATTCTTTTAATGAAATATGAGCAAAAACCAAGAAATAAAATTATGTTTAATAATTTTTGACACTCTCACCTTCTTGTTCAAACTTTAAAACTTAGTACTTTAATAAATAAAATCATCGTAAACAAATTGTCTGCCTTTATTCCCGTGTTACTTACGATATTTTTTATTTCTAATGCACAAAAATGGCGATTTCAGATAGCAGACGACAGGGAGTAAAAGTCATTCACTTGTTCGACTTATATGAAAATGGCGGCCGTTTTCTCCCTTGGGCAAAAATAACGCATGGGAACAGCGGTTATGTTTGCACATGGGAGAAAATAAACGCCATTTTCATATGGTCGAACAAATGAGTGACTTTACTCCATGTCACTAGCTATCTAAAAGCGCCATTTTTGGGCATATGGGATAAAAAACAAATTTTTATACATGTTTTTCGAAAAATGACCACCATTTTGTCAGTTTTGCAAAAAGCAAAAATCGTGTTAAACTTCATACGCCAATATTTATTATTTAATCCTGAAAAAATGTACGAAAATAACCTTTTTTAGGGCGTTTAAAGTGGGTAGATCTCTTAATAAAAAACATTAATCCTGAAGCCTGTACTTACGGAACTAAAACACTCATAACTCCGTTAATTTTGCTATAATTAACTTAACATTTTTATACAATATTCTGGAGATATTATACAATCATTAAAAAAATTCTAAGAAAATGCAATAAAAAATTTTAAAACCTTACCCCCCTTAAGAAAAACTGGGAAAAGGGGAAATCTTAATATTTTAGAAGATTTTTATTACTTTAAGGAGATAGAAAACAGATAATAGAATTATTAAAAAAGAGGACTACAATAAGAATGGTATTTAGTTACATTCAGTGATAGTTTTAAACAGTTATACAAATTAACAAATAATGATGGTGGTCATTTTCTTCACTAATAACCCTTCGTGATTTCGATTAGCAGTCCAAAAATTCACATATTCTATTTGCATGATAATAAATTTATGCTAATAAATATTATTCTCAGCTTTTTTAAACATTTGTATATAATCCATTTGGTTGTTGAATCTTATTAAAAGAAAAATAATGTTTAAAATTAAAACATATTTTTTTATATTACATATGTATACCGAAAAAAGTTTAGTTTTCATAAATTTTATGATACAAAATTTTTTTCTTTCCTTTGAAAATAGATGAACTTACATTTTGACCGGTACTGTAAATATTTCACATTGAAAATTCCGATAAACATAAATATAGCAAATTAAACTTGATTAAGATTGAAGGGCCGGATGTATCAACTGCCGCTACGCGCTATTACAAGAAATAATACCAGTCAGGTAGCAGTGAGAGGCCCAGAAGCGCTCACTACTCACTGACTGGTATGGTCCTTTACGGCGGCGCGTAGCGGCAGGTGTTATATCCGGCTCCTTAATTATTCAAAAACTTCACTATAAACATAATTATTTATATACTTATTACTTCTATTATCTTCTAAATATATTTTTACGGATTCAAATGAACGTACTCTCGAGAATGCAACATACATCTGACCGTGATTAAATACATCTCTTCTTAAATCAATAAATATTCTGTTAAATGTTTGCCCTTGAGATTTGTTAATAGTCATTGCAAAAGCCAATTTTATAGGAAATTGTCTTCTTTTAAAAGTTTGGAGAAAAGTGCAACAAACTGAAATTTTGATATAAAAAATACTCATTATTACAATTAAACTTTAAAATAAATGTGTAAAATTTAGTAACATTATATTAATATTTTTAATATTCTGCGAGTTCAAGTTTCAGAACGTTAATTTTACATCATTCTTAAAATTTGCTGTAAAATTTTTATTTTTAGTCAATTTAAATCCTTTTTTGGTCAAATTTGTAGCTTAATAGATCTCTTTTCAAACTCATATAATTTATTTTACATAATTTGGATATTCAAAGAGATTTAATGATAGAAAATATTAAAAGATTTTTTAAATAATTTATTGATAACAAATATTATATGAATTTTACATTTTTGCTCATTTCATGAACACATTGCTTCTTCGTTATGAAAATAATAATTATTTAAATAAAAGAATTACTTTTCATAAATAAGTTGAAAATTACTAAACCTTGGTCAAACAAATGTATTTTTATGTGCTCTATAACATTATTTTAATAGTTTGATAGTCACACAACAGTTTTTGAAGAAAAAATTGAGATAGTAATAAATATTTGGATTCAGCGACCCAAAAAAAAACCCAAAAATATGATTATATCAAGTATTAAAAAAAATTTAGCACATTTGGGTCACGAAATCATTATTTTAACTACACTGCTCAAGAATTAAGCAAAAAGAATGTTTTTTATAGAATTACAAATGCAAAAAATTATAAAGAGATTTACGAATCGGGATAAAAATACTCTTATTGTCGGTCACCCAGGAAACATATAATTTAAACAAATTTAAATCTCTAGCTTTTGCTGGTTCTGAGATATACATGCATATATAACCTCAGATATTACATTTAAGCCATTTTAAAGTAAAATTGTTATTTTCAAATCAGTATAATTTTAACCACATTATAAAAGTTTAAAAATTTTAAACAGAAATCAATTAATTCTTTTAATGAAATATGTGAAAAATCAAGAAATAAATTTACATTATATATTTTTGACACTCTCATTTTCTTGTTCAAACTTTAAAAGTTTTACTTTAATAAATAAAATTTTCCTATTCTAAACTTATTTTAAATGGCTAAAAAATTCCATTATAAATATAATTTTTTATATACATATTACTTCTATTATCTCCTAAAAATATTTTTACGGAATCAAATGATTTTACTCTTGATAATGCAACATACATCTGACCATGATTAAAAACATCTCGTTTTAAATCAATGAATATTTTATTAAATGTTTGACCTTGAGATTTATTAATGGTCATTGGGAAAGCCAACTTTATAGGAAATTGTCGTCTTTTAAAAGTAAATGGATATAAATTTTCACAATATAAAGTTACTCGATGTAAAAAAACAATATTTCCACTCTTATCTCCGGTTAATATTTTACATTTAATAACATTATGTGATAAATCTGAAACAATTAACCTTGTTCCGTTACATAATCCTCCATTAATTCTAAGATTTCTAATAAGCATTACAACAGAATTAATTCTTAAATGTAATTCATGTGGTGGTAAAGAAGGTGGAGAGAGAGTATTTAAATATTCTGGTAATAAAACTTCAGAAAATTTTCCATTATTACAACTTTCAGTAGAATCAATACTTTTATATATTTTTTCACCTTTACTGTCCTAGAGATTTACCACCCTCTTATTAATATCATCAACGTCAACATTTCTTGGTGCTAAAATTGCACACATTGACAAATCTTTAAATTTTTTCTGTTGTATGAAATGACTGTACATTTCTTCAGCAATATCTATATTTCCTTGTTGAATAATATGTTCTGGTAATTCGATGTTATCATCTATATCATTAAATTCGCCATTACCAACTTTAAGTAGAAATTCTACAAATTCTGTTTCCTCTGGTAAAGCTCTCATATTTTCTGTTAATGTGTATTTTGTGAAATGTTGCCATAAATGACTATTTTTTATTAATAAATTTATTATTTCTGATCTAGTACCTCGTTCTTTTATCGGTAAAATTTGTCGAAAATCTTCTCCTAGAATTATAATTTTTCCACCAAAAACTTCATTTGATTTCATTATATCTCTTAATAACTTATCCATAATTTCTAAGGCATATTTTGGAGCCATTGGTGCTTCATCCCAAATAAAAACATCAATATTTTTAAAAAATTGTCCTTTTTTTGACTGAACTTTAATATTTGAAGATGAATCATTGTACAATGGAACAGGTAAGCCTAAGACTTTATGTATAGTTTTCCCATTAGGAAGCAGTGTGGCAGCTATGCCTGTAAATGCCATGTTGCAAACATTTATTCCTTTACTTTTTAATAAATGCCATAAGGTAGTATATAAAAAAGTTTTTCCAGATCCTCCACAACCATTAATATATAAGCATTTAGAACTATTAGAAGAAGAATCTTTTATTATTTCAAGTATATAATCAACTATATTTTTTTGTTTAACATTTAATTTAGTATAATTCTGCTCTCCTATTTTTATATTGTCAAAAATATTTATATCATCAACCTGCGCAGGAAAATTTTCATCTATATCTAATAAACCCTGAAAATCAGTCAAACAGTATCCTTCATTCAATAACATTGATTTTATATTTCTATAAGCTATTTTTTCAGCTTCAATATTGTCAATTTTTGAATAGTTTCTGACATTTGACCTTTAAATTTCTCCCAAAGTTTTTCCGGATGTACAGGATGACAATAAATTAGAATTCTTACAAATAATTGTCGAAGTGAATGAGGCATCATCCATAAAGTAGCTTCTTCCATTGTCCTAATCCACTCACTATCATCTTCTATAAGTCCTAATGCCAAACAGGCAGATGTAAAAGATTCATTCATTTCCATTAACTGTTCTTAAACTTTGGAAAGAAGTTACTCCTTTTACTGTAAGTAACAATAATCTAAGTTGAAATAATTCCAATTGGCGTGGATTAACTGAATACATTCTTCCCAATACTTTTTCTTTACGACTCCTTTTTTGCCATTCAAGAGTTTTTTTTATCCACGTATAATGTTCTGGTATTTGTGTAATAATAGTATAATAATACTGACGAGCAGTACTATCACACTCATTAAGTTTAAAAAAATCGAGCAATTTTGTATTTTTCTGTAAATCAAAAAAAACATTGTTATTATCTTTCCTTTCGCGAATAATAACATTCTGTTCATTTGGTAAATGTATGGGTAAACGATTTATACTATGGCTCTTTTTCCCTAAAGGTTTACTTAAAATTCTCCAAACAGCCTCAACAGGACCTACATACCTATTTTCTTCAAAATGATTAATTTCATTGTGATTAACAGTAACCTCACCATTTGCATTTTTAATAATAATGGATGCAGCGTCATGCCCTTTGAGAATATATTTATATAAATATTTAACAGATTTAATACTTGAAACTATTTCCACATTTATATGACAATTAAATATTTCCGAAAGTGAAGGGCAATATGGAACCACATTAGAATTGTCAACAACAAATCCATTTGGTCGCTCATACGTTTTATTATTATTTCTTCTACGACAACGAATAAAACAGTTTTCTTCAATTGTAGTTTCTTCTTGGTAACTTTTTGGAAAAGTTTTTGAACATTTACTGTGAATTAAACACCAATTTCCACAAGGTCCGTGAATGTTATTTTGCATTATTATGTTATGCAAGGAAGGATTAATATTTTCATCAGGAATTTTTGCAGAAATATAACGATCAACAGTTTCAACTGTTAATATATTAGAATTTTCATTTAATATAACTAACAAATGAATATGTGGTAATCCTCTCTTTTGAAATTCAATAACATAAACATAAGACTTAACCTCTTCAAATAATTTGTTGTCAACAATGACATTTAAAAGTTGTTTCACCTTTAATGCAAAAACTCTAGTTACTATATCAGGTCTATCAGAAGCAGTTTGATGAGGTAATAAATTTTCTTATATCTCTTTTTAATTTGGATTACACGTCATTGTGTTTCGTTACTTTTTAATCTGTATCTGATTGATTCGTCAGGGTCAAAAATAAAGAATTGACCAAAACATGGATCCTCACCTTTATCCGGATATAAAGCACTATTAATTTGATAGTAAATTTGACCTTGAATTTTATAACAAAATGGTCCTCTTCTTCTGCCATTAAAATTAATTACATTAGCATTGAGAGATGCAAAAGAAAAATAATTATTATATAGTCTTATATTCTTTTTAAAGTGACCTGATTTTTTATGAAACCTATCTAACAAAAGCCTTAATTCATCTGGATATTGTATTGAAGTTAATACAACACCTCCATGACTACAGCAGTCATTAAAACTAACTTTTATACCAGCAACTTTTTCATCTTTAAAATGTTTAGCTTGACAATGTGTGCAATAATTATTCATCAGACCTAGATAATTTTCAACATTTAACTCATTTTTAATTTGATGCTTTAATCGAGTATTCTTTGTTTTTAACAAAGAACTTGTATCACTATTTTCATTTTTTAATTTAAGGTTCTCAGTATTGTTACGTCAAAACGAGAAACCTTTATAAATATACCTAACGTTCCTCGTTTTAAATTAGTTTCATAAATGAATCTAATTTGGGATGAGGATAAGTCAATGAGCCTACTAAATGTTGTGAGAGAATAATTTATTTAAAAACCAACAAGAAAGAAAAGAATTGACAAAAATACAATGAGTACAAAATTATGAATCTTACTTAAAGAATTACGATTACTTGTGATGTGATGATTATCTTGTAATCCAATCTTGAGTGGTGATGAGCACTAGACGAAAAGGGACCGCCTAATTGTAGTCCTTAATGGTGGAGTATTTGAGCTGGTGTTTAAACTAATGAGATAGTGTATTGTATTCCGAAAAATATCTGCTAGTCCCAGACAGTTGTTGCCTCCTAAGCAAATTTCGATATTTCGAAATTTGGAATGTGATATTTCAATATTAGAGTTTGCAGATACTCGAAAGAATTTCCAAATTTATATTTTTTGAAATTGATAAAGGTTATATTTCGAAAATCGATGAATGGGGTGTTGATTTGAAACTAAATTCAAATTAATACTTGGGGAATAATTCACTTGTAATGAAATATGTTTAAATTAATACTTGGAGATCACTTTTTAATAATACTCAAAGGTTTACTGGGAATTCACTTTTAAATAATGTTCTAAGGTTTACTGGGAATTCACTTTTGAATAATGTTCAAAGGTATACTGGGAGACTGTTCACTTGTTGACGATTAGATGAATACTGCTGATTTCCAAAAAATTACTCTCTGATCTAACCAGAAATTGTCTCCCTTTTTATATAAAACGTTCCTCATAAGTGTAATGCTTTAAAATCAGGCACGTGTTGATATTGGTTTAAGTGGGAGTAACGGGCGATTCCTCCGTCCCTCGTAGATTTGGAAATTGTGTAGAAAACTGCTCTCGGCGACTGATGATTTTCCTCCCGCTTACTGTGCGGTTGCTTTCTAGGAAACATGCACGTGTCAATATTTGTGGCGATAACGGGCGACTCCCTCGTCCCTCGTAGATTTGGGAATTGTGTAGAAAACTGCTCTCGGCGACTGATGATTTTCCTCCCGCTTCCTCTCCGTTTACTTTCTAGGAAACATACACGTGTCAATATTTGTTAATGTAAGTGGCGATAACGGGCGACTGTCGTCCCTCGTAGATTTGGGAATTGTGTAGAAAAACTGCTAGGCTGAGGGGGGAACAGGTAATTTTCCTCTTGCTTGTTCGTCGCTTGTTTACATAATCTTCTCTCTCTAATATTATCTTCACTCGCTTGTCAAAATTTGTTGGAAAGGTCATGTTTTTGATGCGGTACCATTATTCTTTTTACATGAACTAAAATATTACTCTTTTCTTGTATATTTGTTACAATTTGTATTTTGTTTTAAAATATATAATAACCATTGCCATATGTTAAAAATATGCAGAATACAATAATATAAAATACATAAAATATATTAATAATATAATATAAGTAGAATACAATAAGAAAATACATGCATAAATATTATATTGAAATTAGTAAATTAACCAGAAGTTACGGACGTAACAGTATATTCAATTTTGGATTCGACTTGAAGTTTTTTCTAAGTTGAAGTGTGCTTTTCACCTAAATAATTTACGTTATCAATTGTACGTTTTAATTTTTGCCTCTCACTATAATTTTTTTGTATTTCAGCCCTACTTTCTTTAAGTGTTTTTGATGCTATATTTCCTTCATTTATTTCATTTATTATTCTCGAGAAAGAAATGGATGTGTATGCTTCCTCTGAATATTTTTCATTGTCAATTTTACCTTTTAATTTTTGTCTCTCACGCTAATTTTTTTGAATTTCAGCCCTACTTTGTTTAAGTGTTGTTGATGCAATATTTCCTTCATTTATTTTATTTATTTCTCTCGGAAAAGAAATGGAAGTGTGTGCCTTTTTTGAATAATTTGCATTATCAATTTTACGTTTTAATTTTTGCCTCTCACGATAACTTCTTTGAATTTCTGCCCTACTTTGTTTAAGTGTTGTTGATGCAATATTTCCTTCATTTATTTTATTTATTTCTCTCGAAAAAGAAATGGAAGTGTGTGCCTTCTCTGAATAATTTGCATTATCAATTTTACGTTTTAATTTTTGTCTCTCACGATAATTTTTTTGAATTTCAGCCCTACTTTGTTTAAGTGTTGTTGATGCAATATTTCCTTCATTTATTTCATTTATTATGCTCGGGAAAGAAATTTCTTTCTTAATAGAGTTTTTAGAAAAGTTTGATTCTCCATACAGAAGTTGAATATCATTTTAATTTAAA
Organism: Leptopilina drosophilae; assembly: GCA_032873175.1. Taxonomy (NCBI): domain Eukaryota; kingdom Metazoa; phylum Arthropoda; class Insecta; order Hymenoptera; family Figitidae; genus Leptopilina; species Leptopilina drosophilae. The sequence continues at coordinate 27,840,747 of CM065481.1, forward strand.
AGGCAATTCCAGTCATAAGCAACTATGCAAGATCTACTATTAGAAAGTTGTACAGAGGGAAATTTACATAAACTATTGTTTTCGAACATTAGCATTAAATGATTTCTCATATTACAATAATAGTAATTGACAGATTGGGGTATAATATTGAAAAACAACGATGTTGTGAATGCTATTGCATATACTCCACAAGAAAGACTGTATTCTGGTTGTTGATCAATAGTTGTGAAAACTACTGGTGGTTCAAAGGGATATAATCTAATTAAATAATCTCTTTGATTATGATTTAAATATTTTTTATTAAGGCTATCAAAAATGTAAAGGCTTATTCCATCATAATAAGTACAAATCCAATGACCAGATTTATAAGATCCACTAAAAAGTATTTGAATGTGCTGCTTACTTTTCTCGATTGGAACTATCAAATCAAGTGTTTGTAAACACAAAGTATTTTGCATATTATAAGAAAATTTGATTGTCTTCCCAATAGCTTTTGAAATTCATACATATGATCATTATTTAGCATTGCTCCTTCAGTGACAATAATACTTAAATCATGAGTAGTCAAATTAACAGTTTCTCCTTTGTTAGACATTGTTCTTTTATTTTATAAAATTTACTTATATCAAGGAATTATATAAAAATTTAAAAATAGTAATATTACATTAGAATTTTAAGATCAAGTTTTATACATTTAATTATAAATTTTATAATTTCCTTTTATTCAATGTTATTACCAAATTTTGCCACTTATAGAAAATAAAAACAAATTTACAATTCTCTCCTTATTCAAAACTTTTAAATTTTTTCTTGTATCCAATATCATCAATGTCCAATTTTGTCTTTCATCCAAAACTAATTTTCAAATTTGTCTATTATCCAATAAATAATTAATTTACTATTTTTCCTTTAATCCAATTTAACCAATTTCCAGCTTTCTTTTTATCCAATAATTTTTAATTTTCTTTTTATCCAATATAATCAATTTCCAATTTTGCCTTTTATCTAATATAACCAATTTCTAATTTTGACTTTAATCCAATATAACCAATTTCCAATTTTGCCATTTATCCAATATAACTAATTTCTAGCTTTTTTATCCAATATAACCAATTTCCAATTTTGCCTTTTATCCAATTATAGATGATTTATAAATTTATAACAAATTTTTATAAACTTTTTAATAAACATAAAAAATTAACTTTATTAAAACTAAACACAACTCAATTTAATTATTTAAATAAATAATGATTGAAAAAATTTACAAACAGTATGTTAATGTAATTCTATTATTAATTTACTATTCACTTATTATCACTAATTATATTCACTAATACTTACTATTCACTAATTCACGAAGTATTCACACTTATAATTCACTTATTTATTTAACTTTATATTCACTCACATATAGTGAGTGGATTCACCAGGAATTATAAATTTTATTTTAAACTTAATTTTTTCGTTGAAGACACGTAGAACGTGCCCCAAGGAAACTAATCGATGATATGATTTTGAAATTAAATTTTCGTTCTTTATATTTAAGAACGTGGTGGTAAGCCCTAAGCGTGAGTGTCCTCTTCGCACTCGTAGATCTGCTGATTTTATATAAGGATTACTTAATTTTTCAAGACAATCTTTTTTTTTCTTTTTTAAATTTAGTTGTATATTGTAAATATATCGAAAAAAATTTGATTTTTCATTTTTGAAAAAACAAAAAAAATTGTTATTCCTCCTTAACCTTCTCGCTACCGGACGTCCACCCAAGGTGGCCAACTAATACGTAATGTTGAATATCTCCTTGAATTTTGTATCAATCGAATCGCCATTTTAACTCACTGAACAAAATTTTATCTACTTTCGAAAAAAACAAAAATAAATTTTTTTTACACTTCTTCTTGTTTATTTATAACAATTAAAAAAGTATGTACGAGAATACTGAAAATTGACCGGGTGTTTGTTTTTGTATATTGCAAAAAAATAAAAATAAAATTGTTAAACTTATACAGTAAAATTGTTGTATATCCATAAATAAGATATATTATGATGTTATAATACATTTTTTATTTGTTTAAACAAATTATTGTTGTTATTTACAAACTTTCTTTAGAATGCACCTAGAAAGTTGCAGTTTTTTCCTAATTTTGCAATTTACTAAATCTTATATGATTACAGATAAGGAATAGAAATTGAATAAAAATTGAACTATTGTTTAAACAATTTTTAAACAAATTATTGATGTTATTTATCAACTTTTCGCAGAATGCACCTAGAGAGTTTAAAATTTTTTTAAACAATAGTTAAATTTTTATTCTTTATCTGTAATCATATAAGAATTAGTAAATTGCAAAATTAGGAAAAAACTGCAACTTTCTAGGTGCATTCTAGAAAAAGTTGGTAAATAACAATAATTTGTTTAAAAATTGTTTAATTGTTTATAGTTAAATTTGTATTCAACTTTTATTATTTATCTGTAATCATAAAAGATTTAATAAATTGCAAAATTAAGAAAAAACTGCATATTTCTAGGTGTATTCTGGAAAAAGTTGGTAAATAACAACAATAATTTGTTTAAAAATTGTTTAAACAATAGTTAAATTTTTATTCTCTATCAGTAATTATATAAGATTTAGTTAATTGCAAAATTAGAAAAAACTGTAACTTTCTAGGTTCATTCTGGAAAAAGTTGATAAATAACAACAATAATTTGTTTCAAAATTGTTTAAAAAATAGTTAAATTTTTATTCAACTTTTATTCTTTATCTGTAATCATATAAGATTTAGTAAATTGCGAAATTAGGAAAAAACTGCAACTTTCTAGGTATATTCTGGAAAAAGTTGGTAAATAATAATAATTTGTTTAAATAATTTTTTAATAATAAAACATAAATGTCATAAAACATTATTAAGATACAGTATTTGTATTGACACATAATTATATTCAAAACGTTTGATTAATTTTAATCGTTTTAGGAACATAATAGTAAAAAAGCGTTTCGACACCCCGGGTGGCCGTCCGAAAGTCCGCGTATACAAAAATTATTGGTAGCGCGAATGTTAAGATGCGGGACCCCGATAAATTTTATTGGAAAATAATCTTTAGACTTCTAGAAAGTAATAAAAAAATTGAGAAAAAAATGACGGGATTTTTGAAAAATTTGATTTTAATTTTTTTCGAAAAATAGCCTCCATTTTGTTAAATTTAAAAATTTTTTAATCAAAATTGTGGGACTTTAAAAAACATTTAATCCGGAATGAGGCGGAAAAAATCCATTACATTATAGACAGTTGCAAGAAAGATACATCAATTTAAATATTTTTACCGTCATTTTCTTGAAATCAGACTTCGCAGTTTTAAAAATTTAAATGCGCCTAACTTTGTTAAATATTTTTTTTGGTCAAACGGCAAAACACGTGTCGTCTACAATTGTGTGAAAATAATACACTTCTATTGGAAACTATTATTTTGACTTACATATTTTAGCCTATCTTAATTGAAATGGAATCAACCAGAATATAACTGAATATTTATTAACATCTACACAAATTTTATAAATTATTTCCAGTTACATTATATAGATTGCACTATAGTGAAAAGTAAAAATTTTTTCAGTGAGAGTGAAAAGTGAGATTTTTTAAAGTGAGAGAGAAAGTGAGAATTTTTGAGTGAAAGAGAGAGGAAAAAGTGAAAAATTTTTAGTGAAAGTGAAAGTGAGATTTTTTTTAGTGACAGTGAGAGTGAGAATGAAATTGAGAATGAAAATGAAAGTGAGAGTGAAAGTGAGAATGAAAGTGAGAATTTTTTTTGAGTGAAAGTGAGAGTGAGAATTTTTTTTAATGAAAGTAAAAGTAAGAGTGAAAGTGGGAATTATTTTGAGTAAAAGTGAAAGTGAGAGTGAAAAGTGAGAATTTTTGAGTGAAAGTGAGAGTGACAATTTTTTTGAAACCCTTACCGGTACATTTTTATGTTGTATATGACTTATTAATTTTTTCATATTTTTAAAATTAAATAGTCATATACTACATAAAAATATACCGGTAACGGTTTTTTGAGTTTTTTACCATGATACACCGAGAAGTCATGTAAGCCTTAGTTTTTTTAAACATAAGAAAACTTAAAAAAGTAAAAAAGGAAAAAATTTTGGTGTACCACTTCAAAAGAACAAACAATTTTTTTTGAAAAATTTCAAAATATTTTTTTTGGATTTTTTGAAGAAAAAAATGTTTTTAAACACCTTCAGATTTGTATTCAGCAACCCCAAGAAACCCCATAAAACAAGTTTCAAAAGAATTTGTTCAATTTTTAAAAATTAACCAATAATATACTACATAAAAGAGTTTTTTGAGTTTTTCACGGTGACGCCCCCTGAAACCATATCAGGCATAATTTTTTATAAAATGGAATACTTAAGAGAGTAAAATAAGAAGAAAAATTTGGTGTACCACTTAAATAAAATTAAATTTTTTTTTTTTTGACAAAACAAGCCAACAAAATTTTATCAACTGCATGTTGCCTAAAATGTTACATCCGATTCTTACAAAATTTTGTCCGTAGAATACGAATCTGACCTTGAAAATATTGGATTGGTTCCAGTTTTTAAGCAACTTACGTTTCAATACGCAAAATACGCATTTTTGACATTTTTTTAATGAATGTTAAATCATAAATCGAAAAAGTAAATTTGTCTGCATATGGCCAAATTATAGCATAAACACTGCTAATCAATATCCAAAAACAAAAAAATTAATTTATGTACACTTTAATCTATAATGTCCAAAGAGACATACGCTGATCCATAAACATATTGAAAACAACAAGTACTTTTCACCATGTAAGGCAATTTAAATAAAAATCAGTCTCTCTAGAGGTTTTTATGGTCGCTGCTTACTGTTCGGTATTCAGATTTCAATATTCAAAATGGCGGATCTAATATAGTAGAATTTTTTTTAATTTTACATTTTTATCATAAAAGGCGTAAATTATTTTTAAAAATTGGTCCGTTACTTGTAATGTTTATGTTTATGGTGCTATGCGGACAGATTTACTGTTCCGGTGTAGGGTTGTACATTCATTCAAAAAATGCAAAAATGCGTATTTTGTAAATTGAAACGTAAATTGATTAAAAACTAGAGCCAATTCAATATTCTCAAGGTCAGATTCGTATTCTACGGACAAAATCCTATAAAAATCAGCTTTTTGTTGGTTAGGCCACATAATTTTGTTGGCCTGTATTATCAATGCCTCATGTTGATCAATCGTACAAATTTGTTGGAATATCTCAACAGTATTATAATCACGGACCATGCCGAAGCACAGGTTTCTCTCCCTTTTTTGCAATTTGGAGTTAAAATGAGATTAAAGGAAGATTTACGTGTACAAGAAATTTTTAAACAAGAGACTATTGGACTTTCAAGAAAAACGCTGTGAACATCGAGAAAAAGCTCATGCACAAATAAAAAAAATGCAAGAAGAGAATAAGAAGAGCTATAAACGAAAGCGAAAAGCTCCACATGAATACGAAAAAGGATGTCATGGTAGCTATTCAAAAGACTCAAGGAGGTCCAGGTTTAAAGTTCCGCGAAAAATATTTAGGGCTATACAAAGTTACAAAAGTACTACGGAATGATCGGTATATTGTGGAAAAAGTCGGCAACGGTGATGGTCCTAGAACAACATCAAGAGCAATTAGTGATCACATGAAACAGTGGTCCGAATTTGAAGAAAATTAAGTTACTAGTGCGAGAAGATCTGAGGTCAGATGTTGTCAAGATGACCGAGTGTAGAATTATCAGTTAAAAATAAATTTTTAATTTAAAATAGTGACTGTTTAGTTGTATAGGTGGTGCGTGTGTGAAGGAAGAAGGGCGTTCTTGCGCAAAAGGACAGTAGTTTTTGATAGACGCTACACGAAGCAGGTATATTTGTTTATATCCGTTGTATTAATTATTGTATTAAATAAAGTTCAAACTTTAAATTATATAAATCAGACTTTAAACTACAGTTAAAAAAAATTAATGTGTTTATTAAAAAAAATTAACAAAAAATAAAAAAAAATTTTACATTTGTTAAAAGTCGAAATAAAAGTGAAACTTTCATTCTTTAAAAACCTTTTTCTAAACTCAATATTTTTAGACTTACAAAATATAGGTCTACAACTACAAGTCCAAAATTTTGAAAATTCATAACTCAAAAATTTGGCCTCCAAACTGATATTTAAGATGCTTTATACGTTTTAGCAGTGCTGAAGATATTTCTTCCATCATAGAAAAGTAAGATTCTTTTGTAAGTTCTTTAAAGTATCTTAAATTAAGATGTTTTTGTTGCAATCAGATGATTAGTTATAAGCTGCTTGAGAATCATAAGATGCGCTATAAGTGTAAGTTATTAAAAACTAAGATACATAAAGTGTTTAACATAAAATCCCACAGTTAACCTCAAAACTTTTTACCCCAAAAATACACAGAAATTGTGTACGAAGATATTTTTACATCTTTTTATTTAAGATACTTCAAGTAACTAAAAAGTGTCTACCAAAACATCTTGGAAATGACTACCAAAACATCTTAAATTAAAATACTTACTTTTGCAGTGTAAAATGTCAATATTTAAAATAATTCAATCTTAATTTATAAACATTTATAAATGGTGAATAACAAATATTTCAAAACAAATGTAGGGTCATTTAAGGTGAATGTAAACAAGGGGTAAATGTAAACAGTAGATGTTTTAGCTAAATTTATAAATTTTAAATCAAGTACGACGTTAATATTTTTACCTCAGGTCACCTATAAAATGTTCTGAGTATTGACAATATTTTATTTTGACAATTAGCAATGCCATAGGGTGAAACCATGCCTAAAATACAAATGTTGTCCCCTAGTTCTTGGGTTTTAATGACACTTGATAAAATGAAAAAGAAATATATGTAGATAAAATGCCAGGAAGTTATTTTTGAAAATATCACAAATTTTTTGATTTACGGGATTTTCAAAATTTTACAAACATTATATCTCACAAAAAATTGATTGGATTTTAATGATTTTTACACACATTACTTATTATATAATATAAATAAAAAATATTAACGTCGTACTTGATTTAAAATTTATAAAAAAATAATATAACCAAGAAAAAAATTGTTTAAAGAAAAAAATGTATTTTTAATTGTTTAAACAAATTCTTTGTTTAAAAGCGTATTTTTTAATTTTTTCTAATGTTGATTTTTCGATTCCGCATGATTGCACGATTCTATCAAGATCTCAAAATCTACAGTATGTCTATAACTTTCGGAAATATTGAATTTTTTGTCATTGCGTGCAGGAACAAAATGCGAATTTCTGCAATGATACATGATGTTTAGAAGTCGATAGAGACCATTATTCTTAACCGATTTTTTATTTTTTGCAGAATACTTGTGATATCATATAGATGATTTTAGGTGTTTACTATTATCATTAAACTTTAATAACAACCTTAAAGGTGAAAGAATTTAATCAATTATCCGAATCAAATCTCTCGAAAATAAATTTCTTGAGTAAGCACTAGATTTCGTTATGAAAATACAATATATTTTTCATATGTATCAACAGCGCAGCTGTCCTAATACAGAAACCTGCTTTTTCTGAAAATCATTTTTTCGAAATTAATTAATAATTTCAAAATTATCAAAGAACTCAGAAAAAATTGGTTAGCATGGTGGGATACGAGCCCACGACCTTTCTATTGCCGGTAGACTGCTCTGACCACTGAGCTACATGCACCCCAAGATTCTCCGAACTGCTTGATATATGGGTCATTTTATTTAAATCGTCATTTTCAGCCTCAACGATAGTTAAAGTAGCAAGTTTCGATTCTGTAATTTAAACCCAATTTTTTAAACAGTTATATATATCACATTAACGAAATTCATGGTGGTCGCGCAATTAAAGTGATATATTCCACGTAAGAGACGTTTTCGTCAGAAATAGTAAAATTTTTCAAAAAAAAATTTTCTGCAAATCTTTCATTTAATGATGATTAATTTGTTAGGGACAAGTATTGTTTCGTTACTCTTACCATTATGAAACTCAAACGAACTATAAATTTCACTATAAGGTCACGTTTGAAAATGAAAAATTTTTAAATTAAGCAAAAGACAGAGAAAAGTAAGAAAAAAATGACATTTTCATTTCGACAATAAAATAAGAATTTGCTAATAATATATTATTTTATGACTTTGCTCTAACTGTTAATGCAACTGTTAATGTTAATGCGTATTTATTAAACATTTTAGAATTGTTCGAAGGTAAAACTTGGGCTAAAGATTTAGGACACTCATGACATAATACAACACTCATTACATTCGTTGGGAAAAAAATAGTCAACCCATTTAAATTAAATTGTTACATTAATTCTCCAACAAAGTTTATGTGGTGAAAATTTTTTATACATATTTGTGTGTATTTTTATTTTTATAAAGAGTAAGAATCTAAACTGAGCTTTAGGGACTTTCATAAATAAACAAAAACAATTTTAATTCTAATGCAATTAACATAAAACTTGTTACTCTGCGGTTTTTGGGGAACTGATTACGAAACTGAAGTCAGATTTTAAAAATTCAAAATGTCGAATCTAATATGGAGAACGAATTTTCTAAAACTCATAGAATTCAGTTCAATATCGTTACTCGGAGGTTTTCGGGATCGCTGATTACGAATTTGAACTTGAATTTAAAAATATCGGAATCGAACTAACGAGTTTCAACTGAATTCCATAAGTTTTTACAAAACTCGTACGCCATATTGGACCCGACATTTTGAATTTTCGAACGCCGACTTCAGATTCGTAATCCGCAACCCCGAAAACCCCTGAGTAACGAGTTTCAATTTATTTCTATGAGTTCTACAAAATTCATTCGCCATATTAGATCCGCCATTTTTAATTTTTAATATCCGACTTCAAATTCGAAATCAGCGAGTCCAAAAACCCCCGAGTAAAAAGTTTTAAGTCAATTGCATTATAATTTAGTAATTTTGTTGTGCCTTTTTCACATCCTTTTTTTTAAATTAGTATCAAAAGGCTAATCTGGCCAAAACACCCCCGTTTCGACAAAAATCGACAGAAATATAATTCTTATGTATGAAAATATACATTTTAATTATTTAAATCAAAATCCCAAATCGACAAAATATAAGCCTTAGGGGACCTTCTCCTTTGTGGGACACTCATGACATGGACACTCATGACATTTTGCTCGTTTTTGCTTATATCTATGAACAGGTTATATTTATATCGACAATTCAGGTCTTATTCGAAAGAGAATTAAAAACTATTATTAATTTTATTCTGATATTGAATATTAAATATTAATTTACCAATTTTTAAGACGGAACACTCATGACAGTTTTCTAATTACATTAAAATCTTTTTGTTTCTGCCACAACATAAAACTTTCACATTTCGAAACACAGCATTCAATTTTATTGAAATTGATTCGTGATTATCTTCTGCTGCGGATTCGTTAATAAAGCAGCACTTTTGCTCCCTGGATAAATCTTTAAACACGCATAAATACAAAATTTTGCATTTCAAGTAAAATAATGTAAATGTGAGGGACACGTCATTCTTATTTTTTAGCAGTGTTAAACAATTAACTAAAGTTATCAAAAGTTAATTTTCCTTACGTATGTAAGTTATAGTTCACTGCAAAATTTTTTTTTACTTGTGATAAATTAATATAACGAAAATACGTGCACTTGAAAACTAATATTTCACTCTTAGACATGGAACACACATGACATTTTGCCTGTATTTCGTTTTGCCGTTATTATACATAGCATCTTTACATGCTTGTAAGTTGAAAAAATGTTAATAGAGATTGTATTTCACGACATTCAACAATAAATTTTATTAAAAACTATAACAAATAGTTTTTATTGGCAAAGGACACGATTATGTCAATTTAAATTAAATGACCCATATACTATACCTTCCTGCATTATTTCATGATAATGCAGGGAGTTTCTTAAAGATGGTAAAGCCTTATTTTCAATTCATAGGCAAATATAATTCAAGAAAGTGAATTTATCATTCGGTAGTATTAATATTAAAGGTGAAAGAATTTAATCAATTATCAGAATCAAATCTCTCGAAAATAAATTTCTTGAGTAAGCACTAGATTTCGTTATGAAAATAAAATATAATTTTTATATGTATCGACAGCACAGCCGTCCTAATACAGAAACCTGCTTTTTCAGAAAATTATTTTTTCGAAATTAATTAATAATTTTAAAATTATCAAAGAACTCAGAAAAAATTGGTTAGCATGGTGGGATACGAGCCCTCGACCTTTCTATTGCCGGTAGACTGCTCTGATTTTTTTTTTAATTTATTTTTGATAACAACATAATTATACATATAATTTAACGATAAATAAATCAATAAAAAACGTTGTAACAATCTTGTTTGGTTAGTATATGGTCAATACGGCTCACTCAGGAGCAACTCGTCGACAGCATCTTCAATTTAAATTTTACAATGTGTAACATTATTTTACTTTGAATTTTATTAGACAATCGTTAATAACATTGTTATACCAGTAAAAATGGTTGAAAACTCTGGTATTTATACCCTATAAAATTAAGGAGAATCATACAACTCGTTCATCCACTCTCAGATTCAACATTACACTTTATATATATTTATTATTTTTTCCATTTGCGAAATTATTTTTACATTTGTTTTTTTTTACTTCGTAATGAACGACAAATTAATTGAATAATTAAAAAAAACACACAATGGATTATAACACCTCGTAATTATATTTAACTAAGCCAATTATATTTTATGGATTTCGATCTATAATTTCTTTTAGTATCTCTGTCTGGCAGACTCATTGAGTAGCGAAGAACAATATTAGGTTCATTAGATATGTCTGTTGCGTTAAATTTTATTACTCTATCTCTAGCGTGCTTATATATATGGGGCAAAATTCCTCAATTGTCCTAACTTAAAATTGAAAGTCTTCAAATCGGGTTGATTTTTGCACAAACTTTAGTACTATAGGGGAGTACTTTATCCACAAAATATTAAAATATTTTATTAAAAATTGTAGAGGGGGGAGGGGGTTAAAGTTTTTGGTAACGTGTTAACAGTGGATTCTTATAGCTAATGTAGCTAAAAAACAGTAGAGTGGACAAAATTTTGCCCTATATGTTTTCGAAAGGTTTTTTCCTCCTCTTTCGAATGGTGTAAAAAAAATTTTTTTTATTAACAATTTAAGTTAATTTTTTCAAAATAAAAAATATTTTTGACTTTTTTTTTAAAATCGGCATTTTTTTTTTCTTTTTTTTTTTGCATTAAAATAAAGCTTATTATATGTACTTTCCATACCCCTTTGGTAAAAAATGCCGTTTTTTTTTTGTTTTCGAATTAATTATTATTAATTAATTAATAAAAATTTGTTAAAAATTATTAAAAAATGAAAATACTTTTTTTAAGCAAATAAACTTTTTTTAATTATGAGCTTATCATCGTAAAAGCTGCTTAAATTCCGCATCCAACGAGTATAAATACATCTATTTTTATAAATAATTGTTTAATAAACAAATAATTGAAAATTTATTTATAATTTTTTGAAAAAAAAAAAACAATTTTCTTTCTTCATTTTTGCTTTAAAAATACAGATCAATATGTGTACATTCAATACCGGTTTAGGGAAAAAATGACGCTTGATTAGTTTCAAATAATTAATCATTTAATTAGTTAATTAACTCATTAATAGTAGTAAAAAATTACTAAAAAATTAAATATTTTTCAAGAAAAATAAACTTTCTTAATTACGAGTTTGTCATCGGAAAGCTTACCCAAATTCTGCATCAAACAATCATAAACTCAACTGTTTTTTATAAATAATTATTAATTAAATAAATAATTTATTATTTATTTATTAATTTTTTGAAAAAGGGATATTTTTTTATTTTCCTTTAAAAATAAGGCTTAATATATTTATTTTCGATACCCGATTAGGAAAAGTTACAATATTTTTTTGTTTTCGTATTATTTATTAATTAATTAATAAAAATTAGTAAAAAAAATTAATATTTAAAAAAAAAAACTTTACTTAATTTTGAGCTTACCAACGTAAAGCTTAACAAATTCCGCATCCAACATGTCTATTTTTTTATTAATTAATTAATAAATAATACGAAAACAAAAAATATTGTAACTTTTTTTCCTAATCGGGTATCGAAAATAAATATATTAAGCCTTATTTTAAAGGAAAAATAAAAAAATATCCCTTTTTCAAAAAATTTAATAAATAAATAATAAATTATTTTATTTAATTAATAATTATTTATAAAAAACAGTTTGAGTTTATGATTGTTGGATGCAGAATTTGGTAAGCTTTCCGATGACAAACTCGTAATTAAGAAAAAGTTTATTTTCTTGAAAAATATTTAATTTTTTTAGTAATTTTTTTACTACTATTAATGAGTTAATTAACTAATTAAATGATTAATTATTTGAAAAACTAATCAAGCGTCATTTTTTCCTAAACCGGTATTGAATGTACACATATTGATCTGTATTTTAAAGCAAAAATGAAGAAAGAAATTGTTTTTTTTTTCAAAAAATTAATAAATAAATTTTCAATTATTTGTTTATTAAACAATTATTTATAAAAATAGATGTATTTATACTCGTTGGATGCGGAATTTAAGCAGCTTTACGATGATAAGCTCATAATTAAAAAAAGTTTATATGCTTATAAAGTATTTCATTTTTTAATAATTTTTAAACAAATTTTTTATTAATTAATTAATTAATAATTCGAAAACAAAAAAAAACGGCATTTTTTACCAAAGGGGTATGGAAAGTACATATAATAAGCTTTATTTTAATGCAAAAAAAAAAGAAAAAAAAAATGCCGATTTTAAAAAAAAAGTCAAAAATATTTTTTATTTTGAAAAAATTAACTTAAATTGTTAATAAAAAAAAATTTTTTTTACACCATTCGAAAGAGGAGGAAAAAACCTTTCGAAAACATATAGGGCAAAATTTTGTCCACTCTACTGTTTTTTAGCTACATTAGCTATAAGAATCCACTGTTAACACGTTACCAAAAACTTTAACCCCCTCCCCCCTCTACAATTTTTAATAAAATATTTTAATATTTTGTGGATAAAGTACTCCCCTATAGTACTAAAGTTTGTGCAAAAATCAACCCGATTTGAAGACTTTCAATTTTAAGTTAGGACAATTGAGGAATTTTGCCCCATATGGTAAATTATTGGAACATTATTTTCATTTTGAATGTATTTATATTTGTCAAGATAAATAAATGTTTCGGGGGATAAATAGCCCTTTGTTATTAATTTTCTTAAGGTCACCTCCCTCTTTTCAAATGGAGAGGGTATCAGTGGGTTGGTGCCATTGTCAATGGCCTTCGCGATGTGATCTCGCACCAGGCCAATGACAAACACATCAACCCTTGGTATATCCGCTAGGTTATATAATTTTTTGTTTGAAAGATGTCTCTTGAAACCTGTCTCGGGATCTCTATATTTCCCCAGGCAGCATCTTAAACAATCTCTCTCAAATATTCTGATTTTCTCCATCTGGGAGGGAGATATCCCAAACCACAATAGGCAACCATATGCTATGATGGGTCGTATTAGTAGTACGTAACAAAGTATTTTAACTTTTTCATTTAATTTTTTAGATAAAAATAAGTTTTTATACTTAAAAAAAGCATTTTTTGCTTTTTCAAGTGTTGTTTCGATATGAACATTGAATTTAAGTCTGTTATCAAAGTGTATACCTAGGTATTTAACTACTGTCTTTTTTTCTATTGTTTCGTTATTATTATTGTTATTAACTTCAATTTTAAATTCTTTCCATGTTGCTTTGCACTCCCTGGTCATATCGTGGACCAACGGTCTGAATAGAATCGCTTCACATTTGTTGTAATTGCAGCTGAGTTTCCATGCGTCAAAAAAATTGCATACACTTTTGAAAGTCAACTGCAATTCCCCTTCCGCCTGTCGGACTTTTCTATGTATACAGTAGACTATAATGTCATCTGCGAAACCTATCCCTTTTTTATTTTCAACTTCATTCAGACCATAGGCCCGTAATAGGTCACTGATATATATATTAAATAATATGGGGGAGTTAACTGCACCCTGTTGTAACCCATTGTGTAATTCATATTCTTTACTATTTTCCTTATCCCCCAGTGAAACAAGCATTTCTCTATTTTTTAACATATTCCATATTAATTTAACAAGGTGAGGTGGGAAATCTTTTTTTATTAAACGAAATATCAGTCCCTTAATTCACACCGAATCGAACGCCTTTTCTAAGTCCACGAGACACGCCGCTACGAACTTTCCCTCGCTTAGAGCTTCAGCTACATCTGATGAAAATTTCGAGGCCGCGTGCAACGTGGAGTTCTTCAATCTAAATCCGAATTGTTCAAATGGTATGACTCTATTTTTGTTGGCAACTTTTACTATTACTTTATTAATGAGTATTTCATATAGTTTTCCTATGTTTGGTAATAGACTGATTGGACGATAACTGCTTACCAGCGTGGGATCTTTATTTTTTTTCAGAATTGGTGTGATTTTGGCTAGTTTCCAATTGTTTGGAAAATGTCCGTTATTGATTAGGTTATTGAACAATATCAATAGCAAAGTAACGATATTTAATGGTAATTTTTTAATCGACACATTTGGAAGTTTGTCGATACCACATGACTTTTTTGCATTCAGCTTATTAATAATTAGTTTAAGAGAAACAATGTCAAAAAAGTGATGTTTTTGTTTGTCATATATCGGCCTTGAGGAATTATTTTGTTCGTCAAATTTCAATATCGACTTTGCATATTTTCCTTTCGGATCATCGATATTGTCAATAAATTCATTAACTTTTTTTCCACAATTCTTTCCAGCCCTTCACTATTGGATACACGTTTCTTGTTATTTATATCTGCAAGATATTTCACTAGCAAGTTCGCTTTGTCCATTCTGTCTGAGACTTTAATGTTATCTCCTACTATGTAGCCCTTGTTCACACTCATAACATTATTATTTACAAGTTCTTTATTGTTTATTGGGACCACCAGATTTGGTATATCGTCAGTGCTTTTTTCTTTAAAAATTGATCTAATTTGCGGAAACATATTTGAGCTATCATGCGGTTTGATTTTGGCAATTCTATTAATCCAATATTTGTTTACAGACTTGTTAAAACTGGTCTGTAACATTTTTTTTATTTTTGCTAAAAGTTTTTTAAATATGGATAAGACCGAGTCTGGTGCTCCTTTTTTGTATTTAAACGTATGTAAAACAGATAAAATTTTTCCTTTCAACTTTTGTAATTTTATTATTTCTACATTCAAATATCTATTTATTGAGTCGCTTTGCGTGTGAACCGGGGTAGCGTTGTAAAGTTCGTTTTTTATTGTGTCACTAAGGTCGTTCAAGTATTGTTCAATTTCTTGATTGGCTAGGTTTTTTTCATCGGGTATTTTTAAATTAAATTTTTCTAGATTGTTAGTAAATTTTTTCCAATTAGTTTTTGTAAAATTATAACGATTTATTTTGGGATTAGGTTGAAACAAGAATTTGTCTATATTTTCTATTTTTATTTTAAATGATATAGCGTTGTGATCGCTATCGTAGTTCAATACTCTGACTTTATTATTTTTCATATTAGTTATTTTGATTCTTGAGTTGTGTATAAGTAAATCGAGATATGAATCACCCGCTGGATATGTGGGACGTTCGGGACCAAATAGTATAGTACGAAAACGTATTTTGTTGTCATTCACCCATCTCAACAAACAGTTGCCCCTGTGGCTCGTAGCATTATCCCCCCATTCTGTATTTTTTGCGTTTAAATCGCCCGCCAGGATATAGTAATCGTTGTTTCTGTCTAGTTTTAATTCTTTGAAAATTTCAGTCAAGTCATCGTCAAATTTTGCTGTGATATTACCAGGGGCATATGCACTAATGATATAAAATGTTTTTTTGTCTTGAAATTTAATTTTTATTGTTATACATTCTAAGGTTTTTTTTTAATTTGATAATTAAGTTTAATATGTTCAAAATTAATTTCCTTTTTGATAATTATTGCAGTGCCTCCACCATTTCCGTCCCTTCTGTCATCTCTAATTATATTATAATCATCAAAATAAATTTTATGCCTGTTTTTGAGTTTTGACTCGTTTATCATAGCTATATCTACTTTATTTTTTCTAATAAAATGGATTAAATTATATCTTCTGTTATTCGCTACTATAGAGTTTACATTTATTGATATTATATTTAGGTTTTTAGGCATGTAAAATTTTGACTTTTTTAAGTGATCATCTTTGTTAGCTTTAATATCCATCATTTTTTTCATACATGCTGAATAATAAATCGATCTTTTGTGTATTTGCATTTACGTTATTTTTAACTTCATTTAATTGTGTTGTTAAATAATCTTTCATTTCCGTCATAAATGATGAGAGTATTGTTTCTAATCTATCTTTAGTTTTGTGTACATTTGTTCCGCTTACTAGTTCGGGGTTTACCTCGTGAATACCAGTATCATTCTCTATATCATTGTCACTCACACTTGCATTTATTCTCGCTTCATCTGGTATGACTAAATTTTGAGTGTTGGTATATTTTGTTCTAATATTAATTTGATTCGTTTTTTTAGGTTCGTTAACTGTATTTATTATTTTATTTAAGTTACCATCTTCATATGTATAATTTGGATACTTTTCGGTCGATAACATGGCTTCTTTAATTTCACTTTTCGCTTTTTCGTTTAATTCGAGATTTTTTACAACTGTTGCATATTGTAAATTAGGATTAACCATTTTTTCGAAATATTTTAATTTCTTATTTTTTAAAATTTGGATGTTATTTAATTTTTCGTCGTGCATAATTTTGTTTTCTATTAATTTAGGGCAGCCTCTGTATGAGGCTGGGTGACCTTTTTGTTTACAGTTGATACAATAGATTTCATCTCTAGGAGTCTCACTGTTTGTTTCGATCGAGCATTTACCTGGACCATGTCCTTCGTCACATTTGACGTATCTGTACGACCGATTGCAATAAGCGGCTGTGTGTCCGATGCGCTGACAATTAAAGCATTGGATTGGATTTTTATGATTTATTTTTTCCCATCTAGTTATTTGGTTAGCTAGTCTATTAATATTTATTAATTCCCCACTATTGCTATCACTGGATATTCCGACGAGAAAGGCATCTCTACCCCATTTAGCTTTAAAAAATTCCTTTAAATTTATTTTTTTAACATTTTTAATTTTTACATTTTTAAGATTCAAATTTAGTAGTTCATTTAAGATGTCCTTCTCGTCGTAGTCACCCGATATTCCTTTCAGTAACCAAGAATTTGTTTTTTCTTCTCGTGGTGCTTTAGTGTGGAATTCCACTTTATTTTTTTTTAGTGTTGAGAAAATTAGTTTAAACTTATCATAATTAAATACGTATAAAGCTATTTTATTTTCTGTGAGACTTCTAAAGATAAAATCCTCTACACAAACAACAGTCAGTATTATTTTTACAATTTCTGTTACCTTAACATTTTGTAGTATAAACGGTGGTACCTGCGAGTTGAATTTGTTTTTTGCTGTCTTCACATTAGGAACGTTGAGTTTTTTATTGCTATTTCTGATGAAGTCTTCGTCGTTGCTTGAAGTTGATGATGCTCTCTTCCTCTTCTTCTCGTCTCCGATGTGAGTAATAATCTCCTCATCCATCATTTCAGAAGTTTCCATTTGTAGATCCTCTTTCTGCATCTCATCGGATTTTTCCTCGTCATCATTTAGTTTTCCTGATAATATCAGTTCGTCATTTTGAAGATTATTTTTTGTATTATCTTCTTGTCGTTTGGGTGAGTAATTCTGTTTTTGATTCTCGGCTGAGTTTTCATTTATTTGTGTGTTGTTATCAACCTTGTTACTTGAAGGACGTATTTGGTTTGTCGTATTTTCTGTATATACATTTACGTTTTGCGTGTCCGATTTAATGGTAAATGATGATATATTCTTTGGAATTTTATCTTGCTTTTTTTTCGGATCATGTGTGTTTTTATCGTTTTTTTTGCCTTTCCTCCTTTTTTTTAGGCATCGTTGATTGTTTCGAGATTGTAGTTCTTCTCTGAAATTGTAGCGACTTTTCTGTTAGTTCGCTTTTAGTTGATGCCGCTAAACTTTTCAGGATGGCGTCCATTTTGGCAGTTTTTGGCGCACTTGCTGCTATCTCTTTTATGCTTTTTTGCAGCAACAATCTGTCTTTACGCGATATACTTTTACTATTTTTTATTGAATCTGGAGATATAGTTTCAGATTTTTGTTTGTTCGTTTGCATTTTTGAAGATAGTATACTATTTAACTTGCGTGATTTTTTAGTCCATGATGTATTGACTATCTCGTGGCTTGATAATTCTATAAAACTTGACACTGATCTTGTGGATTTTTTCCACGGTATCACTAGACACTTAAACTGATATATTACTTCCACTAATGTAAAGCACACACAAGTTAGTGCACTTTCAAAATGAACAGCTATTTGAACTGCGATTGATTGTCTTGGTTCACTTTCATCTATTAATTTTAGTTCGCCATTTTTATTTTGGCAACACGTGCTTAATTCCTTTATCCTTATTTTGTCGTTTATGGAAGCATTATTTTACGTTTATTCTAGGATGATATATTTTCATCCGCGTTTAATATGTTAATATTTGTCATATAACACTGCACTTAATTGAACTTGTATTTAAACCACTCTGATTTCATGTAATAAAGTGCGGAACGATAATTTATATGTCCGAATGATACTATATCTCAGCCGAGACTGTAGACTGCTCTGACCACTGAGCTACATGCACCCTAAGAATAAATTCTTTTACCTTTAATATTAATACTACCGAATGATAAATTCACTTCCTTTAATTTTACTAACAATCTTTTTTTTTAATTGGTGAAATTTTCAAAAATAACTTCCAGGCATTTCATCTACATATATTCCTTTACCATTTTATCAAGTTTCATTAAAACCGAAGAACTAGGAGACAACATTTGTATTTTAGACATGGTTTCATCCCGAATTGAAAAAAGTCGAACCCAAAAAACAGCGAAATAATAATAATATAGAATAAAGAATAAAAAAGAACATTATATCACATCTTACACACTAATTAGAAAAGAAATAGATAAAGCTGTCCAACTAATGCAAAAATTGTAAAGGTGTGTTTTAATGAATTAGTTGCATTTTAATTTAATGCATAAAAATGTACATAAAAAACTAATTCTTTACTTAAAAGCGTTCTATTAATATAATTTGACAA
This sequence comes from Leptopilina drosophilae, assembly GCA_032873175.1. NCBI lineage: Eukaryota > Metazoa > Arthropoda > Insecta > Hymenoptera > Figitidae > Leptopilina > Leptopilina drosophilae. Next base: position 27,860,101 of record CM065481.1, read on the forward strand.
TAAAAATTTTAAAAATGTATCTATAATTTCTTATATTTTTTATTAATAAAAAAACTGGTTGTTTATATTGAGAAAGGAGGGATATGAAAAAATAAATGATAAAGTAAAAAAGATAATATGGTTGACATGCATAATTATAAATTTAAAGTTTCAATGAAATAAAAATTCAAAAATAATAATTAATTAAAAAGTTTTTAAATTGAAAATAAAACAAATGAAAAACAGAGCAGCAACAAAGTCGACCGCAAAGTGGTCGACGAGGCACTAATGATTCTAAAATTCAGAATCAATAAATGAAATTTCATTAATAATAAGTTTAATAGTTTTTATGGAAATATTGTTAAAACAATTAGAATGAATTTTACGTTTCGCTCTTTATCAAATAAAAAATTTATTAAAGTTTTATCAGAAATGTGATTCTGCAAACGGCATAAATAAACTTTTCAAAAGATGTAATTGTTTTAACAAATACGATTGTTATTAAATTTTAATGATAGTAAAAACCCAAAATCATCTATATGATATCACAATTATTCTGCAAAAGAAATCAAAAATCGGTTCAGAATTGTGGTCTATATCGATTTTGAAATATCATGTGTCATTGCAGAAATTCGCATTTTGTTCCTGCACGCAATGGCAAAAAATCCAATATTTCATAAAGTTACAGACATACCATAGATTTTGAGGTCTTGAAAGAATCGTATAATCATGCGGGATCGAAGAATCAACATTAGAAAAAATTAAAAAATATGCTTTTAAACAAAAAATTTGTTTCAAAAATTAAAAATAAATTTTGTTTGTTTAAACAATTTTTTTTCTTGGTTATATAATTTTTTATATGGCTCTAAATAATAATTAATATGTGTAAAAATAATTAAAGTCCATTCACTTTTCTGTGAGATATAACGTTTTCAAAATTTTGAAAACAATTTTGAAAATCCTGTAAATCAAAAAATTGGTGATATTTTCAAAAATAACTTCCAGGCATTTCATCTTCATATATTTCTTTATCATTTTATCAAGTTTCATTAAAACCGAAGAACTAGGGGACAACATTTGTATTTTAGGCATGGTTTCACCCCATAGTTTAAGTTCTATTTTAACGCAAAGAAGATTGAAAATCAAAATTTTACTATTTCAGTATTCCGTCTCGCATTTCCATGAAAATAAATTAAAAATCATACTACAGTTTCCAATTCTTCCTTATTAATGCTTTAATAAAAATTGACTTTGATTTTTGATTTTCGTCAATTTAGTTAATAAATAATTAAGTGTTTACATTTACCCCGAATTTTAGGAAAATTTCAAAATCTCTGGGTATATGTAAACAGTCAGTTTTAGACGATTCTAACTGTCGTACCCGTCTTCGACGGGTTTTATTTTCTACAGATACATTCAATAGTGTGTCTACCAGTCTCGAAAAATAGGAAATAGTGAGGAATTTAATTTGACTGGAGAAATAATAATTAGCTACCATTAACTATTTCATTATAAAAATATTACTATTATAAAACAGTGATTGACTTTTTATCATCAAATAATTTATTTTTTATTAATTAAAATTCAGAAAACAATGTTTGTCAATTATTTGTAAAAATTTAATTATAGTATTATAAGTTAATCCTAAATTTCCACCAGTTATTGGAGTTATAGTAAAGTCAAATTCGAACTAATTGTATCATAATTGCTTAAATCTAAAATAAGACCTATATTGCAAGCTGAATCCGCAATTTTTTCCGATTAAATTCGATGCATATTTCCCGTTTTTTTCAGTTGGCAGAACCCATGTTAAAAGTATTTGTAAAAACAAAACCCGTCGAAGAATATTTTTATAAAATATGTGAATTTTTGTAGTCATTTGTAGTTTTATTTATCGTTAATACTTATCAAAAAAATTTATATTTGAAAAGATACAGCTGGAAAAATTTGGACAAAGATGGGAAAAACCGGATAGTTTGTTACACAATAATAGACATTCTGTTTAACTTTTGCTTTTACAATGCTCAAAACATCCACAATAGTTAAACCTAGAATTAAAAATCTCCATTTTCAATCTCCTTTAAAAATAATTTTAAAGCTATGAATTAATATTTTTTAATATTGTTTACCATTTATCGTTTACCATTTTTAATATTTTCGAAGTTTTGCAATTGAAAATTTTTTGATTAATTGGATAAACAAATGTTTCTAAATTTTATTATTTTGACGTCAGAAGTTTAAAAGATATACATTAAAAAATAAAAAAATTAGAAATTTTATATTTTTTGAATTTTTTGGAAAAACTGAATAGGGTAAAAGTGGGTATTATCGCGGATGTGGGTATTATCGCAGTATTTTGTATTTTAATGAATATTACAAATAATATTAAAAATTTTTGACATTAAAAAATCACTCCTTGAACCTGACAACTTAGACATTATAATATGCATCATATTTTTTATTATTTTTCTAGTAATCAATTTATTAAAAATGTTTTAAAATTGGTTGTCTGAAAAAAGTTCACAATGGGTCACCTTGGTTCGAGATTCAACTCTGCAGTGGTGTCAAAAATTATTGTTTTTATATTATATAAAACTCTAGGAGATGATTCTTTTTTTATATTTTGGTAAATTTGTTATTATTCTACATAAAAAAAATTTGTTCAGTTAAAAAAATGATTTTTATTTAATATTTACAATCCCGATAATGGAGACATATTTTTTCTAACATGTAGGTATTTTCGCGGCTTCTATCATAACCTTGAAAGTAAGGTTAGCAGAGTGTCTCTAATGTTTAAAACGTTGAAATTATAGCCGATAGTATTTTTCCTTATTTTAATTTATATTTTAATAAAAGTACTTTGTATATATTTTTATGAATTAATTTTCAACTAAATAAATGTTGTAATTAACATTGTTTTTTCATTTTGCACAGAAAGTGTTAAACACATTTAGACACAACAAAAAATTCGTTTATTTGAACGTTCAGAATTTTAGTAAATCTTATAACAGTTATAAAATATAAGCAAGAAAATAAAGAGTAATGGGAGGGATAAAAAAATTAAAGTAAGTGAGATCTGTATACTTAAGGAAAAAATTTTTAATATCTGTAAAAAAGGAGCAATAGTGTCAAAGGAAAATTGACTATTCGTTAGAAATGTTTGATAATAGTTGCCTTAGAATATTTCATCAGAGTATTATATTATGGGACTAATTAAATAATTATAATAAAACCAAGTATCTTTCTTCTTGTGATACTAGTTTACTATTATTCAATTCGTCCATTTATTATAAAGCATACAATTTTTAAATTCAAATTCTTTCGATTTTTATTTTTAAAACTATTATTATTCCTTTTATTTTTTTACATTTACTATATTTTAATTAAGTAACTATTACAAAAATCCAAAACTTAATAAATAATTTATCCGCGAAATTTACCTCGCGATAATTGACACATCTACGATATTTGACACTCTAAAATACCCTCAAGTCATACTAAGTCCCGCGAGATTACAAGCATATAAGTCTTCTATTTAATTATTTATTTAAATATTAAAACTATTTTCTACAACATTGTCAATTTTTTTTAAAGAAAAAAAGCTTAAATATTTATTTAAAATAAAAAACAAAACCATATATATATATATATATATTCATTTATAATTTTTAAACCACTTGGAAGTATGACTTATACAAAATTCCTCGATAATACCCACACTTACCCTACCTCCCGTTCTCATTAATGTTTAAAAACTGTAAATTTATTGTTTATATATATCGCACAAAAGTCAGTACTGATTAATTTACTGCAATATATCAAAATGTAAAAATTGTTTGCCAAAAAATGCCTTATAACCAAGATGTAAGTATACAAATGTTTTTAAAAAATTAAAAAAATCGAAATTTTTCAAATTTTATATTTTTAAATGAATTGCTTTTAAATTATTTATAATTCATTGTTACATGTTATTTCGTCAAGTTTTAGCATATTTTTTCCAAAAATTGTCTTTCATAAATAGATAATTTTTTCGTTTCTTTTTAATTTTTCGAAAACATTTTTATATTTACATCTGAAATATAAAATAGTAGTTTTTGCTAAATTATGCCATCTTTTTGGCAAATTTATTATAGAATGTGACTAAATAACATGTTATACTCAATTGTACAAAGTTTGAAAGCATTTTTTTTTAAATTTAAAATTTGAAAATTTACAATTTTTTGAAAAAATTGAATATCTCCCATTCTAATAAATATTTTTCTAATCTGTAAATTTATAAACCTTCCTTGGCCCAAGGTCAAACATTCTGCCAAATTTGGTTTCAAACGGTTTAGCCGTTTTTGAGTGATTCGCGAACAAACATTCTGTGACATACGACATACATACATACATGAAACTTTTTTTAGCATTTTTGGAATCCTGGATGCTCAAAACGAATAATTATGTGTAAAATTTTAAGTTCTGAGCAATGTACAGACAAAAGTCTCATCTTATATATATTGATTTACTTACAAATGTATATTCACACATAAATACACAATACATACTCATGTATATATGAGCCGTTCGCTCAAAAAACGACCTAAGTCGGCTTAGGTCGTTTTTGAAAATTTTGTTATCAGTGTTCTCTACAAGACCTATTGAATGTATTTATGATGTTTCCGAAGTTTTAGTTCACTATTTATAATTTTATGAGAGGTATGAACCTCCCTGGTCCCAAAATTATATGGGGCAAAATTTCTCAAGTGTACCAATGTCAAAATTGCAAGTTGTTGGATCGGGCTAATATTTTTCCAGTATTTAGTACTATGCATAAGTACTTCAACCACCAAGTATTATGAATTTTTATAAAAAATTGTGAAGGGGGGAGTTCTGAAAATAAATATAAAATTAAATCATGAAAATTATTATAAAAATCCAATATAATAATTAATAATTAAATAATTTTTTTGTAATTTATTTATTAAGATTTACGTAAAATTAAATTATTGTTGATATTAAAATAATAAAAAGTTGTTAAGATAAAGAAGAAATCATCTCTTATTACATCAGAAATGTAAAAATTAAATAAAAAATTGTTTTGTAGAAAATGTTAAGCCAGGTTACGGAGTTATGGAATACGACAGGCATAAAAATGTTGAATGTTTTTTTAACTGTCAATTGTTACAAATAACTGGGAATACATTTTTTTCAAAATAGAATTGTATAAACAATTGTTTAAAAAAAAGTAACACTTTATCTTTAATTTTATATATTATATTCATTTCTTAATTAATTTTTATAAATATTTATTTAAAAAACGTCAAAACAATTTTGCACCATGTGAAAGAGTAGGAAAAACCCTATAAAAACATACAGGTCAAAATGATCTTTACTTCATTATATAGAAGCTACGATCTTTTATAAAAAACTCACTAACCATACTTATCCAAAATCTTCAACGGCCTCCCCCTCTACAATTTTATTATAAAATTTCATAATACTTGGTGGTACTAAATACTAGGAAAATATTAGCCCGATCCAACAACTTGCAATTTTGACAATTTTGCAATTTTTACAACTTTTTCGCGCGTCAACCCACTGATTTTATATTTACTTCTATTTATGGATAATATAAAGATTGTAAAATGCGATCTTATGATATTAGCCATTCTCAAATTTTCAATCTTTGTCATCAATATTAAAGTAACATACCAGCCTGCAAGTAAAAAATTTTTTTTTGCATAGACTTTGACGTCCTATTTAGCGCTTCTATTTGAGGGGGCAAGCTATGACCCGTTGGTAAAACACAGATCAAATTTTAACGTAATGTTAAGGCCCACATTAAGGCCCCTTTTGAAACCCGTAGCTCAAAAAATAGGTAAAATTAAACATGTATTTTTATTCGTTATTTATCCTCTTTTTGACCTAGGTCAAAAAATTGGTCAATTTTGACATATGTTTGATTAATGTTTTTGACCTATAGGTAAAAAAATAGGTCAAATTAGACATAGGTTTTGAGGTAATGTGAGGCCGTTATTTATCCCCTTTTTAACCTATAGGTAAAAAATAGGTCAAATTAGACATAAATTTTAACGTAATGTAAGGATTTATCCCCTTTATGATAGTGACATCTGTTAGATGTCAATTGAACTCTTTGGTTTAGAGTTAGGTGTTACATATGATAATTACTTCGATATGGTTGTCGATAAGTAATTATCAATTTTTAAAATTAATTTTAATCTGAAAAAATAAGCTGCGTGAACGAATGCACTGTGCATCTGTAAGGAATCGAACCCCAGTTCATAGCTGCCTGTCGCGGGACCTACGCCTATCAATGCTCCCCAACACAGTCTGGACGAAGACGCTTCTTATATTATCAGATCAAGCCTATCACTAGTCGAGAGCTATATTGTTAATGTTAGAATTTTTCACTGATAGAATATTTCATAATATTCATATGTTAATGTTAAATTCACAAGGCAATTTTTAATTTGAATATTCAGAAAATACGATATTAAATAATTATGGTTTACCTTTCTACTAATAATATTTACAATTCTAGTAAAAAGGAATTTTTATTTTTATTGCTACATTAATAATAATTTATTTTAATTAAATAAAGAAAATAATAGAACTACTTTATCGATTTCAGTAAAAGTAATGCATATGTGAACTTTATAACCAAACTGGTCTAGTTTTAGCGTAAACAATTTTATTAAACTAATGAAATTAGTATCTTTAAGTATTCCAAGAAAATTTCCTCGATTTCATTTCAGAAGTAAATTTCTTCCTTTGATATCCATTATTTTTATTAATTATAAAATTAGATTTGACATATGTAAACAAGTCACTTGATAAATAATAAGAATTTGTTACTTTATTAACTAAGGAAAAAATGGTTTTTCTTTAAAAGAAACAATTGCTTTGCGTGTATTGCTTTTGTACTCAGGCAAAAATTACCGCAGTAAAAGGCACATTCTACATAAATAAAATATTCTATCAGCGAAAAATTCTAGCATTAACAATATAGCTCTCGACTAGTGATGGGCTTGATCTAATAATATAAGAAGCGTCTTTGTCCAGACTGTGTTGGTAAGGAGCATTGATAGGCGTAGGTCCCGCGACAGGCAGCTATGAACTGGGGTTCGAGTCCTTACAGATGCACAGTGCATTCGTTCACGCAGCTTATTTTTTCAGATTAAAATTAATTTTAAAAATTGATAATTACTTATCGACAACCATATCGAAGTAATTATCATATGTAACACCTAACTCTAAACCAAAGAGTTCAATTGACATCTAATAGATGTCACTATCTGCTGATATAGTTGAAATCTTCAAATTCCAAAATATTCTATCAGCGAAAAATTCTAACATAAATCGGTTTCTGTTTATAACACAGAGAATCTAACACTATTGCTTTCTTCCTCTTTCGAAGATAAGTAACATTAGACTGTCTCTCTTTACTTAATTTACATATTTACTCGTTTTATAGAAGGATATGCACGTTCTTTAAAAATATTTCCTACATGATTAAAAAGATTAATACTTTAATTCTTTCAAATAGACATGTTATTCAAGAATGCTCTCGAATGAATAAAAATATAGAAGCAATAAAATGTTGGAATTGATCAAAAGAATTAGAAACACCATTTTTTGAGAAAAAATATTGTACACGTGCAAAAAAGTAAAAGAAAACAAAAATTCACGAGGGGAATTATCGAAGTAAATGAAATATTCAGAAAAAGTCTGCAGATAATTCTCAAGAGATTTCCAAGAGTTTCAGAAAAAATATTACCTACTGGTGAGCGCGCGAGTTTTCGGGATTTTCCAACTCCGAAAAGAATTAACAAGAGACAAATTTCAAAAACCATTAACACCTTTCCATTCATTTCAATAAAAGTTCCATTTGCTGAGAAGAGAGTTTAAAAATTCCAGTTTCCAACGCGTATATGGAATTTTTTTTTTGTTTAAGATACGTTTGGGAAATAAGCGCGAGTTATAATTTCCGCGTACCGATAATTTCCGATTTCCGACAGCAGACGAAAACTCTAATGTTGTACGATATTCTTAAAACAATTCTTGTGCAGCATATCCTTGCCTACATATATTAGTATCATACATAAAATTAATCAAAGGGAAACACCTTATTTATTTATTCCTTATACATGTACATATTTATTTTATATAGGAATTTCTCACTTGACAACAAACCAAGTATTCCTGTTACTATTCAACAATTTCCCTTTCCTCTCTACCTCTCTTTGAAAACCATCTCTCTGTCGATCGATGTACGACTATCGTGGTCGCAAACTAAACTCACGAACATTTTCACGTGAAATTCTATTTCAAGAAGCGATGGCAAAGAGCCTTATTATTCTCCTTTTAAAATCACCTTCAAACAACAAACAAGACAAATCATTAAAGTTAACAGATAGTCTACTGAATGTTATACGCTTTTTCCCTCTCTGTAATAGACGAAAGAAAAAATGAGAGAAGATTAAAGCTGTGCTGTGCAGCTATTTATAATCAACGCGGAAATATGTGCTATAAAAATAAAAAATGTTTAATAATAATAATGATTAATGTCTTTAGCATTCACTTTTGATAATTATTTTCAAAAAATGTTTTAATTAATGTTATAATTATAATTTTTTAATTAAGTTGTACCGAAAGAAGGTTAGTTTGACAGCTGTGAAAATTTAATAAAAAAGCATGTAAATAATTTAGATAAAACAAATTTCTTGATAGATATTTGTTAAAAATGTGTTAATTTACTTGTATAAATAGATTATTACGTAAACATGCGCAAAATAATAGATAAAAATTAATTTTAAATCTTACCTATAAAATGCCGACAGTCACCATATTTCAATTACATTAAATATTCAATTCAATTAAATATGAAATATACATTACTAATTAATAATTAGTACATTCAATGTACTTTCAAATTAGGTGTTGATTTTTTCGTTTTATAGTATTGAAATGTAATAAAATTTACTTTCATTATTGAGTCTCTTATGATTTTTCGTGATATCAATTACTTATATGTCCTCTGGCGAATAACAAAAAAATCCAATTTTGATTTTAATATTTAAATCGGACCTTCTTTTTCATTCTATCAAATTTTGGCGATGGAGAACGAGCAACTTTTATTTTTATTTGTATTTAAAAAATAAGTTTAAACCCACATAGCACAAAAAATTCCAGGAAACTTCCAAGAAGTTACCCGTGGCAACCTTCGGAAGTTAACCTTGGTAGCTTCTTGGAAATTTCTAGGAAAAATAATAATGTTTGCAAGTTAAAAGCTTCCCATGGAAACTTCCTGATAACTTCCTGGAAGTTTCCAATAAAAACTTCCTGGAAATTACCAAGGAGTTACCAAATATAATTAAAAATTTTTTAAGAAAAATTATTATTTTAAAAGGGTTAAAAAAATTTAAATTATTTAAATTTAGCATTGTTTTAAAATAAAAAAGTGTGTTTAATTAAAAAAATGATCCTCACAACTACAGCAAATATGTGGGTAAGGCTGACTCGAACCACAAGTCAAATATGCCTCAAGTGTGGAGACCGGGGCGTAATGGATCACTTTTCATATTTTGTTGCTTAACTTCGTTATTCTTGCTTTATTAAAAATTTCATCATGTGGAACACTTAGCCTAACATCTCAGCTTTCAATTAGAAAAAAGTACGCCCTAATATCACTTATACTTTTTTTCTAGAACAATTTTTTTTGGGAAATGCAAGGTGAGAAATTTCGCCACGGGTCGGGGATCAGCAATGAAATAATAATTTAGATCATCAAATATTATTACGGTATTGACACTTTTGGTTTCTATTGCATATTTATAACAAAGAATATTGAAAATGCAACATATTTTATTTAAACTGTAAACATTTTCATGCAATTTTCAAATTTTAAAGATTGTAGCGAAATCCAAAATCCATTTACTTAAGGAGCTTCTCCGGCTGCTACTCTTGAAAAAATCGATTTTCTTCCAATTTTATTTAAATTTTGAGGAAATCTTTCTTCGAGTGCGCTCTAAATGTGGTAGAAATTTCAGAACTCTTTGCCATGCGAAATTTGGAAATATTCAAGTTCAAACTTCAGCTTCTACATGCGATCATTTTGAAAATGAAAAATGCCAACTACGGTATCTCGTTTTTTGACATGGCAAAGGGTTCTGAAATTTCTACCACATTTAGAGCGCACTCGAAAAAACATTTCCTCAAAATTTAAATAAAATTAGAAGAAAATCGATTTTTTCAAGAGTAGCAGCCAGAGAACTCCTTAAAAATGTAATTAGTTATTACTCCAGTTATTTTTTTATAAAGGGTTAAAATTGGTTATCATTTTATTAATATTATAAATATAATAGGTTTTTCTTAATAAAATATGCTCGCCAATACGCCTTGGACAAAGTGATCCATTATTAGTGTTTCATTTCGATCCGAGAATTTAATTTTTTTCGAGAGATTTTGTTCGTTGTCGTCTTTGATTTTCGAACGATCATCTCGTTTATTCTTTTGTTAATTGTCAAATCGTATCGTCTACTTTCCTAATCGACCGATTAATTATCGACTGAACTTCTCGACCTTCCCATAACTGACAGCTAACAATAATAAACTAATAACCTATTTTAAAAAAAATGTAATAACCAAAAATATTTAAATTCTTTGTGTTTAATTCATTTAAAAAATATAATTAAATTTATTTTGGTTAATTAAGATTAGTGTAAAAAATTAATTTAAGGTGTCTAGAGAATTGTGATTTTTAAATTCCTAGACCAAAAAGTAAAATATTCCTGAATTTATTTTTTAAAACAATAATAACTATAATATTAAAATATTAATATTTTATGATAAAGAAATTAAGAAAATCGACTTTAAAAAGTCAATAGACATTTTCTTTATTTAGAGAAATATAATATTAATTATTATATTAACTAATAAGTCGATAACATTGGAAGTTAAATTTAAAATTAAACTTGATTTTTATTTTTCTATTACGTAGACACATTTTTACATTCTCATCACATGAGAGGGTATTAATTTACAAAGTATTGTTATTATTTTTAATTGTGTATTAAAATAATAAAAATTAAAAATAATCATACCTAAATTGAAAAAGTTTAATTTTTTAGGTGAAAAAATAATTCTTTAATAAACATTAATAAAAATTTAGTTTTCTCAACATTATTCAAAAGTTGACGAAGGGAAAGTTTTCTCCTCTTGATAAAATGTTTCTAAATTTAATAGTTTAAGTTGTGTAAAAATATAAACTTTTATTAAAATTTTTCATAAATTTTTACTAAGTAGCGAATATTTAAAAAAATTCACTGTCATTTTCAGACTTTTTCCTGGTCTAACTAAATTCCCGGTTTTTCCCAAAATTCCTTAATGCTAGACATTTTGTAATTATATAAAACAATTACGTAAATATAACAAGTAAATTATAATGCATTTTTCAGTGGAAAATAATAAATTATAAATTAATAATAAATAGTAAAATAAAAAATAAATAAAAAAATTAATTATAAAATAATAAATTAATAATAGTTAATAATATGAATAACAAGTTATAAAAAAGTTAGATAAATATGTGAAGTAAATTAAGGAGTTTTAAAGTTGTAATAGGAAGAAAAATTTTACGTCAATAATTTACAGGATATATATTCAGGCTTTTAATTTGTTAAAATGATTTTCATATCATAAACAAGTCGCTACAAATAAAAACGTTTAAAGATAAAGAATTTTTAAAAACTTAAATCTCATTATTTATAAATAATATAACATATTCATATATCTAATTACTATTTGAGTTTACAATAATATATAATTTTATTAATTTATTTTCAATACAAAAAATACGTTTTTAATATTTAGAACGAACTTCTCGTTTAATCGGAGAAATCGCTCCGTTTAGCGAGATGTTCACTTCAATAAGACGAGCGAACATGACTGCTCGGTTATCAAAACAAAAAGAAAATCGTTTTTTGGTTCGTTTCTCGGATCGTGTCGCTCGAATGAAACACTACATTACGCCCCGGAAGTTTTTATTGAAAATTTTGTTCTTCGTTATCAATACCGTAAGTAATAAATAAAAATCGGACAAGTGCGAGTTGCACTCGCACTAAGATCGAGGGTTCCGTACACAAAAAAAACTCGTTATATATATAAATATATATAAATATATATAAATATAAATAAATAAATATATATATATATATATATATATATGTATATATATTATTTTATTTTATTAATAAATTTTTATATTTCTCTATAATTGTACCTATGTTCACCAATCAGGTTCGCTATAATTTTCCTGTAATCTGCACTTAAAACTGAAGATCCCTGCCGAATTTCAGCTCACCAGGTTCAGATTTGTAGAATTTAAAGGAGGGGGGCAGGGTCATTTTTAGCAATTTTTTCGAAAAAATTTAATTTCTTTCCCTTCTATTTCGCAAATATGTAGGCCAATCGTGTTCGCTATATTTTTCCTGTAATCTGCACTTAAAAGTTAAGATCCCTACCGAATTTCAGCCCACACAGTCCAGATTTGTAGATGTTGAGGGGGGGGGACAGGGTCATTTTTTGCAAATTTTTGCAAAAAAATTTGATTTCTTTCCCTTCTATTTCGCAAATATGTAGACCAATCGTGTTCGCTATATTTTTCCTGTAATCTGCACTTAAAACTGAAGATCCCTGCTGAATTTCAGCTCACCAGATTCAGATTTGCAGAAGTTAAGGGAGGGGGAAAGTGTCATTTTTTGCAATTTTTTCAAAAAAATTTAATTTTTTTCCTTCTATTTCGCAAATATGTAGGCCAATCGTGTTCGCTATATTTTTCCTGTAATCTGCACTTAAAACTTAAGATCCCTACCGAATTTCAGCCCACCCGGTTCAGATTTGTAGATGTTGAGGGGGGGGACAGGGTCATTTTTTGCAAATTTTTGCAAAAAAATTTGATTTCTTTCCATTCCATTTCGCAAATATGTAGACCAATCGTGTTCGCTATATTTTTTCTGTAATCTGCACTTAAAACTGAAGATCCCTGCTGAATTTCAGCTCACCAGATTCAGATTTGTAGAAGTTAAGGGAGGGGGAAAGTGTCATTTTTTGCAATTTTTTCAAAAAAATTTAATTTTTTTCCTTCTATTTCGCAAATATGTAGGCCAATCGTGTTCGCTATATTTTTCCTGTAATCTGCACTTAAAACTTAAGATCCCTACCGAATTTCAGCTCACAAGGTTGAGATTTGTAGAAATTAAGGGGGGGGGACAAGGTCATTTTTTGGAATTTTTTCGAAAAAATTTAACTTCTTTCCCTTCTATTTCGCAAATATGTAGACAAATCGTGTTCGCTATATTTTTTCTGTAATCTGCACTTAAAACTGATGATCCCTACCGAATTTCAGCTCACAAGGTTGAGATTTGTAGAAACTAAGGGGAAGGACAGGGTCATTTTTTGGAATTTTTTCGAAAAAATTTAATTTCTTTCCCTTCTATTTCGCAAATATATAGACAAATCGTGTTCGCTATATTTTTTCTGTAATCTGCACTTAAAACTAAAGATCCCTGCTGAATTTCAGCTCACCAGGTTCAGATTTGTAGAAGTTAAGGAGGGGCACAGTGTCATTTCTTGCAATTTTTTCAAAAAAATTTAATTTCTCTCCCTTCTATTTCGCAAATATGTAGGCCAATCATGTTCGCTATATTTTTCCTGTAATATGCACTTAAAACTTACGATCTCTACCGCATTTCAGCTCACAACGTTGAGATTTGTAGAAATTAAGGGGGGGGACAAGGTCATTTTTTGCAATTTTTTCGAAAAAATTTAATTTCTTTTCCTTCTATTTCGCAAATATGTAGACAAATTGTGTTCGCTATATTTTTCCTGTAATCTGCACTTAAAACTGATGATCCCTACCGAATTTCAGCTCACAAGGTTGAGATTTGTAGAAACTAAGGGGGAGGACAGGGTCATTTTTTGCAATTTTTTCGAAAAAATTTAATTTCTTTCCCTTCTATTTCGCTAATATGTAGACCAATCGTGTTCGCTATATTTTTCATGTAATCTGCACTTAAAACTGATGATCCCTACCGAATTTCAGGTCACAAGGTTGAGATTTGTAGAAACTAAGGGGGGGACAGGGTCATTTTTTGCAATTTTTTCGAAAAAAATTAATTTCTTTCCCTTCTATTTCGCAAATATGTAGACCAATCGTGTTCGCTATATTTTTCCTGTAATCTGCACTTAAAACTGAAGATCTCTACCGAATTTCAGGTCACAAGGTTGAGATTTGTAGAAGTTAAGGGAGGGGGAAAGTGTCATTTTTTGCAATTTTTTCAAAAAAATTTAATTTTTTTCCTTCTATTTCGCAAATATGTAGGCCAATCGTGTTTGCTATATTTTCCCTGTAATCTGCACTTAAAACTTAAGATCCCTACCGAATTTCAGCTCACAAGGTTGAGATTTGTAGAAATTAAGGGGGGGGGACAAGGTCATTTTTTGGAATTTTTTCGAAAAAATTTAATTTCTTTCCCTTCTATTTCGCAAATATGTAGACAAATCGTGTTCGCTATATTTTTCCTGTAATCTGCACTTAAAACTGATGATCCCTACCGAATTTCAGCTCACAAGGTTGAGATTTGTAGAAACTAAGGGGAAGGACAGGGTCATTTTTTGGAATTTTTTCGAAAAAATTTAATTTCTCTCCCTTCTATTTCGCAAATATGTAGGCCAATCATGTTCGCTATATTTTTCCTGTAATCTGCACTTAAAACTTACGATCTCTACCGCATTTCAGCTCACAACGTTGAGATTTGTAGAAATTAAGGGGGGGGACAAGGTCATTTTTTGCAATTTTTTCGAAAAAATTTAATTTCTTTTCCTTCTATTTCGCAAATATGTAGACAAATTGTGTTCGCTATATTTTTTCTGTAATCTGCACTTAAAACTGATGATCCCTACCGAATTTCAGCTCACAAGGTTGAGATGTGTAGAAACTAAGGGGGAGGACAGGGTCATTTTTTGCAATTTTTTCGAAAAAATTTAATTTCTTTCCCTTCTATTTCGCAAATATATAGGCCAATCGTGTTCGCTATATTTTTCCTGTAATCTGCACTTAAAACTGAAAATCCCTACCGAATTTCAGTTCACAAGGTTGAGATTTGTAGAAACTAAGGGGGGGGACAGTTTCATTTTTTGCAATTTTTTCGAAAAAATTTAATTTCTTTCCCTTCTATTTCGCTAATATGTAGACCAATCGTGTTCGCTATATTTTTCATGTAATCTGCACTTAAAACTGATGATCCCTACCGAATTTCAGGTCACAAGGTTGAGATTTGTAGAAACTAAGGGGGGGACAGGGTCATTTTTTGCAATTTTTTCGAAAAAAATTAATTTCTTTCCCTTCTATTTCGCAAATATGTAGACCAATCGTGTTCGCTATATTTTTCCTGTAATCTGCACTTAAAACTGAAGATCCCTACCGAATTTCAGGTCACAAGGTTGAGATTTGTAGAAGTTAAGGGAGGGGGAAAGTGTAATTTTTTGCAATTTTTTCGAAAAAATTTAATTTCTTTCCCTTCTATTTCGCAAATATGTAGGCCAATCGTGTTTGCTATATTTTTCCTGTAATCTGCACTTAAAACTTAAGATCCCTACCGAATTTCAGCCCACCCGGTTCAGATTTGTAGATGTTGAGGGAGGGGGGACAGGGTCATTTTTTGCAAATTTTTGCAAAAAAATTTGATTTCTTTCCCTTCCATTTCGCAAATATGTAGACCAATCGTGTTCGCTATATTTTTCCTGTAATCTGCACTTAAAACTTAAGATCCCTACCGAATTTCAGCCCACCCGGTTCAGATTTGTAGATGTTGAGGGGGGGGGACAGGGTCATTTTTTGCAAATTTTTGCAAAAAAATTTGATTTCTTTCCCTTCTATTTCGCAAATATGTAGACCAATCGTGTTCGCTATATTTTTTCTGTAATCTGCACTTAAAACTGAAGATCCCTGCTGAATTTCAGCTCACCAGATTCAGATTTGTAGAATATAAGGGGGGGGACAAGGTCATTTTTTGCAATTTTTTCGAAAAAATTTAATTTCTTTCCCTTCTATTTCGCAAATATGTAGGCCAATCGTGTTCGCTATATTTTTCCTGTAATCTGCACTTAAAACTGATGATCCCTACTGAATTTCAGCTCACAAGGTTGAGATATGTAGAAACTAAGGGGGAGGACAGTGTCATTTTTAGCAATTTTTTCGAAAAAATTTAATTTCTTTCCCTTGTATTTCGCAAATATGTAGGCTAATCATGTTCGCTATATTTTTCCTGTAATCTGCACTTAAAAGTTAAGATCCCTACCGAATTTCAGCTCACAATGTTGAGATTTGTAGAAATTAAGGGGGGGGACAGTGTCATTTCTTGCAATTTTTTCAAAAAATTTAATTTCTTTCCCTTCTATTTCGCAAATATGTAGACCAATCGTGTTCGCTATATTTTTCCTGTAATCTGCACTTAAAACTGAAGATCCCTGCTGAATTTCAGCTCACCAGATTCAGATTTGTAGAAGTTAAGGGAGGGGGAAAGTGTCATTTTTTGCAATTTTTTCAAAAAAATTTAATTTTTTTCCTTCTATTTCGCAAACATGTAGGCCAATCGTGTTCGCTATATTTTTCCTGTAATCTGCACTTAAAACTTAAGATCCCTACCGAATTTCAGCTCACAAGGTTGAGATTTGTAGAAATTAAGGGGGGGGGACAAGGTCATTTTTTGGAATTTTTTCGAAAAAATTTAATTTCTTTCCCTTCTATTTCGCAAATATGTAGACAAATTGTGTTCGCTATATTTTTCCTGTAATCTGCACTTAAAACTGATGATCCCTACCGAATTTCAGCTCACAAAATTGAGATTTGTAGAAACTAAGGGGGGGGACAGGGTCATTTTTTGCAATTTTTTCGAAAAAATTTAATTTCTTTCCCTTCTATTTCGCAAATATATAGGCCAATCGTGTTCGCTATATTTTTCCTGTAATCTGCACTTAAAACTGAAAATCCCTACCGAATTTCAGCTCACAAGGTTGAGATTTGTAGAAACTAAGGGGGGGGGACAGTTTCATTTTTTGCAATTTTTTCGAAAAAATTTAATTTCTTTCCCATCTATTTCGCTAATATGTAGGCCAATCGTGTTTGCTATATTTTTCCTGTAATCTGCACTTAAAACTTAAGATCCCTACCGAATTTCAGCCCACCCGGTTCAGATTTGTAGATGTTGAGGGAGGGGGGACAGGGTCATTTTTTGCAAATTTTTGCAAAAAAATTTGATTTCTTTCACTTCCATTTCGCTAATATGTAGACCAATCGTGTTCGCTATATTTTTCCTGTAATCTGCACTTAAAACTTAAGATCCCTACCGAATTTCAGCCCACCCGGTTCAGATTTGTAGATGTTGAGGGGGGGGACAGGGTCATTTTTTGCAAATTTTTGCAAAAAAATTTGATTTCTTTCCCTTCTATTTCGCAAATATGTAGACCAATCGTGTTCGCTATATTTTTTCTGTAATCTGCACTTAAAACTGAAGATCCCTGCTGAATTTCAGCTCACCAGATTCAGATTTGTAGAATATAAGGGGGGGGACAAGGTCATTTTTTGCAATTTTTTCGAAAAAATTTAATTACTTTCCCTTCTATTTCGCAAATATGTAGGGCAATCGTAGTAATCTGCACTTAATACTGATCCTGTTGAATTTCAGCTCACCAGATTCAGATATGTAGAAAATAAGGGGGGGGACAAGGTCGTGCAATTTTTTCGAAAAAATTTTAATTTCTTTCCCTTCTATTTCGCAAATATGTAGGCCAATCATGTTCGCTAATATTTTTCCTGTAGATTAGCGAAATAAGGGGGGGGGAAAGAAATTAAATTTTTCGACAAAATTGCAAAAAATGACCCTTCCCTCTCTACATTTCTGAATATGTGAGCTGAAAATTCAGCAGGGATCTTCAGTTTTAACTGCAGACTACAGTATATAGCGAACACGATTGTACATTTTGCGAAATAGAAGAGAAAGTAATTAAATTTTTTCGAAAAAAATTGCAAAAAATGACCTTGTCCCCCCCCTCATATTTACAAATCTGAATCTGGTGAGCTGAAATTCAGCAGGGAATCTTCAGTTTTAAGTGCAGATTACAGAAAAAATATAGCGAACACGATTGGTCTACATATTTGCGAAATAGAAGGGAAAGATAATTAAATTTTTTGCAAAAAATTGCAAAAAAATGACCTTGTCCCCCCCCTCAACATTCTACAAATCTGGAATCTGTGTGGGCTGAAATTCGGTAGGGGATCTTAAGTTTTAAGTGCAGATTACAGGAAAAATATAGCGAACACGATTGGTCTACATATTTGCGAAATAGAAGGTAAAGAAATTAAATTTTTTGAAAAAATTTGCAAAAAAATGACACTGTCCCCCCCCTCAACATTTCAACAAATCTGGACATTGTGACCTGAAATTCGGTAGGGATCTTCAGTTTTAAGTGCAGATTACAGGAAAAATATAGCGAACACGATTGGTCTACATATTTGCGAAATAGAAGGGAAAGAAATTAATTTTTTTCGAAAAAATTGCAAAAAATGACACTTTCCCCCTCCCTTAACTTCTACAAATCTCAACCTTGTGACCTGAAATTCGGTAGGGATCGTAAGTTTTAAGTGCAGATTACAGGAAAAATATAGCGAACACGATTAACCTACATATTTGCGAAATAGAAGGGAAAGAAATTAAATTTTTTCGAAAAAATTGCAAAAAATGACCTTGTCCCCTCCCTTAACTTCTACAAATCTCAACCTTGTGACCTGAAATTCGGTAGGGATCTTCAGTTTTAAGTGCAGATTACAGGAAAAATATAGCGAACACGATTGGCCTACATATTTGCGAAATAGAAGGTAAAGAAATTAAAGTTTTTTGAAAAAATTCCAAAAAATGACACTGTCCCCCCCCTTAATTTCTACAAATCTCAACATTGTGAGCTGAAATTCGGTAGGGATCTTAAGTTTTAAGTGCAGATTACAGGAAAAATATAGCGAACACGATTTGTTACATTATTTGCGAAATAGAAGGTAAAGAAATTAAAGTTTTTTCGAAAAAATTGCAAAAAATGACACTGTCCCCCCCTTAATTTCTACAAATCTCAACCTTGTGAGCCTGAAATTCGGTAGGGATCTTAAGTTTTAAGTGCAGATTACAGGAAAAATATAGCGAACACGATTTGTTCTACATATTTGCGAAAATAGAAGGGAAAGAAATTAAATTTTTTCGAAAAAATTGCAAAAAATGACCTTGTCCCCTCCCTTAATTTTCTACATATCTCAACCTTGTGAGCTGAAATTCGGTAGGTATCTTAAGTTTTAAGTGCAGATTACAGGAAAAATATAGCGAACATGATTGGCATACATATTTGCGAAATAGAAGGGAAAGCAATTCAATTTTTTCGAAAAAATTGCAAAAAACGACCTTGTCTCCCCCCTTAATTTCTACATATCTGAATCTGGTGAGCTGAAATTCAGCAGGGATCGTAAGTTTTAAGTGCAGATTACAGGAAAAATATAGCGAACATGATTGGCCTACATATTTGCGAAATAGAAGGGAAAGAAATTCAATTTTTTCGAAAAAATTGCAAAAAATTACGACCTTGTCCCCCCCTTAATTTCTACAAATCTCAACCTTGGTGAGCTGAAATTTCGGTAGGGATCTTTAGTTTTAAGTGCAGATTACAGGAAAAATATAGCGAACACGATTGGCCTACATATTTGCGAAATAGAAGGGAAAGAAATTAATTTTTTTCGAAAAAAATTGCAAAAATGACACTGTCCCCTCCCTTAACTTCTACAAATCTCAACCTTGTGACCTGAAATTCGGTAGGGATCATCAGTTTTAAGTGCAGATTACATGAAAAATATAGCGAACACGATTGGTCTACATATTTGCGAAATAGAAGGTAAAGAAATTAAAGTTTTTTGGAAAAATTGCAAAAAATGACCCTGTCCCCCCCTTAGTTTCTACAAATCTCAATTTTGTGAGCTGAAATTTGGTAGGGATCATCAGTTTTAAGTGCAGATTACAAGAAAATATAGCGAACACAGGGTCTACATATTTGCGAATTTTTGGAAAAAATGCAAAAATGACCCTGTCCATTTCTATTCAATTTTGTGAGCTGAAAAATTTTAAGTGCATTACTACAGGTCATTTTTTGCATTTTTTTCGAAAAAAAATTAATTTCTTTCCCTTCTGTTTCGCAAATATGTAGACCAATCTCGTGTTCGCTATATTTTTCCTGTAATCTGCACTTAAAACTGAAGATCCCCACCGAATTTCAGGTCACAAGGTTGAGATTTGTAGAAGTTAAGGGAGGGGGAAAGTGTAATTTTTTGCAATTTTTTCAAAAAAATTTAATTTTTTTCCTTCTATTTCGCAAATATGTAGGCCAATCGTGTTTGCTATATTTTTCCTGTAATCTGCACTTAAAACTTAAGATCCCTACCGAATTTCAGCCCACCCGGTTCAGATTTGTAGATGTTGAGGGAGGGGGGACAGGGTCATTTTTTGCAAATTTTTGCAAAAAAATTTGATTTCTTTCCCTTCCATTTCGCAAATATGTAGACCAATCGTGTTCGCTATATTTTTCCTGTAATCTGCACTTAAAACTTAAGATCCCTACCGAATTTCAGCCCACCCGGTTCAGATTTGTAGATGTTGAGGGGGGGGGACAGGGTCATTTTTTGCAAATTTTTGCAAAAAAATTTGATTTCTTTCCCTTCTATTTCGCAAATATGTAGACCAATCGTGTTCGCTATATTTTTTCTGTAATCTGCACTTAAAACTGAAGATCCCTGCTGAATTTCAGCTCACCAGATTCAGATTTGTAGAATATAAGGGGGGGGACAAGGTCATTTTTTGCAATTTTTTCGAAAAAATTTAATTTCTTTCCCTTCTATTTCGCAAATATGTAGGCCAATCGTGTTCGCTATATTTTTCCTGTAATCTGCACTTAAAACTGAAGATCCCTGCTGAATTTCAGCTCACCAGATTCAGATATGTAGAAATTAAGGGGGGGGACAAGGTCGTTTTTTGCAATTTTTTCGAAAAAATTTAATTTCTTTCCCTTCTATTTCGCAAATATGTAGGCCAATCATGTTCGCTATATTTTTCCTGTAATCTGCACTTAAAACTTACGATCCCTACCGGATTTCAGCTCACAAGGTTGAGATATGTAGAAATTAAGGGGGGGGACAATGTCATTTTTTGCAATTTTTTCGAAAAAATTTAATTTCTTTCCCTTCTATTTCGCAAATATGTAGACAAATCGTGTTCGCTATATTTTTCCTGTAATCTGCACTTAAAACTTAAGATCCCTACCGAATTTCAGCTCACAATGTTGAGATTTGTAGAAATTAAGGGGGGGGACAGTGTCATTTCTTGCAATTTTTTCAAAAAATTTAATTTCTTTCCCTTCTATTTCGCAAATATGTAGACCAATCGTGTTCGCTATATTTTTCTTGTAATCTGCACTTAAAACTGATGATCCCTACCAAATTTCAGCTCACAAAATTGAGATTTGTAGAAACTAAGGGGGGGGACAGGGTCATTTTTTGCAATTTTTTCAAAAAACTTTAATTTCTTTACCTTCTATTTCGCAAATATGTAGACCAATCGTGTTCGCTATATTTTTCTTGTAATCTGCACTTAAAACTGATGATCCCTACCAAATTTCAGCTCACAAAATTGAGATTTGTAGAAACTAAGGGGGGGGACAGGGTCATTTTTTGCAATTTTTTCAAAAAACTTTAATTTCTTTACCTTCCATTTCGCAAATATGTAGACAAATCGTGTTCGCTATATTTTTCCTGTAATCTGCACTTAAAACTTAAGATCCCTACCGAATTTCAGCTCACAATGTTGAGATTTGTAGAATTTAAGGGGGGGGGACATGGTCATTTTTTGCAATTTTTTCAAAAAAATTTAACTTCATTCCATTCTATTTCACAAACATGTAGACCAATCGTGTTCGCTATATTTTTCTTGTAATCTGCACTTAAAACTGATGATCCCTACCAAATTTCAGCTCACAAAATTGAGATTTGTAGAAACTAAGGGGGGGGACATGGTCATTTTTTGCAATTTTTTCAAAAAACTTTAATTTCTTTACCTTCTATTTTGCAAATATGTAGACCAATCGTGTTCGCTATATTTTTCTTGTAATCTGCACTTAAAACTGATGATCCCTACCAAATTTCAGCTCACAAAATTGAGATTTGTAGAAACTAAGGGGGGGACAGAATCATTTTTTGCAATTTTTTTGAAAAAAATTAAATTATTTACCATCTATTTCGCAAATATGTAGACCAATCGTGTTCGCTATATTTTTCCTGTAATCTGCACTTAAAACTTAAGATCCCTACCGAATTTCAGCCCACCCGGTTCAGATTTGTAGATGTTGAGGGGGGGGGACAGGGTCATATTTTGTAATTTTTTCAAAAAAATTTAATTTCTTTCCCTTCTATTTCGCAAATATGTAGGCCAATCATGTTCGCTATATTTTTCCTGTAATCTGCACTTAAAACTTACGATCCCTACCGGATTTCAGCTCACAAGGTTGAGATATGTAGAAATTAAGGGGGCGGACAATGTCATTTTTTGCAATTTTTTCGAAAAAATTTAATTTCTTTCCCTTCTGTTTCGCAAATATGTAGACCAATCGTGTTCGCTATATTTTTCCTGTAATCTGCACTTAAAACTGAAGATCCCTACCGAATTTCAGGTCACAAGGTTGAGATTTGTAGAAGTTAAGGGAGGGGGAAAGTGTAATTTTTTGCAATTTTTTCAAAAAAATTTAATTTTTTTCCTTCTATTTCGCAAATATGTAGGCCAATCGTGTTTGCTATATTTTTCCTGTAATCTGCACTTAAAACTTAAGATCCCTACCGAATTTCAGCCCACCCGGTTCAGATTTGTAGATGTTGAGGGAGGGGGGACAGGGTCATTTTTTGCAAATTTTTGCAAAAAAATTTGATTTCTTTCCCTTCCATTTCGCAAATATGTAGACCAATCGTGTTCGCTATATTTTTCCTGTAATCTGCACTTAAAACTTAAGATCCCTACCGAATTTCAGCCCACCCGGTTCAGATTTGTAGATGTTGAGGGGGGGGGACAGGGTCATTTTTTGCAAATTTTTGCAAAAAAATTTGATTTCTTTCCCTTCTATTTCGCAAATATGTAGACCAATCGTGTTCGCTATATTTTTTCTGTAATCTGCACTTAAAACTGAAGATCCCTGCTGAATTTCAGCTCACCAGATTCAGATTTGTAGAATATAAGGGGGGGGACAAGGTCATTTTTTGCAATTTTTTCAAAAAAATTTAATTTCTTTCCCTTCTATTTCGCAAATATGTAGGCCAATCGTGTTCGCTATATTTTTCCTGTAATCTGCACTTAAAACTGAAGATCCCTGCTGAATTTCAGCTCACCAGATTCAGATATGTAGAAATTAAGGGGGGGGACAAGGTCGTTTTTTGCAATTTTTTCGAAAAAATTTAATTTCTTTCCCTTCTATTTCGCAAATATGTAGGCCAATCATGTTCGCTATATTTTTCCTGTAATCTGCACTTAAAACTTACGATCCCTACCGGATTTCAGCTCACAAGGTTGAGATATGTAGAAATTAAGGGGGGGGACAATGTCATTTTTTGCAATTTTTTCGAAAAAATTTAATTTCTTTCCCTTCTATTTCGCAAATATGTAGACAAATCGTGTTCGCTATATTTTTCCTGTAATCTGCACTTAAAACTTAAGATCCCTACCGAATTTCAGCTCACAATGTTGAGATTTGTAGAAATTAAGGGGGGGGACAGTGTCATTTCTTGCAATTTTTTCAAAAAATTTAATTTCTTTCCCTTCTATTTCGCAAATATGTAGACCAATCGTGTTCGCTATATTTTTCTTGTAATCTGCACTTAAAACTGATGATCCCTACCAAATTTCAGCTCACAAAATTGAGATTTGTAGAAACTAAGGGGGGGGACAGGGTCATTTTTTGCAATTTTTTCAAAAAAACTTTAATTTCTTTACCTTCTATTTCGCAAATATGTAGACCAATCGTGTTCGCTATATTTTTCTTGTAATCTGCACTTAAAACTGATGATCCCTACCAAATTTCAGCTCACAAAATTGAGATTTGTAGAAACTAAGGGGGGGGACAGGGTCATTTTTTGCAATTTTTTTCAAAAAACTTTAATTTCTTTACCTTCTATTTCGCAAATATGTAGGCCAATCGTGTTCGCTATATTTTTCCTGTAATCTGCACTTAAAACTTAAGATCCCTACCGAATTTCAGCCCACCCGGTTCAAATTTGTAGATGTTGAGGGGGGGGGGGGGGACAGGGTCATTTTTTGTAATTTTTTTAAAAAAATTTAATTTCTTTCCCATCAATTTCGCAAATATGTAGGCCAATCGTGTTCGCTATATTTTTCCTGTAATCTGCACTTAAAACTTACGATCCCTACCGAATTTCAGCTCACCAGATTCAGATATGTAGAAATTAAGGGGGGGGACAAGGTCGTTTTTTGCAATTTTTTCGAAAAAATTTAATTTCTTTCCCTTCTATTTCGCAAATATGTAGGCCAATCGTGTTCGCTATATTTTTCCTGTAATCTGCACTTAAAACTTACGATCCCTACCGGATTTCAGCTCACAAGGTTGAGATATGTAGAAATTTAGGGGGGGGACAATGTCATTTTTTGCAATTTTTTCGAAAAAATTTAATTTCTTTCCCTTCCATTTCGCAAATATGTAGACAAATCGTGTTCGCTATATTTTTCCTGTAATCTGCACTTAAAACTTAGGATCCCTACCGAATTTCAGCTCACAATGTTGAGATTTGTAGAAATTAAGGGGGGGGGGGGGGGACAGTGTCATTTCTTGCAATTTTTTCAAAAAATTTAATTTCTTTCCCTTCTATTTCGCAAATATGTAGACCAATCGTGTTCGCTATATTTTTCTTGTAATCTGCACTTAAAACTGATGATCCCTACCAAATTTCAGCTCACAAAATTGAGATTTGTAGAAACTAAGGGGGGGGACATGGTCATTTTTTGCAATTTTTTCAAAAAACTTTAATTTCTTTACCTTCTATTTTGCAAATATGTAGACCAATCGTGTTCGCTATATTTTTCTTGTAATCTGCACTTAAAACTGATGATCCCTACCAAATTTCAGCTCACAAAATTGAGATTTGTAGAAACTAAGGGGGGGGACAGGGTCATTTTTTGCAATTTTTTTAAAAAACTTTAATTTCTTTACCTTCTATTTCGCAAATATGTAGGCCAATCGTGTTCGCTATATTTTTCCTGTAATCTGCACTTAAAACTTAAGATCCCTACCGAATTTCAGCCCACCCGGTTCAGATTTGTAGATGTTGAGGGGGGGGGACAGGGTCATATTTTGTAATTTTTTCAAAAAAATTTAATTTCTTTCCCTTCTATTTCGCAAATATGTAGGCCAATCATGTTCGCTATATTTTTCCTGTAATCTGCACTTAAAACTTACGATCCCTACCGGATTTCAGCTCACAAGGTTGAGATATGTAGAAATTAAGGGGGGGGACAATGTCATTTTTTGCAATTTTTTCGAAAAAATTTAATTTCTTTCCCTTCTATTTCGCAAATATGTAGACAAATCGTGTTCGCTATATTTTTCCTGTAATCTGCACTTAAAACTTAAAATCCCTACCGAATTTCAGCTCACAATGTTGAGATTTGTAGAAATTAAGGGGGGGGACAGTGTCATTTCTTGCAATTTTTTCAAAAAATTTAATTTCTTTCCCTTCTATTTCGCAAATATGTAGACCAATCGTGTTCGCTATATTTTTCTTGTAATCTGCACTTAAAACTGATGATCCCTACCAAATTTCAGCTCACAAAATTGAGATTTGTAGAAACTAAGGGGGGGGACAGGGTCATTTTTTGCAATTTTTTCAAAAAACTTTAATTTCTTTACCTTCTATTTCGCAAATATGTAGACCAATCGTGTTCGCTATATTTTTCTTGTAATCTGCACTTAAAACTGATGATCCCTACCAAATTTCAGCTCACAAAATTGAGATTTGTAGAAACTAAGGGGGGGGACCGGGTCCATTTTTGCAATTTTTTCAAAAAACTTTAATTTCTTTACCTTCTATTTCGCAAATATGTAGGCCAATCGTGTTCGCTATATTTTTCCTGTAATCTGCACTTAAAACTTAAGATCCCTACCGAATTTCAGCCCACCCGGTTCAGATTTGTAGATGTTGAGGGGGGGGGACAGGGTCATTTTTTGTAATTTTTTTAAAAAAATTTAATTTCTTTCCCATCAATTTCGCAAATATGTAGGCCAATCGTGTTCGCTATATTTTTCCTGTAATCTGCACTTAAAACTTACGATCCCTACCGAATTTCAGCTCACCAGATTCAGATATGTAGAAATTAAGGGGGGGGACAATGTCATTTTTTGCAATTTTTTCGAAAAAATTTAATTTCTTTCCCTTCCATTTCGCAAATATGTAGACAAATCGTGTTCGCTATATTTTTCCTGTAATCTGCACTTAAAACTTAAGATCCCTACCGAATTTCAGCTCACAATGTTGAGATTTGTAGAAATTAAGGGGGGGGACAGTGTCATTTCTTGCAATTTTTTCAAAAAATTTAATTTCTTTCCCTTCTATTTCGCAAATATGTAGACCAATCGTGTTCGCTATATTTTTCTTGTAATCTGCACTTAAAACTGATGATCCCTACCAAATTTCAGCTCACAAAATTGAGATTTGTAGAAACTAAGGGGGGGGACATGGTCATTTTTTGCAATTTTTTCAAAAAACTTTAATTTCTTTACCTTCTATTTTGCAAATATGTAGACCAATCGTGTTCGCTATATTTTTCTTGTAATCTGCACTTAAAACTGATGATCCCTACCACATTTCAGCTCACAAAATTGAGATTTGTAGAAACTAAGGGGGGGGACAGGGTCATTTTTTGCAATTTTTTTAAAAAACTTTAATTTCTTTACCTTCTATTTCGCAAATATGTAGGCCAATCGTGTTCGCTATATTTTTCCTGTAATCTGCACTTAAAACTTAAGATCCCTACCGAATTTCAGCCCACCCGGTTCAGATTTGTAGATGTTGAGGGGGGGGACAGGGTCATTTTTTGTAATTTTTTTAAAAAAATTTAATTTCTTTCCCTTCAATTTCGCAAATATGTAGGCCAATCGTGTTCGCTATATTTTTCCTGTAATCTGCACTTAAAACTTACGATCCCTACCGAATTTCAGCTCACAATGTTGAGATTTGTAGAAATTAAGGGGGGGGACAAGGTCATTTTTTGGAATTTTTTCGAAAAAATTTAATTTCTTTCCCTTCTATTTCGCAAATATGTAGACAAATCGTGTTCGCTATATTTTTCCTGTAATCTGCACTTAAAACTTAAGTTCCCTACCGAATTTCAGCCCACCCGGTTCAGATTTGTAGATGTTGAGGGGGGGGACAGGGTAATTTTTTGCAATTTTGTCGAAAAAATTTAATTTCTTTCTCTTCTATTTCGCTAATATGTAGACAAATCGTGTTCGCTATATTTTTCCTGTAATCTGCACTTAAAACTTAAGATCCCTACCGAATTTCAGCCCACCCGGTTCAGATTTGTAGATGTTGAGGGGGGGGGACAGGGTCATTTTTTGTAATTTTTTTAAAAAAATTTAATTTCTTTCCCATCAATTTCGCAAATATGTAGGCCAATCGTGTTCGCTATATTTTTCCTGTAATCTGCACTTAAAACTTACGATCCCTACCGAATTTCAGCTCACCAGATTCAGATATGTAGAAATTAAGGGGGGGGACAATGTCATTTTTTGCAATTTTTTCGAAAAAATTTAATTTCTTTCCCTTCCATTTCGCAAATATGTAGACAAATCGTGTTCGCTATATTTTTCCTGTAATCTGCACTTAAAACTTAAGATCCCTACCGAATTTCAGCTCACAATGTTGAGATTTGTAGAAATTAAGGGGGGGGGACAGTGACATTTCTTGCAATTTTTTCAAAAAATTTAATTTCTTTCCCTTCTATTTCGCAAATATGTAGACCAATCGTGTTCGCTATATTTTTCTTGTAATCTGCACTTAAAACTGATGATCCCTACCAAATTTCAGCTCACAAAATTGAGATTTGTAGAAACTAAGGGGGGGGACATGGTCATTTTTTGCAATTTTTTCAAAAAACTTTAATTTCTTTACCTTCTATTTTGCAAATATGTAGACCAATCGTGTTCGCTATATTTTTCTTGTAATCTGCACTTAAAACTGATGATCCCTACCACATTTCAGCTCACAAAATTGAGATTTGTAGAAACTAAGGGGGGGGACAGGGTCATTTTTTGCAATTTTTTTAAAAAACTTTAATTTCTTTACCTTCTATTTCGCAAATATGTAGGCCAATCGTGTTCGCTATATTTTTCCTGTAATCTGCACTTAAAACTTAAGATCCCTACCGAATTTCAGCCCACCCGGTTCAGATTTGTAGATGTTGAGGGGGGGGACAGGGTCATTTTTTGTAATTTTTTTAAAAAAATTTAATTTCTTTCCCTTCAATTTCGCAAATATGTAGGCCAATCGTGTTCGCTATATTTTTCCTGTAATCTGCACTTAAAACTTACGATCCCTACCGAATTTCAGCTCACAATGTTGAGATTTGTAGAAATTAAGGGGGGGGACAAGGTCATTTTTTGGAATTTTTTCGAAAAAATTTAATTTCTTTCCCTTCTATTTCGCAAATATGTAGACAAATCGTGTTCGCTATATTTTTCCTGTAATCTGCACTTAAAACTTAAGTTCCCTACCGAATTTCAGCCCACCCGGTTCAGATTTGTAGATGTTGAGGGGGGGGACAGGGTAATTTTTTGCAATTTTGTCGAAAAAATTTAATTTCTTTCTCTTCTATTTCGCTAATATGTAGACAAATCGTGTTCGCTATATTTTTCCTGTAATCTGCACTTAAAACTGAAGATCCCTGCTGAATTTCAGCTCACCAGGTTCAGATTTGTAGAAGTTAAGGGGGGGGGGACAGTGTCATTTCTTGCAATTTTTTCAAAAAATTTAATTTCTTTCCCTTCTATTTCGCAAATATGTAGACCAATCGTGTTCGCTATATTTTTCTTGTAATCTGTTCTTAAAACTGATGATCCCTACCGAATTTCAGCTCACAAAATTGAGATTTGTAGAAACTAAGGGGGGGGACAGGGTCATTTTTTGCAATTTTTTCAAAAAACTTTAATTTCTTTACCTTCTATTTCGCAAATATGTAGGCCAATCGTGTTCGCTATATTTTTCCTGTAATCTGCACTTAAAACTTAAGATCCCTACCGAATTTCAGCCCACCCGGTTCAGATTTGTAGATGTTGAGGGGGGGGGACAGGGTCATTTTTTGTAATTTTTTTAAAAAAATTTAATTTCTTTCCCATCAATTTCGCAAATATGTAGGCCAATCGTGTTCGCTATATTTTTCCTGTAATCTGCACTTAAAACTTACGATCCCTACCGAATTTCAGCTCACCAGATTCAGATATGTAGAAATTAAGGGGGGGGACAAGGTCGTTTTTTGCAATTTTTTCGAAAAAATTTAATTTCTTTCCCTTCTATTTCGCAAATATGTAGGCCAATCATGTTCGCTATATTTTTCCTGTAATCTGCACTTAAAACTTACGATCCCTACCGGATTTCAGCTCACAAGGTTGAGATATGTAGAAATTAAGGGGGGGGACA
The DNA here is from genome assembly GCA_032873175.1 of Leptopilina drosophilae. Taxonomy (NCBI): domain Eukaryota; kingdom Metazoa; phylum Arthropoda; class Insecta; order Hymenoptera; family Figitidae; genus Leptopilina; species Leptopilina drosophilae. Next base: position 27,889,910 of record CM065481.1, read on the forward strand.
ATGTCATTTTTTGCAATTTTTTCGAAAAAATTTAATTTCTTTCCCTTCCATTTCGCAAATATGTAGACAAATCGTGTTCGCTATATTTTTCCTGTAATCTGCACTTAAAACTTAAGATCCCTACCGAATTTCAGCTCACAATGTTGAGATTTGTAGAAATTAAGGGGGGGACAGTGTCATTTCTTGCAATTTTTTCAAAAAATTTAATTTCTTTCCCTTCTATTTCGCAAATATGTAGACCAATCGTGTTCGCTATATTTTTCTTGTAATCTGCACTTAAAACTGATGATCCCTACAAAATTTCAGCTCACAAAATTGAGATTTGTAGAAACTAAGGGGGGGGACATGGTCATTTTTTGCAATTTTTTCAAAAAACTTTAATTTCTTTACCTTCTATTTTGCAAATATGTAGACCAATCGTGTTCGCTATATTTTTCTTGTAATCTGCACTTAAAACTGATGATCCCTACCAAATTTCAGCTCACAAAATTGAGATTTGTAGAAACTAAGGGGGGGGACAGGGTAATTTTTTGCAATTTTTTTAAAAAACTTTAATTTCTTTACCTTCTATTTCGCAAATATGTAGGCCAATCGTGTTCGCTATATTTTTTTTGTAATCTGCACTTAAAACTTAAGATCCCTACCGAATTTCAGCCCACCCGGTTCAGATTTGTAGATGTTGAGGGGGGGGGACAGGGTCATATTTTGTAATTTTTTCAAAAAAATTTAATTTCTTTCCCTTCTATTTCGCAAATATGTAGGCCAATCATGTTCGCTATATTTTTCCTGTAATCTGCACTTAAAACTTACGATCCCTACCGGATTTCAGCTCACAAGGTTGAGATATGTAGAAATTAAGGGGGGGGACAATGTCATTTTTTGCAATTTTTTCGAAAAAATTTAATTTCTTTCCCTTCTATTTCGCAAATATGTAGACAAATCGTGTTCGCTATATTTTTCCTGTAATCTGCACTTAAAACTTAAGATCCCTACCGAATTTCAGCTCACAATGTTGAGATTTGTAGAAATTAAGGGGGGGACAGTGTCATTTCTTGCAATTTTTTCAAAAAATTTAATTTCTTTCCCTTCTATTTCGCAAATATGTAGACCAATCGTGTTCGCTATATTTTTCTTGTAATCTGCACTTAAAACTGATGATCCCTACAAAATTTCAGCTCACAAAATTGAGATTTGTAGAAACTAAGGGGGGGGACATGGTCATTTTTTGCAATTTTTTCAAAAAACTTTAATTTCTTTACCTTCTATTTTGCAAATATGTAGACCAATCGTGTTCGCTATATTTTTCTTGTAATCTGCACTTAAAACTGATGATCCCTACCACATTTCAGCTCACAAAATTGAGATTTGTAGAAACTAAGGGGGGGGACAGGGTCATTTTTTGCAATTTTTTTAAAAAACTTTAATTTCTTTACCTTCTATTTCGCAAATATGTAGGCCAATCGTGTTCGCTATATTTTTCCTGTAATCTGCACTTAAAACTTAAGATCCCTACCGAATTTCAGCCCACCCGGTTCAGATTTGTAGATGTTGAGGGGGGGGACAGGGTCATTTTTTGTAATTTTTTTAAAAAAATTTAATTTCTTTCCCTTCAATTTCGCAAATATGTAGGCCAATCGTGTTCGCTATATTTTTCCTGTAATCTGCACTTAAAACTTACGATCCCTACCGAATTTCAGCTCACAATGTTGAGATTTGTAGAAATTAAGGGGGGGGACAAGGTCATTTTTTGGAATTTTTTCGAAAAAATTTAATTTCTTTCCCTTCTATTTCGCAAATATGTAGACAAATCGTGTTCGCTATATTTTTCCTGTAATCTGCACTTAAAACTTAAGTTCCCTACCGAATTTCAGCCCACCCGGTTCAGATTTGTAGATGTTGAGGGGGGGGACAGGGTAATTTTTTGCAATTTTGTCGAAAAAAATTTAATTTCTTTCTCTTCTATTTCGCAAATATGTAGGTCAATCGTATTTGCTATATTTTTCCCGTAATCTGTACTTAAAACTGAAGATCCCTTCTAAATTTCAGCTCAACAGGTTCAGATTTGTAGAAGTTAAGGGGGGGGGGACAGTTTCATTTTTTGCAATTTTATCAAAAAAATTTAATTTCTTTCCCTTCTATTTCGCAAATATGTAGACCAATCGTGTTCGCTATATTTTTCTTGTAATCTGTTCTTAAAACTGATGATCCCTACCGAATTTCAGCTCACAAAATTGAGATTTGTAGAAACTAAGGGGGGGGACAGGGTCATTTTTTGCAATTTTTTCAAAAAACTTTAATTTCTTTACCTTCTATTTCGCAAATATGTAGGCCAATCGTGTTCGCTATATTTTTCCTGTAATCTGCACTTAAAACTTAAGATCCCTACCGAATTTCAGCCCACCCGGTTCAGATTTGTAGATGTTGAGGGGGGGGGACAGGGTCATTTTTTGTAATTTTTTTTAAAAAATTTAATTTCTTTCCCTTCAATTTCGCAAATATGTAGGCCAATCGTGTTCGCTATATTTTTCCTGTAATCTGCACTTAAAACTTACGATCCCTACCGAATTTCAGCTCACCAGATTCAGATATGTAGAAATTAAGGGGGGGGACAAGGTCGTTTTTTGCAATTTTTTCGAAAAAATTTAATTTCTTTCCCTTCTATTTCGCAAATATGTAGGCCAATCATGTTCGCTATATTTTTCCTGTAATCTGCACTTAAAACTTACGATCCCTACCGGATTTCAGCTCACAAGGTTGAGATATGTAGAAATTAAGGGGGGGACAATGTCATTTTTTGCAATTTTTTCGAAAAAATTTAATTTCTTTCCCTTCCATTTCGCAAATATGTAGACAAATCGTGTTCGCTATATTTTTCCTGTAATCTGCACTTAAAACTTAAGATCCCTACCGAATTTCAGCTCACAATGTTGAGATTTGTAGAAATTAAGGGGGGGGACAGTGTCATTTCTTGCAATTTTTTCAAAAAATTTAATTTCTTTCCCTTCTATTTCGCAAATATGTAGACCAATCGTGTTCGCTATATTTTTCTTGTAATCTGCACTTAAAACTGATGATCCCTACAAAATTTCAGCTCACAAAATTGAGATTTGTAGAAACTAAGGGGGGGGACATGGTCATTTTTTGCAATTTTTTCAAAAAACTTTAATTTCTTTACCTTCTATTTTGCAAATATGTAGACCAATCGTGTTCGCTATATTTTTCTTGTAATCTGCACTTAAAACTGATGATCCCTACCAAATTTCAGCTCACAAAATTGAGATTTGTAGAAACTAAGGGGGGGGACAGGGTAATTTTTTGCAATTTTTTTAAAAAACTTTAATTTCTTTACCTTCTATTTCGCAAATATGTAGGCCAATCGTGTTCGCTATATTTTTTTTGTAATCTGCACTTAAAACTTAAGATCCCTACCGAATTTCAGCCCACCCGGTTCAGATTTGTAGATGTTGAGGGGGGGGGACAGGGTCATATTTTGTAATTTTTTCAAAAAAATTTAATTTCTTTCCCTTCTATTTCGCAAATATGTAGGCCAATCATGTTCGCTATATTTTTCCTGTAATCTGCACTTAAAACTTACGATCCCTACCGGATTTCAGCTCACAAGGTTGAGATATGTAGAAATTAAGGGGGGGGACAATGTCATTTTTTGCAATTTTTTCGAAAAAATTTAATTTCTTTCCCTTCTATTTCGCAAATATGTAGACAAATCGTGTTCGCTATATTTTTCCTGTAATCTGCACTTAAAAATAAGATCCCTACCGAATTTCAGCTCACAATGTTGAGATTTGTAGAAATTAAGGGGGGGGACAGTGTCATTTCTTGCAATTTTTTCAAAAAATTTAATTTCTTTCCCTTCTATTTCGCAAATATGTAGACCAATCGTGTTCGCTATATTTTTCTTGTAATCTGCACTTAAAACTGATGATCCCTACCAAATTTCAGCTCACAAAATTGAGATTTGTAGAAACTAAGGGGGGGACAGGGTCATTTTTTGCAATTTTTTCAAAAAACTTTAATTTCTTTACCTTCTATTTCGCAAATATGTAGACCAATCGTGTTCGCTATATTTTTCTTGTAATCTGCACTTAAAACTGATGATCCCTACCAAATTTCAGCTCACAAAATTGAGATTTGTAGAAACTAAGGGGGGGGACAGGGTCATTTTTTGCAATTTTTTCAAAAAACTTTAATTTCTTTACCTTCTATTTCGCAAATATGTAGGCCAATCGTGTTCGCTATATTTTTCCTGTAATCTGCACTTAAAACTTAAGATCCCTACCGAATTTCAGCCCACCCGGTTCAGATTTGTAGATGTTGAGGGGGGGGGACAGGGTCATTTTTTGTAATTTTTTTAAAAAAATTTAATTTCTTTCCCATCAATTTCGCAAATATGTAGGCCAATCGTGTTCGCTATATTTTTCCTGTAATCTGCACTTAAAACTTACGATCCCTACCGAATTTCAGCTCACCAGATTCAGATATGTAGAAATTAAGGGGGGGGACAAGGTCGTTTTTTGCAATTTTTTCGAAAAAATTTAATTTCTTTCCCTTCTATTTCGCAAATATGTAGGCCAATCATGTTCGCTATATTTTTCCTGTAATCTGCACTTAAAACTTACGATCCCTACCGGATTTCAGCTCACAAGGTTGAGATATGTAGAAATTAAGGGGGGGGACAATGTCATTTTTTGCAATTTTTTCGAAAAAATTTAATTTCTTTCCCTTCCATTTCGCAAATATGTAGACAAATCGTGTTCGCTATATTTTTCCTGTAATCTGCACTTAAAACTTAAGATCCCTACCGAATTTCAGCTCACAATGTTGAGATTTGTAGAAATTAAGGGGGGGGACAGTGTCATTTCTTGCAATTTTTTCAAAAAATTTAATTTCTTTCCCTTCTATTTCGCAAATATGTAGACCAATCGTGTTCGCTATATTTTTCTTGTAATCTGCACTTAAAACTGATGATCCCTACCAAATTTCAGCTCACAAAATTGAGATTTGTAGAAACTAAGGGGGGGGACATGGTCATTTTTTGCAATTTTTTAAAAAAACTTTAATTTCTTTACCTTCTATTTTGCAAATATGTAGACCAATCGTGTTCGCTATATTTTTCTTGTAATCTGCACTTAAAACTGATGATCCCTACCAAATTTCAGCTCACAAAATTGAGATTTGTAGAAACTAAGGGGGGGGGACAGGGTCATTTTTTGCAATTTTTTTAAAAAACTTTAATTTCTTTACCTTCTATTTCGCAAATATGTAGGCCAATCGTGTTCGCTATATTTTTCCTGTAATCTGCACTTAAAACTTAAGATCCCTACCGAATTTCAGCCCACCCGGTTCAGATTTGTAGATGTTGAGGGGGGGGGGACAGGGTCATTTTTTGTAATTTTTTTAAAAAAATTTAATTTCTTTCCCTTCAATTTCGCAAATATGTAGGCCAATCGTGTTCGCTATATTTTTCCTGTAATCTGCACTTAAAACTTACGATCCCTACCGAATTTCAGCTCACAATGTTGAGATTTGTAGAAATTAAGGGGGGGGACAAGGTCATTTTTTGGAATTTTTTCGAAAAAATTTAATTTCTTTCCCTTCTATTTCGCAAATATGTAGACAAATCGTGTTCGCTATATTTTTCCTGTAATCTGCACTTAAAACTTAAGTTCCCTACCGAATTTCAGCCCACCCGGTTCAGATTTGTAGATGTTGAGGGAGGGGACAGGGTAATTTTTTGCAATTTTGTCGAAAAAATTTAATTTCTTTCTCTTCTATTTCGCTAATATGTAGACAAATCGTGTTCGCTATATTTTTCCTGTAATCTGCACTTAAAACTGAAGATCCCTGCTGAATTTCAGCTCACCAGGTTCAGATTTGTAGAAGTTAAGGGGGGGGGACAGTGTCATTTCTTGCAATTTTTTCAAAAAATTTAATTTCTTTCCCTTCTATTTCGCAAATATGTAGACCAATCGTGTTCGCTATATTTTTCTTGTAATCTGTTCTTAAAACTGATGATCCCTACCGAATTTCAGCTCACAAAATTGAGATTTGTAGAAACTAAGGGGGGGGACAGGGTCATTTTTTGCAATTTTTTCAAAAAACTTTAATTTCTTTACCTTCCATTTCGCAAATATGTAGACCAATCGTGTTCGCTATATTTTTCCTGTAATCTGCACTTAAAACTTAAGATCCCTACCGAATTTCAGCCCACCCGGTTCAGATTTGTAGATGTTGAGGGGGGGGGGGGACAGGGTCATTTTTTGCAAATTTTTGCAAAAAAATTTGATTTCTTTCCCTTCTATTTCGCAAATATGTAGACCAATCGTGTTCGCTATATTTTTTCTGTAATCTGCACTTAAAACTGAAGATCCCTACCGAATTTCAGCTCACAAGTTTGAGATATGTAGAAATTAAGGGGGGGGACATGGTCATTTTTTGCAATTTTTTCGAAAAAATTTAATTTCTTTCCCTTCTATTTCGCAAATATGTAGACAAATCGTGTTTGCTATATTTTTCCTGTAATCTGCACTTAAAACTTAAGATCCCTACCGAATTTCAGCCCACCCGGTTCAGATTTGTAGATGTTGAGGGGGGGGACAGGGTCATTTTTTGCAATTTTGTCGAAAAAATTTAATTTCTTTTTCTTCTATTTCGCTAATATGTAGACCAATCGTGTTCGCTATAATTTTCCCGTCATCTGCACGTAAAACTAAAAATCCTTACCGAATTTCAACTCACCAGGTTGAGATTTGTAGAAGTTAAGGGGGGGGATAGGGTCATTTTTTGCAATTTTTTCGAAAAAATTTAATTTCTTTCCCTTCTATTTCGCAAATATATAAGCCAATCGTGTTCGCTATATTTTTCCTGTAATCTGCACTTAAAACTGAAGATCCCTACCGAATTTCAGCTCACAATGTTGAGATTTGTAGAAATTAAGGGGGGGGACAGTGTCATTTCTTGCAATTTTTTCAAAAAATTTAATTTCTTTCCCTTCTATTTCGCAAATATGTAGACCAATCGTGTTCGCTATATTTTTCTTGTAATCTGCACTTAAAACTTAAGATCCCTACCGAATTTCAGCCCACCCGGTTCAGATTTGTAGATGTTGAGGGGGGGGACAGGGTCATTTTTTGCAATTTTGTCGAAAAAATTTAATTTCTTTCTCTTCTATTTCGCTAATATGTAGACAAATCGTGTTCGCTATATTTTTCCTGTAATCTAAACTTAAAACTGAAGATCCCTGCTGAATTTCAGCTCACCAGGTTCAGATTTGTAGAAGTTAAGGGGGGGGACAGTGTCATTTCTTGCAATTTTTTCAAAAAATTTAATTTCTTTCCCTTCTATTTCGCAAATATGTAGACCAATCGTGTTCGCTATATTTTTCTTGTAATCTGCACTTAAAACTGATGATCCCTACCGAATTTCAGCTCACAAAATTGAGATTTGTAGAAACTAAGGGGGGGACAGGGTCATTTTTTGTAATTTTTTCAAAAAAATTTAATTTCTTTCCCTTCAATTTCGCAAATATGTAGGCCAATCGTGTTCGCTATATTTTTCCTGTAATCTGCACTTAAAACTTAAGATCCCTACCGAATTTCAGCCTACCCGGTTCAGATTTGTAGATGTTGAGGGGGGGGACAGGGTCATTTTTTGCAATTTTGTCGAAAAAATTTAATTTCTTTCTCTTCTATTTCGCTAATATGTAGACCAATCGTGTTTGCTATAATTTTCCCGTCATCTGCACGTAAAACTAAAAATCCTTACCGAATTTCAACTCACCAGGTTGAGATTTGTAGAAGTTAAGGGGGGGGATAGGGTCATTTTTTGCAATTTTTTCGAAAAAATTTAATTTCTTTCCCTTCTATTTCGCAAATATATAGGCTAATCGTGTTCGCTATATTTTTCCTGTAATCTGCACTTAAAACTGAAGATCCCTGCTGAATTTCAGCTCACCAGGTTCAGATTTGTAGATGTTAAGGGGGGGGACAGTGTCAATTCTTGCAATTTTTTTAAAAAATTTAATTTCTTTCCCTTCTATTTCGCAAATATGTAGACCAATCGTGTTCGCTATATTTTTCTTGTAATCTGCACTTAAAAGTGATGATCCCTTCCGAATTTCAGCTCACAATGTTGAGATTTGTAGAAATTAAGGGGGGGGACAAGGTCATTTTTTCGAATTTTTTCGAAAAAATTTAATTTCTTTCCCTTCTATTTCGCAAATATGTAGACAAATCGTGTTCGCTATATTTTTCCTGTAATCTGCACTTAAAACTTAAGATCCCTACCGAATTTTAGCCCACCCGGTTCAGATTTGTAGATGTTGAGGGTAGGGGACAGGGTCATTTTTTGTAATTTTTTCAAAAAAATTTAATTTCTTTCCCTTCTATTTCGCAAATATGAAGGCCAATCGTGTTCGCTATATTTTTCCTGTAATCTGCACTTAAAACTTACGATCCCTACCGAATTTCAGCTCACAATGTTGAGATTTGTAGAAATTAAGGGAGGGGACAAGGTCATTTTTTGGAATTTTTTCGAAAAAATTTAATTTCTTTCCCTTCTATTTCGCAAATATGTAGACAAATCGTGTTCGCTATATTTTTCCTGTAATCTGCACTTAAAACTTAAGATCCCTACCGAATTTCAGCCCACCCGGTTCAGATTTGTAGATGTTGAGGGGGGGGACAGGGTCATTTTTTGCAATTTTGTCGAAAAAATTTAATTTCTTTCTCTTCTATTTTGCTAATATGTAGACCAATCGTGTTCGCTATATTTTTCCTGTAATCTGCACTTAAGACTTAAGATCCCTACCGAATTTCAGCTCACAAGGTTGAGATTTGTAGAAATTAAGGGGGGGACAAGGTCATTTTTTGCAATTTTTTCAAAAAAATTTAATTTCTCTCCCTTCTATTTCGCAAATATGTAGACAAATCGTGTTCGCTATATTTTTCCTGTAATCTGCACTTAAAACTGATGATCCCTACCGAATTTCAGCTCACAAGGTTGAGATTTGTAGAAACTAAGGGGGAGGACAGGGTCATTTTTTGCAATTTTTTCGAAAAAATTTAATTTCTTTCCCTTCTATTTCGCAAATATATAGGCCAATCGTGTTCGCTATATTTTTCCTGTAATCTGCACTTAAAACTGAAGATCCCTGCTGAATTTCAGCTCACCAGGTTCAGATTTGTAGAAGTTAAGGGGGGGGACAGTGTCATTTCTTGCAATTTTTTCAAAAAATTTAATTTCTTTCCCTTCTATTTCGCAAATATGTAGACCAATCGTGTTCGCTATATTTTTCTTGTAATCTGCACTTAAAACTGATGATCCCTACCGAATTTCAGCTCACAAAATTGAGATTTGTAGAAACTAAGGGGGGGGACAGGGTCATTTTTTGCAATTTTTTCAAAAAACTTTAATTTCTTTACCTTCTATTTCGCAAATATGTAGGCCAATCGTGTTTGCTATATTTTTCCTGTAATCTGCACTTAAAACTTAAGATCCCTACCGAATTTCAGCTCACAATGTTGAGATTTGTAGAAATTAAGGGGGGAGACAAGGACATTTTTGGGAATTTTTTCGAAAAAATTTAATTTCTTTCCCTTCTATTTCGCAAATATGTAGACAAATCGTGTTCGCCATATTTTTCCTGTAATCTGCACTTAAAACTTAAGATCCCTACCGAATTTCAGCCCACCCGGTTCAGATTTGTAGATGTTGAGGGGGGGGACAGGGTCATTTTATGCAATTTTGTCGAAAAAATTTAATTTCTTTCTCTTCTATTTCGCTAATATGTAGACAAATCGTGTTCGCTATATTTTTCCTGTAATCTGCACTTAAAACTGAAGATCCCTGCTGAATTTCAGCTCACCAGGTTCAGATTTGTAGAAGTTAAGGGGGGGGGACAGTGTCATTTCTTGCAATTTTTTCAAAAAATTTAATTTCTTTCCCTTCTATTTCGCAAATATGTAGACCAATCGTGTTCGCTATATTTTTCCTGTAATCTGCACTTAAAACTTACGATCCCTACCGAATTTCAGCTCACAATGTTGAGATTTGTAGAAATTAAGGGGGGGGACAAGGTCATTTTTTGGAATTTTTTCGAAAAAATTTAATTTCTTTCCCTTCTATTTCGCAAATATGTAGACAAATCGTGTTCGCTATATTTTTCCTGTAATCTGCACTTAAAACTTAAGATCCCTACCGAATTTCAGCCCACCCGGTTCAGATTTGTAGATGTTGAGGGGGGGGGACAAGGTCATTTTTTGCAATTTTGTCGAAAAAATTTAATTTCTTTCTCTTCTATTTCGCTAATATGTAGACCAATCGTGTTCGCTATAATTTTCCCGTCATCTGCACGTAAAACTGAAAATCCTTACCGAATTTCAACTCACCAGGTTGAGATTTGTAGAAGTTAAGGGGGGGATAGGGTCATTTTTTGCAATTATTTCGAAAAAATTTAATTTCTTTCCCTTTCTATTTCGCAAATATGTAGGCCGATCGTGTTCGCTATATTTTTCCTGTAATCTGCACTTAAGACTTAAGATCCCTACCGAATTTCAGCTCACAAGGTTGAGATTTGTAGAAATTAAGGGGGGGGACAAGGTCATTTTTTGCAATTTTTTCAAAAAAATTTAATTTCTTTCCCTTCTATTTCGCAAATATGTAGGCCAATCGTGTTCGCTATATTTTTTCTGTAATCTGCACTTAAAACTTAAGATCCCTACCGAATTTCAGCCCACCCGGTTCAGAATTGTAGATGTTGAGGGGGGGGACAGGGTCATTTTTTGCAATTTTTTCGAAAAAATTTAATTTCTTTCCCTTCTATTTCGCAAATATGTAGACCAATCGTGTTCGCTATATTTTTCCTCTAATCTGCACTTAAAACTTAAGATCCCTACCGAATTTCAGCCCACACAGTTCAGATTTGTAGATGTTGAGGGGGGGGACAGTGTCATTTTTTGCAATTTTTTCAAAAAAATTTAATTTCTTTCCCTTCTATTTTGCAAATATGTAGGCCAATCGTGTTCGCTATATTTTTCCTGTAATCTGCACTTAAAAGTGAAGATCCCTACCGAATTTCAGCTCACAAGGTTGTGATTTGTAGAAGTTAGGGGGGGGACAGCCCATTTTGCGTTGCTGGGACGGACACACGAGTGATTTCATAAGGGTTCCGTCAGTACACCTACGGTGTACGGAACCCTAAAAATTGTCAATTTTTCTTTAAAAACAAATGTTAAAAGCTCAAAACTTGATAATCAAAAATTTTTTGCTAGTAATTTTGAAAGGGATATAACAAAAAAACAAAGATTTCAAAAATTTACTTTCAAGCTAGAGGTGTGTAAAATTCGAATCGGGAATAATTCGAATCGAACGAGCCAATTCGAAATTCGAAGTTTCGAATTTCGAATTGGCCGATTCGAATCGAAAGTAAATTCGAATCGAGCTAGCTAATTCGAAACTTCGAATTCGAATTTCGAATTGGCCGATTCGAATCGAAAGTAAATTCGAATCGAACAAGCTAATTCGAAACTCCGAGTTCGAATTTCGAATTGGCCGATTCGAATCGAAAGTAAATCGAGTCGAGTCGGCCATTTCAAAATTTGAATTTGGAGTTTCGAATTGCACAACTTAACTCGGTTATTTAATTCGCACAATTATTTTGACAGAAATCCTAACCTAAAATTAGTAGGCTGGTATTCATAATACAGCTATCTAGTACTTAGAAACTTGTTGAAAGTGAAGGAAATATTTCGCTTATTGTTTGTATTACATAAGGAAAAAAACTTATTTTGCAAATCTTTTACACATTTTTTAGTAAATAAATAAATTTAATGTTTTAAGAACAATTGAAGAATTTTTGGATAATTTTAAAAAATCATTTTTTGGGGAATTTTAATTTATAATTCTGAATCTTGTTTGTGTATGTATTTGAATTTTTTGAAATATTGAAAATATTGAATATCGAGCATATTGAAAATAATTAAATTCTTTGCAAGAATTCAATTATTTTTAAACAAAATTTTAATAAAATTTTACGAATAAATACAATTATTTTCTAAAATTTTAATAAATACTTCAAAAAAATTCAATTATTTTCTTAAATTGTAAAATTTTTGAAAAAAATTCAATTATTTTCAAAAAATTCCACGAAAAAATTCATTTTTTAATTCGTTATAGAGTATATCTCATAAGAATTCAGTTATCTTCTAAAATTTTAAGAAATCCATTGAAATAATTTTATTTTATTTATAAACAGTAAAATTCTTTGCAAAAATTGAATTATTTTTAATACAATTTTAATCGAATTTCTAAAAAAATGTCATTATTCTTAAAATTTTATTAGAATTATTTTATAAAAATTAATTTAAAAATGAATTTCAGTTACAATTTTAGATTACAATTAAATATTAAAAGCAATGTAGCGTGAATTTTTACAAATAATTCAATTTTGAAAAAGTTTAATTGAATTTTGCAAATATTATTTTAAGTTTTTATTTTTTAATATTTATTTAATTGGAGAATTTAGGAATATTTGAAATTTCGTAAAATTGAATATTGTAAACTAATGGATTTGAAAATTCTCAAAGAACTTTTTCGAAAATTGTTAAGAATCGATTTAAAGAAGAATTTTATTTAAAAATTCTTGCAAATAATAATTGAATTGATAATGATTGTATCACTCGGTTATTTTTAATTATTAGAAAACTTGTAGATATTGATCACTCCAAGTGATATAAGGCTATATAATACTCGGAGTGATCGGTTATGATATGAAAAATTGAATTTATAGTTTAAAGTAATATGTTCTCTTATTTGACTCGGACTGGTTATATTTTTGTTAGTAATTGGTCCGTTAAGTCCGTATTTTTAAAAACTTTCACTGGTTCGAACCCTGTTCACTTTCAACATATTATTGGTATGTTACAATTCTTTTTACAAATAATATAATTTCTTTTGGTATGTTAGTTTTTTTGGTATGTTAATTATATATTAAAATTATAGAATTAATAAAAAATATATTGACATTTTTAAGAAAAAGTTTCTAAGTACTAGATAGATGTATTATGAATACCAGCCTACTAATTTTAGGTTAGGATTTCTGTCAAAATGATTGTGCGAATTAAATAACCGAGTTAAGTTGTACAATTCGAAACTCCGATTTTCGAATCGGCGAATTCGAAATTCGAACTCGGAGTTTCGAATTAGCTTGTTCGATTCGAATTTCCTTTCGATTCGAATCGGCCAATTCGAAATTCAAACTCGGAGTTTCGAATTAGCTAGCTCGATTCGAATTTACTTTCGATTCGAATCGGCCAATTCGAATTCGAAGTTTCGAATTGGCTAGTTCGATTCGAATTATTCCCGACTCGAGTTTTCCGTTGTCGAGTCGAATAATTTTCGAATCGACTCGATTAAATGCACACCTCTATTTCAAGCATAAAAATCACTTTTTCTACCATATTTTTAACAATAATAAATGAATAACAATAAAACTTAGTACAAATTGAGCCGCCGGATCGTAGAAGGGCACGTAAATTTTTCTCGGCCGAGATCGAAGTCCCCTGGATGCATCTTTTTTTCTTATGAAATTTTTTTGTATCTATTACCGTTTTCGAAATAGAAGGAAAAAACTGTTTGTTTAAAAAACGTAATTTTAATTGTTTTTTTCACTTCAACTCGCGATTATTCAGTCAATTTTACGAATTTCTTAATGAAACAAAAACGAAAATACGCGTTATTTTATCCTACGAGTGACTAAAAAAGAAAAATGTTGTTTTAATTATAAATAAAAAAGTTATTAATTTTTTATTGAGATATTGCAAGATTCGTAAACTAAAATTTTCACTAAGCGGGGAAGTTGAGCAAATTTTAAGCAACAAAATACTGCCATCGAGAAAGTTGTTTATTAAGGTCTAAACAAGTTTTTCCCGAAAGTTACAGTTCAATTAAACAATTAGTTAACAAATGGCGAATGTTAAAAGTCGCCTGCGGCTAAACGCCCAGCGCGAGTTTCTCACCCGTATTATGTATACGCAGAATAAAACTCTAGCTTACTATAAGGTGAGATACGCGCGCTGGGCGTTCAGCCGCCAACGACTTTTAACATTCGCCATTTGTTAACTAATTGTTTAATTGAACTGTAACTTTCGGCAAAAACTTATTTAGACCTTAATGAACAACTTTCTCGCTGGAAGTATTTTGTTGCTCCAAATTTGCTCAACTTCCCCGCTTAGTGAAAATTTTAGTTTACGAATCTTGCAATATCTCAATAAAAAATTAATAACTTTTTTATTTATAATTAAAACATCATTTTTCTTTTTTAGTCACTCGTAGGATAAAGTAACGCGTATTTTCGTTTTTGTTTCATTAAGAAATTAGTAAAATTGAATGAATAATCGCGAGTTGAAGTGAAAAAAACAATTAAAATTTCGTTTTTTAAAAAAAACAGTTTTTTCCTTATATTTCGAAAACGGTAATAGATACAAAAAAATTTCATAAGAAAAAAAGATGCGCAATGAAATTTCCTATAAGGATATGTACATGAGATATTTAAATTCGAAAGTCGAATTTTGGATGTTAAGGGGACTTCGATCTCGGCCGAGAAAAATTTACGTGCCCTTCTACGATCCGGCGGCTCATAAGTAGAAGACTGCTTCTTTAGCTTATCTAATGTCGCATTGATAAAACAAAACAAAAAGCGAAATCTGTTAATTGCTCTTCACAAGGAAGTTGAAAAGATTTAGTACCAAAAAATCGTTCTTTTGATTTGTACGACGCGTCTGCAGCAGCATATGCAGTTGTCTATCTTCGTGTGGTATCAAGGTCAGGTGATGTTCAAATCTTACTATTCTCAAGCAAAACATTTTGAGAACTAATTCAATTTCACGACTTTTTATTTTGGATGCCTATCAACGTTGTTTATATGGCAAAATCACTCTTACTTTAAGTACCCCCCGAAATAAGTTTTGGATTCTATATGGTCAAAAGGAGATAAAGTCTGTTATATTTCATTAAGTGATCAAAAAAGATATACTAAACTGTACCGATTGTCGACATATAGTTTTCTGCTCTTACCTGTTAAATTCTCTACAATTTCCAACACTGCTTATTTAGATATACTGTTTTCATTATTTTTATTACTCTTGTCATTAGAAATACTTTCTTTACCACCGTAAACAGTAGTATTTTTATAATCATAACCTCAACCCCATCCTCACTGATCCCAGCATTGATCCTCCTCAAAACTCGCGCATCAGTTGCTGAAAGAAAGGACACCAGCGTAACCAATGCCTTATTCTATACGTTAGCGATTTAACAAGAGGAACAATTTGAACAGTACGTGTATTAGAGAAATCTGCAGAGGGATGTAAACACCTATCAATCATAACCCTCTAACCCTCAACATCACGTGGAGACTCTCAGAGTCCAATAAGAATAGAAGTCTCTAAAAGTACAATGAGATAAGTGTAAGTGGACGACGAGAATCAACCCAAAGAGCAAGACATGGACGATCTAAGCACCACCGCAATTACGTTTGGAACCAACTTCAAAATCTTCCCCCACTTTAACCTTCTCCGATTGTACCTGCAGCAGTTCCCATGCTTATGTCCCAACGAGACTTGTCGCAGCCACCGACCAGGCGGATCGCTTTTTGGAGCAGACCAGAGAGCTCGTTCAGGCACTGTGTGTATTGCCGAACGAGGCAATCATGTTATCTTTAAATAACGATTTTTTGTAAATACAAATGTCTGAAATTTAACAAATATACCATTCGAAAGATTATTAAATTCTACAATTAATTATACATAACTGAAAATTTTAATAATTCATGCAAAGATTGCAGCAATCGACTAATTTGCCAAAAAATTTAAAATGTAAGTTTGAAAAAAACTATCAACCCCTGTTTATTTTTTAAACAATTGCAGAAAAATTCGAAATATATGTAGATGTGATTATTCAAGTCTCATTTTTAATTTGAGACCAAAAGAGTTCAAAAATCTTGTTTGGTTCGTGAAATGTTATAAACTTCCGTGCATGTTGTTTGACAAATGCATTGAATTAGTAGAGTTTGAACGATTTTTGTCTGTAAATGGTAGGCCGTTTATAATTCCAGACAGTAATATATTTGGATTTTGTTTCATATTCCTTTCTTCCTACGTTTTTCTTTTTTATTTGATTTTTGTTTATTTATTATTTTTGTCAGTATTACGAGGTAGTACCGGCCAACGGGAAAATTGTGACAAATAAATTCGTCATTGACACTAAATTTAGTTGGACATCTTAGTGTCCGTTTTAGCTAAGATATATTTTGACTTGGGGTTTGGTTTTGACTAGCGACTGAAAAATTAGCAAGCGACATTCAAGACGGTTTCAATTATTCAATTATTATTTGACTAATTTTTAAATTTAAATAGCAAATAAAGTCTGCAGAATTATTATTAAATTGGTGAATTAGTAAACTTGCAATTTTCTCTAGATAAATTAAATAATAATTTTCATTTGTCACAAAGTGTAGAACAATAAAAAAAGTAATTGAATGCTTACCAAGAATTTCTATAATAAATTTTGAATTGAACAAGAATTGAATTATTTAAATAAAAACAGCTGATAAAATAATTAATTATATCTAAAAATTGCAACTATAACTCTACTTATCAATTATTCGTAATTTGAAAAAAATTTATACCCATTTTGTGATTTTCAATAATTTAATAATTTGTAATAATTTGGATCAAATTTCCTTAATTTATTTTCCTTTGAAAATCCTGGCTTTTGTCAAATTTTATGAAAGTTAATATTACTAAAATATTAATCATTCTATGATTTAAAAATTAATAGTCAAACTTTTGACCTGAAAATATCAGCTAAAAACAATTTCAATTTAAAAAGCCCTAATAGTAAATTGTGATTATTTATATAATATTTTTAAATGTTAACACAAAAATTTGAAAATTAGAATTTCAATACAATAACTATTTTATTTATATACACTAACGTAAACGAGTATGAGGACGGTTACACGCCACTCTATGAAAAACATGCCATCACTTTTTCAAGAACGAGAACGATCGCGCGCCATAGCGCGCGTGTTATCGTTCTCAATCAATTTAATATTACGTGTTTAATGAAATTAATGAATTAAATAATTATTTTTTGTCCTACCTGCACGGAAAGAATGTCATTTCGGGCACTTAAGGCCTTACTTTACCGCCCGCTGACGTCACACAAGCAGGCGGTAAAGTATTTTCCGCCCGCATGTTAATTCTTTGTTTTTTTCTGTGGAAATTAATAAAAATAAAGCTTGTTGCTCAAAATAGAAAATAATATAACCAGGGACCGTCTCCAAAGTTTAGTTTCGTTTCAGTTTCTGAGTCAACACGAAACTAAATTAACAAACTGAATTTAGTTTCGAGTCGATACAAAACTAAACTAACTCAATTATCACGTCCTGGCACTTTTTCAGAAGACTTGTCATCCTGACACCTAGACAGCCTGCAGTAGGTAAATCACTAGGTGTCACTAGGTTTATCATTATAGACTTCAAAGAGTCAACATTTATATAGACTTTAATTTTTAACTAAAATGAGCGTTTATTCGTGCGTGCCCTCAATGCCATACTTTCCATGCAGTTTGGACAAAACATTATGTTCGCATTATGGGCGCAAAGGTGATTACGACTCCGGCGAGATTACCTATTTTGCGCCCTTAATACGAAAATAACTATTACTGTAAAGATGATAGATATAAAATAAATATATTAACATGTATATTTTCAAGAAATTTTTTTTTCATTGTAGCATAGGAAAACGTACAAATGTAATGTTGAAACCGTACATAGATTATAAAGAAAATTGAAATTTGATAAACAACATCATTTATGTACAATGATTTGTACTACAATTGTTTTACTTGCTTTCGGATTTTTATAATTACACAATTGATATCCATTTCTAATTTTTACTTGATGAGACAATGTCGTTTTCATGTTTCAAACTTAATTTTTTACACCTTAGTAATGTAGAAGAACCAAATGTTATTTTACATTTTTTACATGTAGAATCAAATTAAATTAAATACATTTCTTAATTGGGATTTATAATCTCAATGAAAGTTAAGTCAACTGTATATTCTGTTATTTTAATTGATTACATTAATATAGCATAAAAATGAAATCAGTTTTTAAAGAAAATTTTTCTAAACAAATTAGCAATAATAACATTTTTTCAGTATTCAAATAAATGTTTTTTATTATAATGTTTTTCTGAGAGGAAATAAAGTTTAAATTTATTCTATAATTTTTATAATGAGATTATAAATCTTATTGTTAATCCTTTTTCAACATATATAACAATAGTTAAATTTCATAATGGTATAATATAACGAATAAAAAATTTCTTTTAACTTAAGGGGTAATAACTACCTTATAAACACGAAATGGTTGGTCATTTTCTTAATTTTACTTAAGGGAAACAAATTTACGTATCAGAATTCTATTTAGCATAAATATTCCTACCCACGTGAAAATATTACCGGTAAACTCCGCGGAGTCACTCTGCGGAGATTCCGCGAAGTGAATCCCCAAATATTCCGCGGAATTATGATTTTCTTAAATATACTGAAAACGCACAAAACAATTTAAATTATAAGAAAACCTATTCACAAGTATATCATTTATGGTTATCTAGTCAATCCATAAATATTTTTAACCTAAACTGTCAAAAACGAAGAATCAGCATATTTAACATATCCTAACAATATTAAAATAATTTCAAATTATACATCTATCCATAACATTACCCACGATTATTCCGGTATGATCCACAGTATTTTATCAAAATTCAGTACAATTTCAATGGTAAGTTTACTTTCAAGATCAATCACCTGGATATTACCCACGGTTATCCAGTTGGCCTGTCACTATTTTAAACATTTCCAGAGGATCCTAAGTTTCAAATTTAAAAGGTAACCTAACCTGGCAAAAACAATGAATCCACATAACATCCGCGGTTATCCAGGTATCATGTTAATATTTTAAACAATTTCTAAGGTAAGTCAAGACAACCTGTCAAATACGATACAATTGCTAATTATCTAATGTTATTTAGATATCCAGTCAATTGTTTGGACAATTCGAGAGGTAAATCAACATAACATATAATATACCTGCCAATCATTTAATGTTATCTAGATATTCAATCGAATGTTTTAGACAATTTCAAAGGTAAATCAACATAACCCGAGGATGCACCAGCTAATATCTCACTGATATTTAAATATATGCTGTACAATATTCGAACCTTCTAATTAGCTAATGCTATTCACATATTCAGTCAAATGTTTGGACAATTTAAATATCTGGATAACATTAGATAATTAGCAGATGTATCGTTTATGACAGCTTATGTTTACTTACCCTTGAAATTGTTTGAATATTCGATAGAATATCTTTCGATATCATTGGTTTATTAGTAGATGGTGTGTCGTCTTGAGCAGGTTCAGCTGGCTTACCATTGAAATTGTACAAACATTCCACATGATATCTTGATAATATTTGATAATCATCATTTGTATCGTTTATGACATGTTATCATGTTTACTTACTCATAAAATTGATGAAAAAAATTACCGCAGTACTTTTTGTCTGTAGTTTATTTACTAATGCATCGTCTTGATCAGGGTAGGTTCACTTACTTTGGAATTGTCCAAAATAATGGTCAGATACTTGGATAACAGTGGTTGATAAGCTGGTACTTTGTCTTTGTCAGGCTATGTTAACTTGCCTTTGAAATTTATTAAAAAATTGACCGGATACCTAGACAACAGTAGATGATTAGCTAAATGTTTCCTCTTTGACATATTGTGCTAACTTACTTTTAAAAATAAGCAAAAAATGACTGGATACATGAATTTCAGTTGATAATTATCTAATGCATCATATTTGACAGGTTGTCTTGACTTACCTTAGAAATTGTTTAAAATATTAACATGATACCTGGAAAACCGCGGGTGTTATGTAGATTCATTGTTTTTGCCAGGTTAGGTTACCTTTTAAATTTGAAACTTATTATCCTCTGGGAATGTTTAAAATAGTGACAGGCCAAATGGATAACCGTGGGTAATATCCAGGTGATCGATCTTGAAAGTAAATTTACCTTTGAAATTGTACCAAATTTTGATAAAATACTGTGGATCATACCGGGATAATCGTGGGTAATGTTATGGATAGATGTATAATTTGAAATTATTTTAATATTGTTAGGATATGTTAAATATGCTGATTCTTCGTTTTTTACAGTTTAGGTTAAAAATATTTATGGATTGCCTGGATAACCATAAATGATATCGTAAATCGGTTTTCTTACAATTTAACTTGTTTTGTTAATTTTCAGTATATTTGAGAAAATCATAATTCCGCGGAATATTTGGGGATTCATTTCGCGGAATCTCCGCAGAGTGACTCCGCGGAGTTTACCGGTAATCTTTTCACGTGGGTTCTAATTTTGTATTACAAAAAAATATTTTGTTAAATACTTTAAATATAAAATTTCGTATATTTCCCTATTTTCTCATAATTGTCGACAATCTATTGCTAAAATAATCTTCAACCCTTTAAAAATACGTTGTTGTCTCTAGAAGCCATTCTATGTCTTATGAATGCAGCTCTTAATACACATTTATTTGTGTTAGCTCAGGTTAGACTTTTGTCCCAACCTCTTATATCATGTGGATAAAATAAAGTATATATACATGGCTCAACATTGGGATTTATAGAACTTATATGTTGCAAACCTTTTGTATTATTATTATATACGGTAACATATGATTCTGGAATATCACCATCATCAATTGCAGTAAAAATTGCTGCAACTTCATTGACACTTTATAAATTATAACGTCTACTATCTATCCCAGGCTTTAAAGAAAATAATAATTGCATCTCTGGCTCAATTTCTGCATTATTTACAATCATTGATTTTTTAATTTCTTCATGCATCGTACGGTAGGACTGCGCAAATAAGTTACAATCTCTAAGGACAGTATCAATTGCATCAACAATATCTCGATTTAATTAAACATTATTCTTACAACGAATTTCGGAAGCTTCGTTCAGATCAATAATAAATAACTGTCCCAATGAAGGAGTATCGTTTCTTTCTGCGTACAAAGATGTATTCATTTGATAATAAACATGACCATGTATTTTAAAACAATATGGTCCTGGTCGTCTATTGTTACAATTAACTAAGTTAGCGTTGAAAGAAGCAAAACCAAATAATTTATTGTATATCGTCTGTAATGTACTTTAACTTCTATTAAATGCACAAAAAACAAAAACACAAAATTCACAATCAACACTTTAAAAAAAATAACTTGACAAATAATAGCCAATACTTCTTATCAAAATATATGAAAAAATTTTATAATTTTCCGTACCAATGCGTTTTACACTGAGGTGAAGTTACATGGCTGTAGCAAACAAACAATTCTTTAAGAAAAGATGCGCGCGCAATAAATTTAAAGCATATAAAAAAATGATAAAATTAAACCTATTTTATTATTAAACTTTTCATTCATTACAAACCATAAATAAAAATTACTACCTTAAACTGTTTTTAGTTAATAATTTTGAATAATTATATTTTTTAATTCTGTTTTAAAAAAATAACGAAAATTGAAAAGTATTAGGGCACTATCATTCCAAAAGTCAGCCAATGAGGATCACTCATTATAAATTTCATTATAAATTCAGCCAATGAGGAAAAAGTTCAACACTTGAAGTTAGCTGCATTGACTACAGTATGTAAAATGTCGTCACGATTATTCAGTTAAAATAAAGAATTTTGAAAAACAGCCAATCAAGAAAAAGTTCTACACTTGAAGTTAGCCGATCTTGCTCATCTCGTTTTTAGGAAAGGAAAACTTTGCGTTGCGTCTGCGTTAAGTCGGTTGCTATGGCAACACTTGCTAAAGGCCTTTCTTCAGTAGGTGCGAAGACCTTGCGTTTGTCTGCAAATGACGACGGTTGCAATGGCAACACATGCAAGAATCGACGCAACGCAGTCATTATCCAGACGAACGCAAGGTCTTAACACCTATTGGAGAAAGACCTTCAAAGATTCAGTAAGATTATGGAGTATTGTAGCGTCAATGTATAGGCCTAAGCACATAGAAATTGTAAGACGTAAACTTATAATGTCAGAATGAGATAAAAAAGGATAGAAGTTTCTTCTGTCCTTTTCTATCACATCTTACGATAGAAGTTTTACGTCTTACGATTTTAATGTGCGTTGGACTTTATCATTACAATATCATATATTCCATTTTGCTTCTCACTTTTAAGTAATATTACTTTCTTTCAACGTTATACACAAATTTTACTTTCTTTTAATGTAAATAAAAATATTATAAACAGTTAATATGTTTTAAAATTATTATCCAACAAATATGTATCAAATGTAACTTTTTATTATCTATGAAATTAGTGAATTATTTATAATTTAACGTAACCTTCATTCACTGTATATTGTGGATCAAATTAATAAGTGGGCATAAGCAGACGACTAACAAAGATTATGATGAAAAAATGTTTTACTTTTAATGTAAAATACAAATCTTACTTTCTTTTAATGTAAATCAATCAGGATTATATTTACACCTGAAGTAAGCCGATAATAATCTTCTCGTTCTTAGAAAAGGATGAAAATTTAATATAAGCCAATCAAATCGTTTCGCATTCGACTCCAGCAAATCAGGAAACATCTTTACACCTGACGTTAGTCGATCTTATACTTCTCATTTTTATGAAAGGACTAGTCTCTAAAACAGCGCGCTACGCGCGCCCTATTTTCTCTTCCTTTTTCTATGGCAACTTTGTGAAAATGATTAATTTGAAACGTCATATTTATATTTTTAGGATAAAAAAATTCTACAGAACACAACATACCTTTAATTACAAAAGTTTTCAGTAAACTGATATATATAGACATTTAAAAATAGTTAAACTGAAAATCAGCAATGTAATGTAACATAATTGAAAGTACATAAAAATGCCATCTATTTTGATAAATAGTTATAAAAAATGAACAGTATGATAATACTGAAGTTTGTAAGTACACACTGCAGCCCAACCAGTATTAGAGAGTTCATCAGTGCGCTGATTCAGTTATTTGATATAATCGCTTAATTATTATAATATTTAAAATAAGTTTCAAACGTGTAATACTCTTTAATAGATTCTATACATATATATTTTTTTAACTATTATTATATTTAGTTTTACAAATGGTTAACTGAGAGAAATAAATTGGTTGGGACTACTATTTTGTTAGTATGCCGCAACTATTTTTTTCACTGTACAATTTCTTCACAATTTATTATTTCAAAATGTCCAAATCATACCTGATAATATTTCATTGTTTCTAAATTTTATTTTAAATAAAAGTTAACAATATGAGTTAAGTACTTTCCTATAAAAATAAACGTTTGCTTTCATATTACATTACTACACATATTCTAAATCAGAATAAATTAATATAACATCACCTCCAAATAAATAATATAATGATAAAATATTTAATCTAAATCTAATTATAAAATTAAAAATAAACATTTAATATAAATATATATTAAATTGTTTATTTATCAACTGAAAAAATTATTTCATATTTAATTTTTTAAGGTGTATTCTTTGTAATAAACTTTAATTAAAAAGTAACTATAAAAAAAATCTTTTTTTAGCAGAGAATCCAAAAACCATTATTTTTTTAACTGTTATTGTAGTATATAACAATTTAAATTTTGTTTTATTAATCAGAGATATATCCATTAAGTAAAACTGAAGTACAATATAAATAAGAAAGATCAAAATTTTTTGATGAAGATGAACCAAAGTTTACTATTTGTGAAATAATATCGTTCACAACAGTTTAGATTAATTATTTTATTTATTTCAAGGTCATGTTATATTAATTTAATCTAATTTAGAACATGCGTAGTATCGATCACGAAACCATTTTTTCTCCCACCTATCCTTAATATACTTTATATTTTCTTCATTAATTATGCTTAATGCATCAAAATTAAATTAAAATAATTTTAATAATAATTAGATTAGAAAAAAATACAGTCTATTTAAAATAGTGACGCACGGACGTTTTACGTGAAAAAACAGAGTATAAGAATTATTTATATTTTTTTTCTTCAATACCCCATAACACCAGTGAATTTAGGATATCCCAGGAAATTAAAATAAAAATTTTAAAATAATAATTTTAAAATGATCGCAATAATAGAATAAAAAAAACACTTTATAATTCCTAATTTTTTAGAGTAAAAAATTTATCTGAAATTTAGAAAAGAATTAATTTTTTTATACTTAACAGTTACTTTGAATAATAGAAAATTAAATTATAGAAATCCCCTAACTTTTCTCTAACTTTCCTGAGTGTTAGACATGCTTTAGTTACAAAATATAAATTCTCTAAGGAAAGTGAATTTATATGAAAACAGAATATTATTAATAGTTTAACACAAATTATTCCAAAATTTACCGAAAGACATAATTTTTTATATTTTTGTAACTTCTTTGATTTCCTAAATAAACTTTTATTAATGAAAAAACGTACTCTAGACAATGCTACATATAATTGTCCATGATTGAAAACATCTTTTTTTAAATCTATAGCAATTTTATGAAAAGTTTGTCCCTAAAACTTATTTCTAGTCATAGCAAATGCTAATTTGATAGGAAATTGCCCTCTTTTAAATGTAAACGGAAAAACTTTATCACTATGTAATGAAACACTGTGAAAAAAAACAATATTTCCAGCATTATCACCTGTTAATATTTGACACTTAATAACATTACTTAATAGATCTAAAATTAACAATCTTGAACCATTACATAGTCCTTTATTAATACTCATATTCCTAATTAGCATTACAACTGAATGTATTCGTAAATGTAATTCATGTGGTGGTAAACCAGATGGTGAAAGTGGATTTAAATATTCTGTTAAGATAATTTCACTAAAATTGCCATTATCACAATTTTCGGTAGAATCGACACTTTTATATATTTTTTCTTTATCGTTAATTAATAATGCTACAACTCTTTCGTTAATTTCATTCACATCTACATTTCAAGAAACTGAAATTGCATAACTTGATAATTCTTTAAATATAGACTTTTTAATTAAATCATATTATATTATATTATATATATATCTTAATCAATATCTATCTGACCTTTTTCAATAATTCATTCTGGTAATTGAATATTGTCATGTAGGTCATTAATTTTACCATTTCCTACTTTTAACAAAAAAATTATAAACTCAAATTCTTCAGGTAATGCTCTCATATTTTAAGATAATGAAAATTTATGAAAACAACTCCATAATAAACTATTTTTTATAGACAAACTAATAATTTCGCTTCTGGTACTTTGCTCTTTTATTGGCAAGACTTGTCTAAAATCGACAACAATCTTTTGTTAAACATTTAATTTTTCATATCTTTCCTTACCCATAATACTTTCTTCTTGACAATTAATAACATGATTCACATGAAATAATTTTTCATTATCTTCTATATCCATTAATCCCTTAAAATCAGTTAACTTGTGTCCATATTTTGCAAGCAAAAATTTTATATTTATATAAGCTTTACGCAAAGCCTCATTTTTTTCACATGTTCTTTTATAATCTTCAGACATTTGTTGCTTAAATTCATCCCAAATTTGATTAGAGTACACTGGACGACAATGAATCAACATTCTAACAAATAATTGACGAAGCATCTGTGGCATCATACAGACAACAGCTTCGCTCAAACAATTTTTCCACTCATTATCATAATCAATAAACCCTAAAGCTAAACAAGCAGATGTGAATGTCATATGTACTGTTCCATAAACTGTTTTCAAAGTGTCAAAAGAAGTTGCTCCATTCCTTGTAAGCAATAACAGTCTGAGATGAAACAATTCAACATCCAAAGGATTAACAGAATATATTCTTCCCAATACTTTTTCACTACGTTCTCTAACTTTCCATTGTAGAGATTTCTGAACCCATGTGTAGTGTTCTAGTATTGGTGAATAATAATACTGATGTGCATTTCTGTCACACTTGTTTGACTCAAAGTAATCTATTAGCTTTGGTTTCTTATCTAAATCAAAAGAAACAATGTCACTTTTTCCTTTACGAAATAAAAACATTTTGTTCATTCGGTAAATGTATAGGTAAACGGTTAATACTATGACTTTTTTTTCCCAAAGATTTACTCAATATTCTCTATACTGCTTTAACAGGTCCAACATATCTATTTTCTTCATAGTGATTTATTTCATCATGATTAATTACAGATTCGCTGTTATTATTAATTATAAGGATCGAAGCAGCATCATGGCCTTTATAAATATATTTGTATAAGTATTTAACAGACATTATACTGGAAATAACTTTTACATTATTATGAAAATTGAATAATTTAGAAAGACTTGGACTATAGGGAACAACATAACGATTATCAACAATGTAGTTATTTAGTCTTTCGTAAGTTTTTCCAGTGAATCTTCTATGATATTTCACATAACAATTATCTTCAAATATAGTTTATTCTTCAAAAGATCTAGGAAAGTATTTAGAAGATTTTCCATCAACTAAACACCAGTCGCCACAAGGACCGTAAATATTATGTTGCATTATAATTTTGTGCAACTGATTATCAAAATTTTCATGTAGAATCTCGCCTGTAATATAACGATCAACAGTTTCTGATGTTAATAATTTCGAATTGTCTTTCAATATAACCAGTAAATGAATGTGAGGCAAGCCACGTTTTTAAAATTCAATAACATAAATATATGATTTAACTTCTCCAAATAATTTATTGTTAACAATAGTATTTATAAGGTGTTTAACTTTCAAGTAAAAAACCCTAACTACTAAATCAGGTCAATCAGAAGCCGATTGATAAGGTAATAAATTTTCTACAATTTTTTTCCATTTTGAAATGCATGTCATTGTTATCAATAAATCTGGATTTTTAATCCCTTCATTGTGTAAGTGATCAACTAATCCTTTATACGTTTTACTTCTTAATTTTATTTGATTATTTTGACAAAAAAATAGTCTTTCTTTTTCAATTTTAACGTAGTTATCAACAACTCATTGTTGAGACAATCTTCCGTTATGTAAGAATTGATTATACTCATGATCTCTTATTGCCATTTTATGTTTTATGAAAGCAGATCTTGATATAGTATGATTTCTAGATCGCTTTTTACTGGCATTACGAATCATATCAATACCGTAACCCTTACTTCCATGTGTATAAGAGATTGGATAAATCCAAGGTTCAACATTTTGTTCCAAATTACTAACCAATTTTAATTCTTTACTTGATTTGTTATAAATTGTAACCTAAGACTCTGGTATTAAACCTTTTGTATTTGTATTGAAAATTGCGACTACCTCATTACTTTTTTGAAAATTGTACCTTTCTATATCAAATCCTTTCTTTAAAGTAAATAATAATTGTAGTTCAGGAATTTTTGTATTATTTAGTTCTGCTAAAGCAGTCTCTGTCTTAATTACTTCAGACATCATCAACAAAGACTTTGTGAAATTGTTACAATCTCTTATTAATTTTTCAATAATTAACAATAACTCTTTATCTAAATTATCATGTTTCTTTAATATGTAACTAACAGCATCTTCTGGATCATAAATGAATAATTTACCAAAAGAAGGATCATCGTCTTTTTCAGGATATAAGGCATTATAAGGTAAGCTGCAAAACTTTTTTCAATCTCTGGTTCGAAGTGTTATCATTTCTTGCAGTTGAAGGTAATATCATCGTATCATCATCTTTTTTCATTTCATTTAAAGATTTTAACTTTATTTCTCTTACATTATTTCCACCATTAATTACTTATCGACGCCCCCCGTTGATAAAATGTCTATTGGAAAGCCAGTGGAATAAAATGTTAATTGAAAATTTTGTGGAATATAAGTCTAATTCAATTGTTTGTGTAATAAAATGCTCGTTGAAGTTGCGTGCTATAAAATGCTAATTGAAATGAAAATTCAATATAATGTTTATTCAAGTAAATAACCAAAATAACGAATAAAATTATAAATCCATCTTTAATAATTATAATGCTAACGTAAGTTTTCATAGGAAATATTCTCTTCTTAACCTTGCATTTTTGAATCATAATTTGCCACATATTTTTTAAAATATTTTAATTAATAGTATTTTCTAGTTGAAAATACTCGAAGTTTAAAAAAAATAAAGTGATTAATTATTATTTACAATATACATGAAATATTTCTACAAAAATATTAATATAATAAAAAAATATATTTTCCAAAATTTATTTACTTTCAAATAAGAATTTTATTATGATTATTGCAACAAACTATTATTTAACATTATATTATTTTATATTTAATTTAAAATTACACCTTTAATCCTTGGATTATTTATTATTTAATAAAAGTTTCTATAAACTTACTACGAAAAGTCACTAAAAACGTTAACATTATAATTATTAAAGAGCAATTTATAATTTTATTGGTTATTTTGGTTATTTACTTGAATAAACATTATATTGAATTTTCATTTCAATTAGCATTTTATAGCACGCAACTTCAACAATCATTTTATTACACAAACAATTGAATTAGACTTATATTCCACAAAATTTTCAATTAACATTTTATTCCACTGGCTTTCCAATAGACATTTTATCAACGGGGGGCGTCGTTATGTTTTATAGTCAGTTTAAGATATTTTTAGGTTATAATCTACTCCACGTCATCAGCTGTTTTCACTTCTTTTAAGGATTTTAACTTTATTTCTGTTACTTCATTCCCATAATTAATTACCTGTATTTTATCACCTGCAACTACTTGAGATATTCTTGAGTTATAATCTAGTTTACTTTAAATATAAATGTCTTTTTGTTGCTCATAATTTATTTTTTCTTTTAATTTAAGTCTTTGTCGGTATGATTTTTGATAATCTGCAGAACATTTTTTAATTTTTTTTTCGAAGACTTAGATTTTTCTTCATTTCTTATTGATGTTTGTAATAATTGAGAATTTAAATGTTTGTAATAATTGACTCCTTTAAAAGATTTTAACTCAATTTTTTTTGTTTACTCTCATATTGACTTAATTGCATTTCATTTCATAAAATTTTCTGGGATATTACTGATGTAGAACGAAATGCATGGGAAACAACAATATTTCTTTGCTTCGCAGCAAATATCTTTTGTTCTGGTGTATTGCCTTGATGATATGCTTTTTGATCATTTCCATCACAGTTTACACTATTTGTTACAATTTTTCGAACACGACAATTAACAACTTCTTAAATGTTTAATTCCTTTCGTTCTTATCATATCTTTATTTATATTATTTTGTAAATTTAATGTCTTTTTTATTTCCTTATTACCCATCGCATATAGACCTTTACTTGTTACTTCCACTTTCTGGACTTTATCAATATTGTTATCATAAATTGGAAAATGTAGCAAATAATCATTTGTAAACCTTAAATACTAATGATTTCTCATTGCTGCATGGTTATATACATTTTTAGGTTTAATGCTACAATAACCCTTTCGTGCCTCCGGGACATATATATGTCCCACTAAAAAATTATATGTAATTGTTATAAAAATTAACCAATTAATTTGCGCTTAATTGCTTTCTACTCTGAATGGATGTGGCTACAATGAAAAAAATAGCAAATTACGAAAAGTTGTAATATTTATTTTAAACAATGGAATAAACATTGACTGTTCTTAAAAAAACAATTATGTAACAAACTATACATTTCGTTAACATTTTGTGAATAATTTTTAACAACACTTCGTTTTTTATTTTTTTTGGGTCTTGGATTAGGAATATTAAGTCAGATTTAAAAAATTCAAAATGGCGAATCTAATATGGCCGACAAATTTTTAATCAAATTAAATTTTTTTTAATTTCATTAAAATTGCTTCCAAATTGTTACTCGGGGTTTTGCGGGGTAACTGATTACGAATCCAATATCAGTTTTTCAAAATTCAAAATGGCGAATCCAATATGGCGGAATAGATTTTTAACACTGATCTCTATTATAACTGGATGGGCGACACGTCTAAAACTGTGATAAAATTAGAAGCCCGGAAGGCGCTATATTTTAGATACCCACTTTACAAAAGCAGGCGGGAATTTTAAAATTACAAAGAAGGTTGAAGTACATTTGCTTCTTAATTTAATTTGGTAAAAAAACTGAAATTATTCAGCATTATTTATATAATATTTATAATAAAACAACAGTGAGTAAAATATTACGCCTCGGCAAAGAAGCAAAATATAACCTAAAAATACACAATTCAATAATATATACACATTTTTTTAAATATATACCTACTTGTGAAAAAAAACACCTTTCGCTTCCTTTTTTCCACAAATTAAACAAATTAAAACCATATTGGTATTTATATATTTAAAAAAGTTACAAATTATTTAATTTAATTACTTGAAACATACGAGAGAAGTGTCAAAACATCGAACAACACACACTATACGCAAAGCACACTTACACGGCAACTCACACAATCAGGTCGCTCTACGCTGTTTCACCGGTGTCTAAAACATGGCGTCGATGGTTTCAATTATTTTCACACCGGAAGCTACTTTTATATAGGAGTCGCCCATCCAGTTATATATAGAGATCATTGATTTTTAAAAATTGCTTGAATTTGCGTCAATATCGTTACTTTGGGGTTTTTGGAGTCGCTGATTGCGAATCAGAAGTCAGATTTGAAAAATGTTTTAAATTCAAAATGGCGGATCCAATATGGCGGACAATATTTCAAAAAATTGTTTAAATTTGCTTACATATTGATAGTCGTGGGGTTTCGGGGTCGCTGATTACAAATCCGATATCAGTTTTAAAAATTCAAAACAGCGGATCCAACATGGCGGACAAGATTTTTAAAAAATGTTTGAATTTAGTTCAATATTTCTACACGGGGGTCTACCAATACTGTATTCGCCATATTAGATACGCCATTTCGAATTTTTTAAAAGTGATATTTGATTCGTAATCAGCGACCCCGAAAATCCCAGAGTTAATACTCGGGGCAAATATGTAAGCAAATTTAAGCAATTTTTTGAAATATTGTCCGCCATTTTGAATTTTAAAAAATTTATCAAATCTGACTTCTGATTCGCAATCAGCGACTTTGAAAACCCACAAGAAACGATATTGACGCAAATTATAGCAATTTTTAAATATCTTGTCCGCCATATTGGATTCGTCATTTTGAATGTTGAAAAACTGATATTGAATTCGTAATCAGTGACTCCGAAAATCCCCGAGTAACGATATTAAAGAACGAAAGGGATAAATGGAAGTAGCAAATACAATCGCGGATACACCGCAATTAACAAAATTAGGCTGTTGTTGAACTACTGGAAAAACTGTAGTAGGTTTAAATGGATATAATCAATTTAAAAATTGTATTTGATTATTGTTTAAGCATTTTCTGTTAAGACTATCATAAATGTATAATTAATTTCCATTATAATATGTACAAATCCAATGTCCATTGTCAGAAGGGACATTAAACCGAATTTGAATGTGGGACTGATATTTGTTAATTGGTTTTATTTTATTCAATATATATATATAAATAAGCTGTGTTTTGCATCTGCATGGTACCACCAGATTTGACATTTAATAATTCTTGAAGCTTATACATTTAACATTTTTCCTTTTGTTAGAATAATATTTAAATCATTTTCACTTAAATTAAAGAATCTACTTTTTGATTTTGGGTTTTCCTTTATATTCAAAGAATTTTTCGACTTCTCTTCTTTTTTATTGCCCGCACGTGCATAGTTATTTCCTTTTCTGACACTATCATCCGAAATTTTAGCATTATTAACTAAAATAGTCGGAAAATGTGATAAAGAATTATTTGAAAACATTATAAACAAATGACTTAGCAAAGCTGCATAGTTATATACAACATTTTCTTTTTAATAATACAATAAATTGAAGTAGCAAATGCAATCGCGTATACACCGCAATCAACAAAATTAGGCTGTTGTTGAACTACTGGAAAAACTCTAGTAGGTTGAAATGGGTATAATCTATTTAAAAATTATATTTGATCTTTGTTTAAGCATTTTCTGTTAAGACTATCATAAATGTATAATTCATTTGCATCATAATATGTACAAATCCAATGTCCATTATCGAAAGGGCCACTAAACAGAATTTGAATATGGGACTGATTTTTTTATATATAAATATGTTGTGTTTTGAATTTGTAATATACCACCTGATTCAATTTCTAACAATTCTAACATTGCTTTTAATAAAAAGTTAAAAGAAGTAAATTAAAAAATTGAAAAACATGAAAAACCAAAAAACAAAAAAAATTAAAAGTCACTGAAAAAGTAAGAAAAATGATTCTCTACATCGCCTAACTCCTTATGGTGAGAATCGGGCAACTTTAATTATTTAAAGGCCAAAAGCGACTTCATATTCAAAATCAGCGACCCCGAAAACCTCAGAGTAACAAATTTCATGCAAATCTCAGTAATTTTGGAAGATTAAGCTGCCATTTTGGATCCGCAATTTTGAATTTTTTTAATCTGACTTCATATTTGTAATCAGCGACGTAAAAAACCCCCGAGTAATAAATTTCAAGCAAATCTAAGTAATTTTGAAAAATTAATCCGTCACTTTGGATCCGCCATATAGAATTTTATGAATCTGTCTTCAGATTCGTGATCAGCGACACTAAAAACCTCCGAGTAACGAGTTTCAACTGAATTGAATGAGTTTCACAAAATTCGACCGCCATATTGAATCCGACATTTTGAATTTTTTGAATCTGACTTCAGATTCGTAATCAGCGACCCCCAAAATCCCCGAGTACCAAATTTCAATTAGATTTGAGCAATTTTGAAAATGTTTGTAACCTTACGTAAAATTAGGAATTTTTTTTGTCCTTCAAGCGCTATTTTAAATTTAAAATCGAAAAAAATAAAATATAGAAATGGATATTTTCCAAGTACAACTATCGGGAACACGTTTCTGATAATTTTTGTTCTATTTAAAAAATATAATGCGGAGAAGAAAATTCTTTTTAAAAAAGTTACTTTCAAAAAACTTGACATTTTTAAGTATTTTTGAAAGAAGAAGGGTTTAGTAATATTTTTTAAAAATTTTCACTACGCCACTCGAAAGAGCGACCCCAAAAATAGTAGGATACGGACTTTTGAACAATTTTATGGCTTCTTTATACTAATTGTAGGCGTTTGAAATTCATGTTGAAAAGCAGCACATCTCGTCGTTAAAGGGTTAAGATGGTTTAAAAGTGAATAAAGTCAATCTATTCCCCCTCCCTACCTAATGCACAGTTATGGCTTAGTATATTGGGTGTCTTTGAACCAAAGATGACAATCTATATATATATGAGGCATTCCATGTCAAGTGACCCAGGTGTCTTACGGTGTAATGCAAATTTCAATAATTTTTTACTCTTAAACTATTAAACATGAAAATTTGGCAAGGTACATTTTGGAAAGGTTTTTTCATGCTCTTTCGATTGAAAATAGGCATTTAAAAAAAAAAATTTTGGCCCAAAAAAAACCAAAATTAAAAATAAATTTTATTTTTTTGGAAAAAGGGCAGCTTTTTTTTTTTTTTTTTTTTTTTAAACGAAAGCTGAGGTTTTTTCCTAAAAGGACATACAAATGAAAAAGTGGGACAAGAATGTTTAAACATTGAAAAACAGAGGTTTCTACTCACCGGAGCGCTCTAAACCCGGTTTTTACGAGAAAATTCATTTTTTCAATGTTTAAACATTCTTGTCCCACTTTTTCATTTATATTCCCTTTTAGGAAAAAACCTCAGCTTTCGTTTAAAAAAAAAAAAAAAAAAAAAAAGCTGCCCTTTTTCCAAAAAAATAAAATTTATTTTTAATTTTGGTTTTTTTTGGGCCAAAAATTTTTTTTTTTTAAATGCCTATTTTCAATTGAAAGAGCATGAAAAAACCTTTCCAAAATATACCTTGCCAAATTTTCATGTTTAATAGTTTAAGAGTAAAAAATTATTGAAATAAGCATTGTACTGAAAATCCCAAAAATTTAATCCCCTCCCCCCCGGAAAATATTGGACTAGGTAAAAAAATATTTTCACGAAAAATTTCTGTCTATTAGTACTACAAAAGCCCTAAGTTTTGCTACGATTGGAGAAAAATTTTTCTCCACCTGGATCACTTGACATGGAATGCCTCATATATATATATATATATATATATATATATATATATATATATATATATATATATACTGTATATATATATATATCTATGTACAAGCTATATTTTGAGGACACTTTTTTTATACAACCAATAGTTTGGGGACATTTCTGCTAGTTTGAGGACAGACCTTAAACTACTATTTGTAGAACCAATAGTTTGAGGACATTTTCTATATAAATAACAACTGGATTATTTGAGGACAACAAACAGATTGCAAAGAGCCAATAGATGGCAGGTCGATGTCGATTTCAAGTAATTCGAACTTCCAAAAGTAAAAGTTGTGTACAAAACAATGTAGCATTAAAAGCTCCGTTACTACAGGAAGACGATGAGATTAAATTAATATTATAAAACCTTTAAAATCAAATAATTAAATGATACTTTAAACAAGCAAAACCTAAAGGAATTTAAAGGCAAAAGTGATTAATCGAAATTAATCTGAAAATGTCAAAAGCTAAATGTAAACATGACCTCAAAATTTTCAACAATATCACTTTCTTAATATATCAATGGTGTCATTTGTACATTTTTAATATTATTAATCTTGATTTTCACTAAACTAATAGAACACAACATGTCATTGCTAATATAAATATATGTAGGTTATGAAGGATACAATGTCCCCAAAATATGCCTTACTCTGATATATACAACAACATAACTTAAATTTGTTTTATTTTCTAGAGGGCTTACTTAAACTAAATTCGTCTGCAAATGATAATGGTTAAATATAAACGTAAATTTAAAATAATCAAGAGAAACAAACTTTATTAAGATTTAAATGCTGTTACTTTAACATTTGTAAAGAATTTAATTAAATTTTCATTCAATTAATACAACACCATATGTGACTGACAAATAGCACATTTTTAAAAAATTAGAAAAAAATAAAATTTTTTATAACATAGGGGAGACCGGGGCTAAACCGGACGGATTTGGTCTTTGACCAGAAAACTCATAGAAAAAAATATTTTTTGCTAAAGAGTAATATGCCGTTTTGAAGGTTGTTCCTTCACCTACAAATCGCACTTGGTTCCAAACTTTGCATTACTCTGATATATATCTCAAACAAACAAAACCTAAAATTGTTATAAGGTCAAGAAGGATAAATTTGGTTAAAATTATCAAGATAAGCAACCTTTTTAATATTTAGATGCTGTTATTTTCATTTGAATGTAACAGCAGATATTATTTTTTAGTACAAAATTATGTAATAACTTTGTGTTATCTACAAGTTTTTTAATTATTCTACCTAATCAACTTCTGCGTGTACAAGAGACATGTATCAAAAGCATTTCCAAGATTAGTCAATAAATATATATCAGAATCCATAGAACATATTCAATACGAAGAATGTCCTCAAATTATGCATTGCTCTAATATGTACCCCACACAAAATTAACCTAATATTGTTTTTAAAGGCTGTAAATGACAAAATCTAACTGCATAACACTCTCATAA
Organism: Leptopilina drosophilae; assembly: GCA_032873175.1. Classification (NCBI taxonomy): domain Eukaryota; kingdom Metazoa; phylum Arthropoda; class Insecta; order Hymenoptera; family Figitidae; genus Leptopilina; species Leptopilina drosophilae. Next base: position 27,925,731 of record CM065481.1, read on the forward strand.
TATTTTAATGCTGCTTTTCAATGTGTATATAGCACCGATATATTGTACGATGTCCCTGGAGCGTACTGAAAATATTAATTTATTTTCGGAGGTTCAGATATCCCCCGGAAATCTATGTGCATCCCTGGGATATCTCAGGGAAATCCAAACCCCCACAATTAAATTGATATCCCAGGGATATACTGAACTCCCTTGGCTTATTGGTCCTTAAGGACCTATAAATATATATGTAAAAAATGAACAAAAATTAAAATTTTATAGTCAGATAATGTAAAAATTTTGATTTATAAAGAACTACATTTTGGTTATTACATATAATCGATATTCGTGTGTAAAGAACATGTACAAAGAGTTTAATAAATTACTCAAAAATATATATGAGACGCTTTGGTATATGTTCAGTACACATAATGTCCCCAAATTATACATTACTCAAATATATAAATCCAATATCGTATTTTATAAGAAACTGCCAACCACTCCATTTTGCCCCACGGGTGGGGCAAAATGGCGTGGTCTCAAATAAATATACAAAACATGGAATAATTATTCAAAATTTTTTAAATGCTTGTTATCTGAGATTATAGATACAAACAAGAAGTAGGATTCTTTTTTATTATGAAAAAAACAAGTAACAGGGGAGAGTGGGGCAAGACGGGGTGGCGGGTAAGACGGGGTACCGGCCTTATTTAACAAACGAATTAACCAATCGCGCTTATATTTTACATAATACTACACCGAGACGATAGTTTCTTGTTTATAAAACCTAAAAGCCATGAGAACAAATCTTTTATCTGTTTTCCTAAAAAAACTGTTTTCGACGATTTTCTTGTCATTTTTTCACTTTTTTTAGGAGGTGTTTATTAATTAATAATAACATTTAATGAACTGTATAAATTTTTTTCTAACTGTCAAGGGTTACAAGAGAAGGGAAGCATATGTTTTGTTGCTTTGTTGAATCGTAAATTTTAGTAATTAACCTTTTTCTTCAATTTCGTAGGTGGGGGCAAGATGTGGTAGGGTAGACTGGGTCAAGACGGGGTACACAAATTAAGCAAAAGAAAAGATAAATAAGGGAATTTAAGAAAACTACTTAAATTAAGACTAAATAAAATAAGAGTGACCAAACGGAAAAAACTTATCAGGTTAAATCATCAATTAGTGATGGTAAAGTGGAAAATACACCTTGTCTTTATTGTAATGGGTATTATTTGGAATCAAATGAAGGCTGGGCTGCTTATTCAGTATGCGGCCAGGCTGTAGACGACGAGGATAAAGATGCAACCTTCACCTGTAAAATTTGTCGACGAAAATAGGTTGTCTCTTTTAGTATCTACGGGTACCCATTTAAGAATCAGATGGCCTTTGTACGCCTTTTTAATTGAAAGATTGATTCCCAAAGATGATTAAAAAATAATAATAAAGTATATATTACATAATTTTCGTTTTTTTGCGCTTTAAACCTTAAGTACCCCGTCTTGCCCCACTCTCCCCTATTTATTAGAATTTAACAAAATAACATAGATAATGAAAAATAGCAATATACCGATAGACACAGTACAGATTCTGTACTTTTCTTCTCTCAATGCAGTATTGAAATGTGTGAAATATTTTGTTTACAACAAAAGAAGGTTTATAATGATGATAAATAAAGTGTTTCAGTTCACCATCATAAAATTACGTTAATATTTACCAGCTCACATAATTTTTTTAATAAAGATTTGTCAGGAAGAAGGGAGAACGAAGGTCAGGAAAAAGACAGGGAATTTTTTTCTTAGTGCTTGCTGGACACCCTGTAACGCGTGTTTATTTCGCTTAGCAAACGAAATGGAAGTGCTTTTCAAAGGTCCAGAGTCGCAAAATAAAACATCTCTAATTTGAATTTTCTAAAAATCTTTTTTGTTTTCGAGATATAATTAACGGAACAACCTCCTACCTCCGGCACATTCATAACGCTCTCTCCTATGCAAGAGAACTTTATCCATTTGCCCATGGCTACAGGAAGCAGATATAAGAAAGTAACTATTGGGATCCCCACTCTCCCCTATATAAATATATCATTATAATTATAAACATAATTACGCATCTATAATACTTTAATGCTGCTTTTTTAATGTGTATCTAAATCTCTGTTTATAAATTGGTGAGACTGTAAAATATCTGAAGGACATGCATAAAATTAAGAGAAATTAAAATTTTACAGTCAGATAATGTAAAAATGCTTAATATATATAAAGCCGGGTATATACCCGGCCGGCACAGAACATCAGGAACGTTTCTAAAACGTTATGCGATTCTTGTGTCCACTGGGTACGTATATTGTTGTCATAGTCTGGAGTGTGGGCAAATCGCGGATAAACCGGTCATTTCGCAGTTTCCCCGAGCACTTTTGCTATTAAAAAAAAAAAACTTTCCTATTTATTATTACATTCAAAGGAAGAAATATAAACATAGCAATAATTACGAGTTTTCATTTATTCAAACTTTTTCATTAACTGGAAAGTACACCAAAAACCCCCGAGTAACGAATTTCAAGTGAATATAATGAATTTTTAAACAATTCCTCTCAGGCACCTGGAGTGCAGACACTGTATACCTATATTTTAAACTCATTTTTTATTTATTTATAAAAAAAAATTTTTTATTGCGGAATCGCTTTTATTAAACAGAAATAACGAAAAACTAGAACGCCGTGATATAAAACCCGTGAATCTGACATCAGATTATTTTTAAAAAATTTTTTACTGTAGTGGGTATCCGGGCACACCGGGTGCGATAAAACGTCGAATTTCTTGGATATGGACACAAGGCACGGTGTGCTTGAATCAAGTTTAAATAAAAAGTCCTCCGAAATGGGGATTTTTTGACAGATTTTGTAATTTAGACCTCCCTGAGTATGTTCCAATAAAAAAATAAAAAATCGGTCGGGCCGTTTCTGAATAGGATTACTTTCAAGGGTTAAAATTCGGAAAAAACTTTTTTTTAATGAAAAATACATTTAAAAAATCTTTTTTTGGGCAAAAATATATTTATTTCATCAAGTCAACATTAAACACGGTGGGCTTGAACAAACTTTAAAAAAAAAGTCTTGCGAAATGGGATTTTTTGTGTATTCCAACGCTGAGACCTCCCTGAGTATTTTGCAACAAAAATTAAAATAATCTATCGGGGGGTTTTTTAAAAAAGTAATTTTAACTTTAAAAAAATGTACCAAATCAAATTTAATTTTCATGAGTGTACTATAGTATTTTGTATCGCGGAAACTGAATTTAATGTTAGATTTAGAAATTTCAAAATTGTTTAGATCTGCTTGATACTCATTTGGGATCGCTGAATCTGAATCCGAATATTCTTATCTGAAAGAATTAATTTTTTTCAAAAAACAAATAGACAAATAAGATTATATATAAATAATGACATCACTTAACATTTAAATTAGCATTTATTAACACATTATAGATCTATAATAATTAATCAAGTAAAACTGCTTTGATTAAATAATATTTCAACAATAAAGACCATTAAGGGGGATTGCTCATGAGAAGAAAAAGTTTTTCTAATTTTATTTCCTTTTTTAAAATCCTTAATATCTTTAGAATACATGTTTAAAATGTTATGGCGAAATTTAACTCCTATCAAAAATTGTAATACATCACCCTACCATAAGTATGGCTCCACGTACATGTCCCAAAAACATACCAATTTTTAAATTATGATATTCCTGTAGAAATTAATGTCAGAAACTTAACAAATTTAGCATTTCAAATCTTACAATACTCTATGTTAAAATGATATACAATTTGAAATTTTAGAAAATTACACAAAGATTTTAACAGTCGAAAAATCAGAAAAAAAATTTAAAAATGAATGTTTTCTTAACAATTTTTAAAACTCGGACATGTTGAGGCTTATAACTTTATAACTTTAGGAAACAAATTAAAATTTGGTTAGCTCTTATAAAAACATTTAACAATAAATCTGAAAAAGTCATACATAAAGTGTAACTGCGTTTATTCAAAATACAATTACGTAAAAAAAATTTTAAGTGCGACCCCAAAAAACCCCGCTTAATGAGTTTTAAGCGAATTTAGACCATTAAAAAAAGTATTTTTTAAATGTATTTTTCATAAAAAAAGTTTTTTTCCAAATTTTAACCCTTAAAATTAACCCTATTCAAAAACGGCCCGACTGACTTTTTCTTTTTGTATTGGAAAATACTCAGGGAGGTCTAAAATAATAAAATCTGTCAAAAAACCCCATTTCGGAGGACTTCTTATTAAAAATTGATTCAAGCACACCGTGAAGAGTTAAAGCAATTGCAGTACTATTGAGATGACTTTCGTCATTCCAAATTTAAGAATTTTAGTGGAACGTCTCCTCCAATCAGAGACGCCCTACTTCAATTGCTTTTCCTGTAAAATTCACTATTGGGAGCTAAGATCCCTTTTTTCGCGGACAGTCACATATACTGAACTGAATGTATAGTTTAAAGACTTACGACCAAAATAGAACTAAATTAAGCAACCTGCATGTTGGGTCATTCCATTCTAAAATTGTGCTTAGATAGTGCAATACGAATTGAAAGTTACAGTTATCATTAATTTTAGGTGGATAGAAAATTACTGTTTATTATGCACAAAAAGATCAATTTTCATTGCATATTTTGTAACTAATAAAGAACTAAGAGTAACAAATATTCAAAATAGGTACATAAATCTCCTTTTTCTATATTTTATTTAAAAGGCATAGAAAAAACAAATCAATTCTATCACAAAATTTCTCTTTCATGCTGTATGATGTCAATGTATATTTTTAATCTAAACGTGCTGAAATTTATTTGTCGACACAGACTTTCAAATAAAAAAGTTTCTGTAACTTATGCTTAACTAATAATCCTTATTATTAATTTAAAGAATTCGTATAGTCTGACAACAACTATGATGTAATTGTTTAGAGAATAAAGTTAAATACTTAATATTAACGAAAAGTACCACATCTAATATGTATTTAACTTTTCAATTTTAATGAAAAACTATTGGTTTCATTTATATTTGATTTAAAGCACTTGCAGTACTATTGAGATGACTTTCGTCATTACAAATTTAAGAAACTTTAAGGTTATGTTATTCAGAAATATATATGAGTTGAATGGATATATCGGGGACATATACTGAACTGAATGTATAGTTTAAAGACTTACGACCAAAATAGAACTAAATTAAGCAACCTGCATGTTGGGTCATTCCATTCTAAAATTTTGCTTAGATAGTGCAATACGAATTGAATGTTACTGTTATCATTAATTTTAGCTGGATTGAAAATTACGGTTTATTATGCACAAAAAAAACAATTTTTATTGCATATTTGGGAACTAATAAGGAACTGAGAGTAATAAATATTCAAAATAGGTACACTACCAGTCAAAATAGAGAGACCACCCATTTTCAGGGGCAGGGAAAAATTGTTAAAGCATAAAATTTAAGAAAACTTAAATTTTGTTCGGTATATATTTTGAAAGATGATAAAATTTTGAAACGAATTAGACCTTACAAAAGTCATTTGGCCAATGTTCTTTCAAGATATTCTTAAAAAATCGTCATTTTCAATGTTTTATAAAAATTTGAATAACTTCTAATGTTAGGAACGCTTTTGAATGATCCTAAACTTATTTTAAAGGCAATTTTTTACAGAATTATAATTATTTATAGGCAGTAACGTGTAATTTTTTCCTTAGAAAATACAGGTCGTCAAACTGGGACCAAAAATTTTTTAAAAATTTGAAACAATCTTAGTAACAAGAAAATAATTTTCAAAATTCAAACATATTTTTTATTAAATTTTCTTGAAAACTCAACACCATATCGTATTTTATATATTTTCCAGAATAGTTTTTAGTAGAAAAAAAATATTTCAAAACTTTTATATTTTTTTTGGTCCAAGTTTGACGACATACATTTTCTAAGAAAAAAATTACACATTACTGCCTATAAATAATTCTCATTCTGTAGAAAATTACCTTTAAAATAAGCTTAAGATCATTTAAAAGCGTTCAAAATTTTAGATGTTATTCAAATTTTTATAAAACATTGAAAATTACGATATTATAAGAATATCTTGAAAAAATATTGACCAAATGACTTCTGTAAGGTCTTATTATTTTCAAAATTTTATCATCTTTCAAAATATAAACAGAAAATAATTTTAGTTTTCATAAATTTTATGATTTAACATTTTTTACATTCCCTAAAAATAGGTGGTCTCTCAATTTTGACCGGTGCTGTAACTCTCCTTTTTCTATATTTAATTTAAAAGTCAAGGAAAAACAAATAAATTCTAGCACAAAATTTCTCTTTCATGCTTTATGATGCCATGTTATATTTTTCATCTAAACGTGCTGAAATTTATTTGTCGACACACAGACTTTCAAATAAAAAATTTCCTGTAACTTATGCTTAACTAATAATCCTTATTATTAATTTAAAGAATTCATATAGTCTGACAACAACTATGATGTAATTATTTAGAGAATAAAGTTAAATACTTAATATTGACGAAAAGTACCACAACTAATATGTATTTAACTTTTCAATTTTAATGAAAAACTTTTAGTTTCATTTATATTTGATTTAAAGCACTTGCACTACTATTGAGATGACTTTCGTCATTACAAATTTAAGAAACTTTAAGGTTATGTTATTCAAAAATATATATGAGTTGAATGGATATATCGGGGACATATACTGAACTGAATGTATAGTTTAAAGACTTACGACCAAAATAGAACTAAATTAAGCAACCTGCATGTTGGGTCATTCCATTCTAAAATTGTGCTTAGATAGTGCAATACGAATTGAAAGTTACAGTTATCATTAATTTTTGGTGGATAGAAAATTACTGTTTATTATGCACAAAAAGATCAATTTTCATTGCATATTTTGTAACTAATAAAGAACTAAGAGTAACAAATATTCAAAATAGGTACATAAATCTCCTTTTTCTATATTTTATTTAAAAGGCATAGAAAAAACAAATCAATTCTATCACAAAATTTCTCTTTCATGCTGTATGATGTCAATGTATATTTTTAATCTAAACGTGCTGAAATTTATTTGTCGACACAGACTTTCAAATAAAAAAGTTTCTGTAACTTATGCTTAAATAATAATCCTTATTATTAATTTAAAGAATTCGTATAGTCTGACAACAACTATGATGTAATTGTTTAGAGAATAAAGTTAAATACTTAATATTAACGAAAAGTACCACATCTAATATGTATTTAACTTTTCAATTTTAATGAAAAACTATTGGTTTCATTTATATTTGATTTAAAGCACTTTTTATTGAGGTGACTTTCGTCATTTCAAATTTAAGAAACTTTAAGGTTATGTTATTCAGAAATATATATGAGTTGAATGGATATATCGGGGACATATACTGAACTGAATGTGTAGTTTAAAGACTTACGACCAAAATAGAACTAAATTAAGCAACCTGCATGTTGGGTCATTCCATTCTAAAATTTTGCTTAGATAGTGCAATACGAATTGAATGTTACTGTTATCATTAATTTTAGCTGGATTGAAAATTACGGTTTATTATGCACAAAAAGAACAATTTTTATTGCATATTTGGGAACTAATAAGGAACTGAGAGTAATAAATATTCAAAATAGGTACACTACCAGTCAAAATTGAGAGACCACCCATTTTCAGGGGCAGGGAAAAATTGTTAAAGCATAAAATTTAAGAAAACTTAAATTTTGTTCGGTATATATTTTGAAAGATGATAAAATTTTGAAACGAATTAGACCTTACAAAAGTCATTTGGCCAATGTTCTTTCAAGATATTCTTAAAAAATCGTCATTTTCAATGTTTTATAAAAATTTGAATAACTTCTAATGTTAGGAACGCTTTTGAATGATCCTAAACTTATTTTAAAGGCAATTTTTTACAGAATTATAATTATTTATAGGCAGTAACGTGTAATTTTTTCCTTAGAAAATACAGGTCGTCAAACTGGGACCAAAAAATTTTTAAAAATTTGAAACAATCTTAGTAACAAGAAAATCATTTTTAAAATTCAAACATATTTTTTATTAAATTTTCTTGAAAACTCAACACCATATCGTATTTTATATATTTTCCAGAATAGTTTTTAGTAGAAAAAAAATATTTCAAAACTTTTATATTTTTTTGGTCCAAGTTTGACGACATACATTTTCTAAGAAAAAAATTACACATTACTGCCTATAAATAATTCTCATTCTGTAGAAAGTTACCTTTAAAATAAGCTTAAGATCATTTAAAAGCGTTCAAAATTTTAGATGTTATTCAAATTTTTATAAAACATTGAAAATTACGATATTATAAGAATATCTTGAAAAAATATTGACCAAATGACTTCTGTAAGGTCTTATTATTTTCAAAATTTTATCATCTTTCAAAATATAAACAGAAAATAATTTTAGTTTTCATAAATTTTATGATTTAACATTTTTTACATTCCCTAAAAATAGGTGGTCTCTCAATTTTGACCGGTGCTGTAACTCTCCTTTTTCTATATTTAATTTAAAAGTCAAGGAAAAACAAATAAATTCTAGCACAAAATTTCTCTTTCATGCTTTATGATGCCATGTTATATTTTTCATCTAAACGTGCTGAAATTTATTTGTCGACACACAGACTTTCAAATAAAAAATTTCCTGTAACTTATGCTTAACTAATAATCCTTATTATTAATTTAAAGAATTCATATAGTCTGACAACAACTATGATGTAATTATTTAGAGAATAAAGTTAAATACTTAATATTGACGAAAAGTACCACAACTAATATGTATTTAACTTTTCAATTTTAATGAAAAACTTTTAGTTTCATTTATATTTGATTTAAAGCACTTGCACTACTATTGAGATGACTTTCGTCATTACAAATTTAAGAAACTTTAAGGTTATGTTATTCAAAAATATATATGAGTTGAATGGATATATCGGGGACATATACTGAACTGAATGTATAGTTTAAAGACTTACGACCAAAATAGAACTAAATTAAGCAACCTGCATGTTGGGTCATTCCATTCTAAAATTGTGCTTAGATAGTGCAATACGAATTGAAAGTTACAGTTATCATTAATTTTTGGTGGATAGAAAATTACTGTTTATTATGCACAAAAAGATCAATTTTCATTGCATATTTTGTAACTAATAAAGAACTAAGAGTAACAAATATTCAAAATAGGTACAAAAATCTCCTTTTTCTATATTTTATTTAAAAGGCATAGAAAAAACAAATCAATTCTATCACAAAATTTCTCTTTCATGCTGTATGATGTCAATGTATATTTTTAATCTAAACGTGCTGAAATTTATTTGTCGACACAGACTTTCAAATAAAAAAGTTTCTGTAACTTATGCTTAAATAATAATCCTTATTATTAATTTAAAGAATTCGTATAGTCTGACAACAACTATGATGTAATTGTTTAGAGAATAAAGTTAAATACTTAATATTAACGAAAAGTACCACATCTAATATGTATTTAACTTTTCAATTTTAATGAAAAACTATTGGTTTCATTTATATTTGATTTAAAGCACTTTTTATTGAGGTGACTTTCGTCATTTCAAATTTAAGAAACTTTAAGGTTATGTTATTTAGAAATATATATGAGTTGAATGGATATATCGGGGACATATACTGAACTGAATGTATAGTTTAAAGACTTACGACCAAAATAGAACTAAATTAAGCAACCTGCATGTTGGGTCATTCCATTCTAAAATTTTGCTTAGATAGTGCAATACGAATTGAATGTTACTGTTATCATTAATTTTAGCTGGATTGAAAATTACGGTTTATTATGCACAAAAAAAACAATTTTTATTGCATATTTGGGAACTAATAAGGAACTGAGAGTAATAAATATTCAAAATAGGTACACTACCAGTCAAAATAGAGAGACCACCCATTTTCAGGGGCAGGGAAAAATTGTTAAAGCATAAAATTTAAGAAAACTTAAATTTTGTTCGGTATATATTTTGAAAGATGATAAAATTTTGAAACGAATTAGACCTTACAAAAGTCATTTGGCCAATGTTCTTTCAAGATATTCTTAAAAAATCGTCATTTTCAATGTTTTATAAAAATTTGAATAACTTCTAATGTTAGGAACGCTTTTGAATGATCCTAAACTTATTTTAAAGGCAATTTTTTACAGAATTAGAATTATTTATAGGCAGTAACGTGTAATTTTTTCCTTAGAAAATACAGGTCGTCAAACTGGGACCAAAAAATTTTTAAAAATTTGAAACAATCTTAGTAACAAGAAAATCATTTTTAAAATTCAAACATATTTTTTATTAAATTTTCTTGAAAACTCAACACCATATCGTATTTTATATATTTTCCAGAATAGTTTTTAGTAGAAAAAAAATATTTCAAAACTTTTATATTTTTTTGGTCCAAGTTTGACGACATACATTTTCTAAGAAAAAAATTACACATTACTGCCTATAAATAATTCTCATTCTGTAGAAAGTTACCTTTAAAATAAGCTTAAGATCATTTAAAAGCGTTCAAAATTTTAGATGTTATTCAAATTTTTATAAAACATTGAAAATTACGATATTATAAGAATATCTTGAAAAAATATTGACCAAATGACTTCTGTAAGGTCTTATTATTTTCAAAATTTTATCATCTTTCAAAATATAAACAGAAAATAATTTTAGTTTTCATAAATTTTATGATTTAACATTTTTTACATTCCCTAAAAATAGGTGGTCTCTCAATTTTGACCGGTGCTGTAACTCTCCTTTTTCTATATTTAATTTAAAAGTCAAGGAAAAACAAATAAATTCTAGCACAAAATTTCTCTTTCATGCTTTATGATGTCATGTTATATTTTTCATCTAAACGTGCTAAAATTTATTTGTCGACACACAGACTTTCAAATAAAAAATTTCCTGTAACTTATGCTTAACTAATAATCCTTATTATTAATTTAAAGAATTCATATAGTCTGACAACAACTATGATGTAATTATTTAGAGAATAAAGTTAAATACTTAATATTGACGAAAAGTACCACAACTAATATGTATTTAACTTTTCAATTTTAATGAAAAACTTTTAGTTTCATTTATATTTGGTTTAAAGCACTTGCAGTACTATTGAGATGACTTTCGTCATTACAAATTTAAGAAACTTTAAGGTTATGTTATTCAAAAATATATATGAGTTGAATGGATATATCGGGGACATATACTGAACTGAATGTATAGTTTAAAGACTTACGACCAAAATAGAACTAAATTAAGCAACCTGCATGTTGGGTCATTCCATTCTAAAATTGTGCTTAGATAGTGCAATACGAATTGAAAGTTACAGTTATCATTAATTTTTGGTGGATAGAAAATTACTGTTTATTATGCACAAAAAGATCAATTTTCATTGCATATTTTGTAACTAATAAAGAACTAAGAGTAACAAATATTCAAAATAGGTACATAAATCTCCTTTTTCTATATTTTATTTAAAAGGCATAGAAAAAACAAATCAATTCTATCACAAAATTTCTCTTTCATGCTGTATGATGTCAATGTATATTTTTAATCTAAACGTGCTGAAATTTATTTGTCGACACAGACTTTCAAATAAAAAAGTTTCTGTAACTTATGCTTAACTAATAATCCTTATTATTAATTTAAAGAATTCGTATAGTCTGACAACTACTATGATGAAATTGTTTAGAGAATAAAGTTAAATACTTAATATTAACGAAAAGTACCACATCTAATATGTATTTAACTTTTCAATTTTAATGAAAAACTATTGGTTTTATTTATATTTGATTTAAAGCACTTGCAGTACTATTGAGATGAGTTTCGTCATTACAAATTTAAGAAACTTTAAGGTTATGTTATTCAGAAATATATATGAGTTGAATGGATATATCGGGGACATATACTGAACTGAATGTATAGTTTAAAGACTTACGACCAAAATAGAACTAAATTAAGCAACCTGCATGTTGGGTCATTCCATTCTAAAATTTTGCTTAGATAGTGCAATACGAATTGAATGTTACTGTTATCATTAATTTTAGCTGGATTGAAAATTACGGTTTATTATGCACAAAAAGAACAATTTTTATTGCATATTTGGGAACTAATAAGGAACTGAGAGTAATAAATATTCAAAATAGGTACACTACCAGTCAAAATAGAGAGACCACCCATTTTCAGGGGCAGGGAAAAATTGTTAAAGCATAAAATTTAAGAAAACTTAAATTTTGTTCGGTATATATTTTGAAAGATGATAAAATTTTGAAACGAATTAGACCTTACAAAAGTCATTTGGCCAATGTTCTTTCAAGATATTCTTAAAAAATCGTCATTTTCAATGTTTTATAAAAATTTGAATAACTTCTAATGTTAGGAACGCTTTTGAATGATCCTAAACTTATTTTAAAGGCAATTTTTTACAGAATTAGAATTATTTATAGGCAGTAACGTGTAATTTTTTCCTTAGAAAATACAGGTCGTCAAACTGGGACCAAAAAATTTTTAAAAATTTGAAACAATCTTAGTAACAAGAAAATAATTTTTAAAATTCAAACATATTTTTTATTAAATTTTCTTGAAAACTCAACACCATATCGTATTTTATATATTTTCCAGAATAGTTTTTAGTAGAAAAAAAATATTTCAAAACTTTTATACTTTTTTGGTCCAAGTTTGACGACATACATTTTCTAAGAAAAAAATTACACATTACTGCCTATAAATAATTCTCATTCTGTAGAAAATTACCTTTAAAATAAGCTTAAGATCATTTAAAAGCGTTCAAAATTTTAGATGTTATTCAAATTTTTATAAAACATTGAAAATTACGATATTATAAGAATATCTTGAAAAAATATTGACCAAATGACTTCTGTAAGGTCTTATTATTTTCAAAATTTTATCATCTTTCAAAATATAAACAGAAAATAATTTTAGTTTTCATAAATTTTATGATTTAACATTTTTTACATTCCCTAAAAATAGGTGGTCTCTCAATTTTGACCGGTGCTGTAACTCTCCTTTTTCTATATTTAATTTAAAAGTCAAGGAGAAACAAATAAATTCTAGCACAAAATTTCTCTTTCATGCTTTATGATGTCATGTTATATTTTTCATCTAAACGTGCTGAAATTTATTTGTCGACACACAGACTTTCAAATAAAAAATTTCCTGTAACTTATGCTTAACTAATAATCCTTATTATTAATTTAAAGAATTCATATAGTCTGACAACAACTATGATGTAATTATTTAGAGAATAAAGTTAAATACTTAATATTGACGAAAAGTACCACAACTAATATGTATTTAACTTTTCAATTTTAATGAAAAACTTTTAGTTTCATTTATATTTGATTTAAAGCACTTGCACTACTATTGAGATGACTTTCGTCATTACAAATTTAAGAAACTTTAAGGTTATGTTATTCAAAAATATATATGAGTTGAATGGATATATCGGGGACATATACTGAACTGAATGTATAGTTTAAAGACTTACGACCAAAATAGAACTAAATTAAGCAACCTGCATGTTGGGTCATTCCATTCTAAAATTGTGCTTAGATAGTGCAATACGAATTGAAAGTTACAGTTATCATTAATTTTTGGTGGATAGAAAATTACTGTTTATTATGCACAAAAAGATCAATTTTCATTGCATATTTTGTAACTAATAAAGAACTAAGAGTAACAAATATTCAAAATAGGTACATAAATCTCCTTTTTCTTTATTTTATTTAAAAGGCATAGAAAAAACAAATCAATTCTATCACAAAATTTCTCTTTCATGCTGTATGATGTCAATGTATATTTTTAATCTAAACGTGCTGAAATTTATTTGTCGACACAGACTTTCAAATAAAAAAGTTTCTGTAACTTATGCTTAACTAATAATCCTTATTATTAATTTAAAGAATTCGTATAGTCTGACAACAACTATGATGTAAGATCATTACTTCGATATGGTTATCGATAAGTAATTATCAATTTTTAAAATTATTTTTGATCTGAAAAAATAAGCTGCGTGAACGAATGCACTGTGCATCTGTTAGGACTCGAACCCCAGTTCATAGCTGCCTGTCGCGGGACCTACGCCTATCAACGCTCCTTGTCAACACAGCCTGGACGAACAAGCATCTTATATTCTCAGATCAAGCCCATACACTAGTCAAAGAGCTGTATAGTTAATGTTCGAATTATTTTTTGCTAATGAGTTTTTTAATTATGAAAGAATATTTCGACTATATCAGCAATTAGTGACATCTATGAGATGTCGGTTGAACTCTTTTGTTTAGAATCAGGTGTTTTCTTAAGATAATTACTTCGATATGGTTGTCGATAAGTAATTATCAATTTTTAAAATTAATAAGTAATTATCAATCTTTAAAATTGATGTGAGAATATAAGATGCTTGTTCGTCCAAGCTGTGTTGGCAAGGTGCGTTGATAGGCGTAAGTCCCGCGACAGGCAGCTATGAACTGGGGTTCGAGTCCACACAGATGCACAGTGCATTGGTTCTTGCAGCTTATTTTTTCAGATCAAAATTAATTTTAAAAATTGATAATTACTTATCCACAAC